>OZ026599.1:26011328-26036328 GCA_964020085.1 Micromussa lordhowensis | reverse complement strand
TACAAGACATTGCCACCGATAGGATCAGCACCTTCCATGGGGCGACAGCGCCAGTCTACCACCCCCAGGAAGCTCTCTACTGCGCCTGGCGCCACTGAGAAGACACCAAGAGATGTACGACTTCCTTTCGACCGTGCCAATAGTATGCCTCCTGAGTTTTCTGAATCAGTGCAGTACCAGTCTGGCCACACAACCAGGCAGACGGTGAAGACAGACGGAGAAGCTACTGTTAGTGAAAGTGTTGGGACTGCTGATGGTCGCCATCAACCTCGTGCAGGTGAACGGCTCAACACGGACGATGGATTTTTCATGACTCAAGTAAGGCACAGTTTTCTTTTTCTATTAAAAAAAAGAAAAACGTTTTCGCCAGGATCATGTGGTCGCACTTAAACTCAACAACGCGGCCTGAAATGTTTCTTTCGTTGCTGTTCCCTTGACAGATTGACGAGCAAGGCGACGAACAAGGTGTTCAAGCGCATAAGCAAAAACCACAGAAAGAAAAAGAGCGTCCATTTAGCGTGGAAACTAAGTATAAAGGCTACGAGGACCTGTTAGATGTCGATGCAGAAGACCCTGACATTGTGGTGCCAAAGGACCTCCAGGGAAGTGTTAGAGCTCTGAACTACGCTCTGGCTCATCCACTGACCTTCAGCGAACCACATGGAACATATAAAGAAAGAAGAGTTAAAAAGACTAAGGTAAGTTCCAGATGTTTACACTATTTTCCGGCCACCTTGTTGGTGCACATCTGATGTGCACCAACATGGCGTTTCCATACGTATACTGAGCTCTGTAAATTTCTGCGAAACATTTCAACGGATATCTGCGGTTTGGGAAAACACGCAGACCTAAAACTTGGAGAAGTGTCTTCTTTATTTAGTTCCAATAAGATCACAATTTCTTGACTTTATCCGTTGAATGGTTTTCGATTTATTTTTTTATTGCGTGACAGTGAAAACGATCTATACATGATCGTTCATATATTCATTTGCATTGAATGCTCTTTGTTGTCGAGACTGCAGCCTCCAGTTTGATGGCTGGTCACTCATTCTTCATCCAAACTGTAAAATTACATGAAAAGCCAAAAGCAAGCTAAATAGAAGGCTTTTAAAACGGCTAACCATACATTATACCATCTTGTTTTGTTATGGCGAAATCGATTCCCCCTCTACTTTCCACCCATGCCTCTTCGCCTTTTTTTCTCTCCACCTCTTAGGAGGTCTCGAGAAGATATCACCCCCCCCCCTTCCCCCACCCCCGGAGTGTAATTCATGAGTCCCCCGAATGTGGCAATCATGGAATAGAGTCTTACAGTTTCACTTGTCTCCGTGTAACAGACTGTGTCAACATCGACGGGATCCAAGTCGCGGCAGAGCAAAGTAGAAGAACTTGGAGGCATCCTGGACAAAATGAGAGTCCAATCCAAGACAAAGGAATCCAACTTAGGTTAGCTTATACTAGTGTGTTGCATTCTATTGAACAAATAGATTATGAGCTCGAGATTTCTATCGCGTGATAGTTGACGAGGGCGCAACTATCACACATAGAAATCGAGAGCGAATAATCTAATTGTTTTAATATAAGTCTACTGGTCGTTCAAAAGTGAAATCTAAATCCTCTTCACAGATACTTCGAAAAAACACTACTCACTTAATCTAGGTATTTACATGTAATTAGACCCGTAGCCCGAAAGGACGAAGGGTTTAATTGTTTTAGTATCACCCAACCCGCAGTCGGACAGAAATGGCAATGAGAAAGTTAGCAAATGTAAGTTGAAGAAATATTTATTTGGGACTAAAACGAAAGAAAGCGTCACGCTCGAGGACTATTGCTAATAGCCCTCGAGTGTTAGTCCACTAGTTGGGTGATACTGAGATTTCTATGAGGTGATAGTTGATGAGGCCGAAGGCCGAATCAACTATCGCCTCATAGAAATCGAGAGCGAATAATCTAATTGTTTTAGTAGAATTCTAACTGAAATTAACGCAAATAACGGTTTCCGATAATTTTCCCATGCATTATTAAACTTTACCCATAAACAAAGTTGTACGTATCCTTACTGTCCTTGGTAAATTTGAAGGTTGTTTACGCGTGTACCCGCTTTTTCAATATCTTCAAGTTTTTAAAGTCAAGAAACCTTAAAGTGCTTCTTTTAGTCTTCTCAGGAATTTAATTACCCGTTTACATCTAAAATTCCTTCCAAAGCTTCGGAAAAACTTTAAGAACATCGCATTTCGTGGACGACCGGCGGCCAAATGTACTCTAATGGCTGTTAGAAAATAACCCAAAGCAAATACGCACGCTGATTGGTTCATAACTGTGTTTCTATTTAACAATTAGATTATTCGCTCTCGATTTCTATCGCGTGATAGAAATCGAGAGCGAATAATGTAATTGTTTTAGTATAAATCTACTAGTCGTTCAAAACTTTATCTAAATCCTCTTCTCAACACTTCGAAAACGCCAAGAAACGGCCGTCATTTTGTTAACAAGTGCACACTGTTACGCTACTCACTATCTATCACAGAATAGATAGTGAGTAGCGTAGCCAATCAGAGAACGCCCTTCGTGATAGAACGCTAGTAGATTTATACTAAAACTCGATAGAAACACAGAACTAGCACGAGCTTCTGACGTAATGATGGCACGAACAAAGAGAATTCACATTTTGATGATCGAAGTAAACAAGTTGTTTTTCTTTTTCTTCGTCACGGTATTTTCTAAAAGAAATAGAAAACATGTTCTCCGTGTTCCTATCGAGTTATAGAAACACTCGTGAAAGTTTGGGAGAACTCGAAAAAGCTGTGGAAACACTCGACTGCGGCTCGTGTTCCCACAGCATTTCTCGTTCTCCCAAACTTTCACTCGTGTTTCTATAACTCGATAGGAACACGGCACATATTTTCTATTTCTTAAATAGTATACGAGTAGCTCAGCCAATCAGATTGCAGCATTTGCAGTATACTAGTAGAATTCTACTAAAACAGAACAGATAGTGAGTAGCGTAGCCAATCAGCGAACGAAATGTACAGACCCTACATAATTAATTACAGTTTAAGCAATTCTCAGTGTTTTTGCACTTAATAATCCCTGCTGTTGTTTGTTTTGTGTTTATAGAAACTGCTCTGCAAGATTTTAAGAAGGATCCCAAACTGAAACAGGAATACCGCGAGGCCAAGAAGCTTTTGAACGAGGTATACACTCCTTGGTTATTTCTTTTTGTTGTAGTTGTTGTTTGGTGTTTTTTGTTTGTTTGGTTTTTGTTTTGGGCGATTTTCTCCAATAAACTGGCCATAACTAGATAAAGGACCTTTCATGAAGTTTTGTAAGTGTGGATAAACTTGCAAAGCAAATTCTGCTAGTCACATATATTGCTATTTCAGTGATAAAGTAGAGTTTTAATTCTTTCAAATCATGGTGCCTTAACGTCTATTCGGCAGCATGGCTTAAAAGAGGTAAGGGAAAGTTAGACGCTTCGACGCGATAAACTTGTGGTTTACACGAATTAAGGCTTTAAAATTGAATTAATGTCATTTTTATTTGCTGCTCAAAGGTCCAAACAAAGTACAACGAAGTTCGGGTGGCTTCGTTAAGGCCGACTGCCACCGCTCAGGAACTCTTCGGATCCCGAACGGAAGCCGGAAGCAAAGAAAAGGATATACCAAACGACCCTACTCAAGTTGGAACTGCAAAATTAGGACGCGACAAGAATCTTGCCAAGGAACTAAAGAGATTTAAAGAGAAAATAGATAGTAGATTGTGATAAAGTGCAATGTTTTTTTCCACCGGATCGCGAAGAGTTGTATGAGACATGTATATATAAGTAATTTGTTCGAATGAAAGGCGTTAGTTTCTTAGAAATGGTATCATGTAAATACCTGTACAAAATGTGAAAATATTTTCTACAAAATAAAGAGACTGAAGCTGTGTTGTTTGGAAACGGGTAAGAGTTTCATGACTTGTATAAAAACAGAAAGAAGTTCTAACGCTGAAAAACGCAATCCTGCAATCGCTCCAAAAACAAGATTTAAAAATTTCATTTTTTGTTTTGTTTTTGTTGTTTTCTTTTGTTTTTGTTTTGTTTTTTGTTTTTTTTCTGTTATATGCAAGCTAACTTGTTTCGCACTTTGTCGCCCGGCTACATCTCAAAACTGTTTCCATGGCATTTATTTAGGATCACTAAATAGAAAGTTAATTGGAGATATACTGAACTGTCGCTTTCCTACGGTTTCACATTTTATTTCAGTAGAACTTATCGTCAGCAAAAAAAGCAAATAACGTCTTGTTTTAAAAGTTTGTAGAGGCTTGGAAGGCCTACTGTCCCGCTTCGAGCCCTGGCCGCCATGGTAGCGTTCTTTACTCTCACATTGCCTCTCTAGACTGGTATAAGTGGCTATTAATGCTGGAGAGCGGGTGGAGGTGGGGGGGGGGGGGGCATAATTCTGCGATGAACTTGCATCCCATTCACTGAGGATGGGGGAGATATAGAAATGCTTTTAGTCGCTTAATTTTACGCCTCTTTTTAACTAGGCAAATTCATCTGGAGAGTTAATTTAAAAGGTTGCTTTTGATGTAATATCTTATGACTAGAAGATGAAATGCAAATTCGGTGACTGCTTGCATCTGTTTTATGGTAAATAAATCAACAATAGTCTTCGTTTTGAAAAAGGTGGGCGAAACGCGTTAAAAACATGACTTATAAGCGAAAACGTGTTCGTGTGACTGGTCTCTTCCCAAGTTCTCGGCTCCCAGATGTCCAGTCCACGAATGATACTTTCCTTACTACGCGCATGAGCAGTAAATGGTTACAAATGTGCAAAATTACTGAGTCCAAAGTTTTCAAGTAGTAGCTGTCATGCTACGAAAATAATTCATGCTTCGTTTTGTTAATAGGCAGCTGCTCGTTTGTTCAAAACGCCGGTGTACGGCAGCACATCTGGTGAAATACGCTTGTTTTTCCCTCAGTTCTGTTGGGATCTTGTACAGTGCAGTATGGCGAAAGCAGCTCCACCGGCAACGACAATTTTCGGCTTCGAAGCAAACGACATCGATGGAAACCCGGTGCAGTTGTCGAAGTACAACGGTTTTGTGACGCTCATCGTAAACGTGGCGTCCAAATGAGGTTTCACAAAGAAGAACTATAGTCAGCTACAGGAACTGCACTCCAGGTGAGCTTGTGTCAAATTATGTAAGCTTACATGTAAACTTAAATCTCTGATAGGTTTAAGCTTATTTCTTGCCTCCTCTAATTCGACGTGGGTTCGAGCAAAATTGGTCGCTAGAACCCAACGTCCAAGCAAAGACGGGTTTATTGACTGTACTAACTGCAAAACATTTGGCAGTATTTTTAGCGAACTAGAGTGCAGAAGGCATAAGAGGATTGCTAAACAACTGCTTTACGTTGAAATTACATAATGTACTATTTTGTAAGTTTGTCCACAGGGCACCCACACAATCTGTCTGGGTAGCTGATTGTTATTTTGTAGTAAATGTACTAGATTTACCGTTTGCCTCACCTATAGTCGTCATATATCGCTAACTGTGTATGAAAATCAATGATAAATAAACGTTGAATTACCTTACCTGTGGTGTATAGTCGTCTTTTTGTCTCAAAAGCGGTTTTTTGAGCTATTTTGAATGAATTTGAGTTCGCCGTTGATTGTTCTTTATAATAGAGAGACAAGGGTGGAAACCTTGTTTTGAAAGCGTTCCAGCGCCGGGGCGATTTTTTCCCCCAAAATCGCATCGCTTTGATTTCAAACTTCGCAGCATAAAGGTCGAAAGATTCACAATTCTTCTCATACCTTCCAATCGAAAATCCATCCAAACGGCCCGGAGCTAGCCCTCGAAGAAAATCAAAATCCCACAGTATTCGAGCGACTGTAATGCGTAGCAAGATCCTTACGTGCCAGCCACAAACCGATTGCCCCATTTTGATTGGACGACGTTAGAATGCCGTCCAATCAGAATGGAAACGGTTTGTGGCTGGCACGTAAGGATCTTGCTACGCATTACAGTCGCTCGAATACTGTGGGATTTTGATTTTCTTCGAGGGCTAGCTCCGGGCCGCTTAGATGGATTTTCGATTGGAAGGTACGAGAAGAATCGTCAATCTTTTGACCTTTATGCTGCGAAGTTTGAAAGCAAAGCGATGCGATTTTGGGGGAAAAAAATCGCCCCGGCGCTGGAACGCTTTCAAAACAAGGTTTCCACCCTTGTCTCTCTATTATAAATGTAACAGCTAAACAACTCTTTACTTGCTCTTGAAAAACGGCTACAGTGCCTCTACAAAACGGCTATGAATAATGGCGGACCTAATCCGACTTACAACAACAACACACGTGGTTCCGACTGCGAACAGACTGGTACTAGATGTCTCTTAGCAACGTTACACACCCCCCCTCCCTAGAGGAGGAAGGGCGTTATCAAAGTCCTTGCCTAAGAGGAAGTCTCCCATCCAGGCAGGAGAGTGGCGGCTCCTCGCTGAACGTCGTACTCGTGCATCAGACTCGTCACTAATAACTGCAGCATTCTCCATCGGGGCTAGGTCCGTGGCGAGTGGGGACCTCTCAACATGGTGCTCTCCAACATTTGGATCTGTAGGCAGGTTTCTGTCCTCCTCGACATTATGCAATGACAGTTGAAGTTGAATGGGTCTCAGCGGTACGGTTTAAGACGGTTAAAGTGCACAATCAGTCTCGTCTTGCGCCTCGCCCGCAAGGGAGCAACTTCCTCACACTGTATTCTGTAGGTGACATCCGATATGACCTTGACAACCCGCCAAGGTCCGGACCAGGGACGGTAGAATTTCTGGTGCACCCACCGGGGAATGGCCTTCTCCTCCAACCATACCAGATCGCCAACTTTGTACGTTTTCGACTTCCGCTTGCAGCGTGCATCGTAGACATCCTTCTGATGACGTAGACTGGCCTCCAGATTTTTCTCCACTCGGTCTTGTACCCCCTTAAGGATTTCACGCTGTTTCTTCACAAAAGGTGGATAGTCAGGAGGCTCTTTCGATGGAGGTGCGTCTCTCATCGCGTCAATAGGTAGCCTCATTTCCCTGCCAAACATGAGCATACTGGGGGAAAACCCTGTTGTTTCATGGGTTGATGCTCGCAAAGCTAAAAGGACCTTGGGAAGATGTTGATCCCATTCCTCTTGTTCATCTGCAATCTTGGAAATAACACTGGTAACCGTACGGATAAGCCGTTCCGCACCCCCATCACACTGAGGATGGTATGGAGTTGTCCTTTGTTTCACCGACTCAATCAACTCACACAAACCGCGGAATAGCTGTGACTCAAAATTACGACCCTGGTCGCTAAGTACTCCACGAGGGCAACCGAACCGGCATACAAAGTTGTCCATGACTGCTTGCGCTACTGTGTCAGCCTCTTGATTTGGCAAGGCATACGCTTCAGGCCACTTTGTGTACATATCCACCACAACAGCAACGTACTTGTTTCCTCTATTAGTCTCGGGAAGTGGTCCAAGAATGTCAATCTGGATCCTCTCCAATGGATAACCTGTCTTAATGGATTGCATGGGTGCCCTTGGTCGAGGAATTGGTCCGTTTCTGGAGCCACACGTGTGACATGTTTGACAGTACATCTCAATATCTGCAGTATGGCCAATCCAGTAGAAGCGTCTTGAGCACTGACAAGTGTCCACACAGGTCATGTAACTCTTGCAGCAAGTCTCCCTTTAAATGCTGAGGGACACACAACTGGAGGCTCTCACGCCCTGTCTTCTCATCAAACCATCGCCGGTACAACACTTCATCCTGCAACACCAAACGATCGTACTGACTCCACAGAGACCACATGTGTCGATCGACCCCTGCCATTTCCTGTTTAGGGGGTCTCTTGCCTGCTTTCAGCCACTGCAGTGCCGCATTCAGGTGCTTGTCTTTGGGTTGTTCTCTTTTAAGATGATCATTGGACCACAGCGGAGGAGACTGTTTGCATTCTGACTGGGCTCCCTCGACAGATGGTGTGGCATCACTACTGGCTGTCTTTCCAACAATCACTGGAGCAGGGAAATTCTCTGCTTCCTCAGGCATGTCAGCCACCTGGGTCGCTGGCCAAGGTCGACGAGAAAGGCCATCGGCATTGGCGTGTAAACGACCAGCCCGATGTTCTATTTTCATGTCAAACTGCTGTAGGTACTCAACCCATCTAGCTTCTTGTGGCTTGGGTTGCTTAAAGGTCTGAAGCCACACCGATGATCGGTGATCCAGCCAAGCGACAAACTGTTTGCTGATCAGGTAAGGGTAGAATGCTTCTGTCCCGAACACTAGCACATACATCTCAATCTTGGTTGGTGCCCACTTTCTCTGCGATTTTGTCAGGGCCTTAGCAGCATATGCGATTGGGCGCTCTTCGCCATCTTGCACTTGAGATAACACAGCAGCGACACCGGTCGTACTAGTGTCAGTGTCTAGAACAAATGGAAGGTCAAATCGGGGAAAGGCGAGTACAGGAGCTTCACATAGGGCCTGCTTCAGGGTATCAAACGATTTCTGGCAGTTGTTAGACCACACAAAGTTCCGACCCTTTTCCTCGAGTTGGAAGAGGGGGGCCGCAAGGGTTGCAAAATCGGGTATGAACTTTCTGTAGTAGCCAATCTTTCCCAGAAAAACACGCAACTGAGATAGATTGGTCGGTGGTGGCCATGATTTCACTGCGGAAACCTTTTCGGGATCTCTGGACACTCCTTGCACGGACAAGATGTGACCAACAAAAGGTACACGCTGAGGTAGCATACAACATTTTTCTGGCTTCACTTTCAATCCAGCTTCCTCAATGAGGGTGAGGGCACGATCCAAGGACTCACAGTGCTTGGCAAAAGTGGGACTAAAAACTAAGACATCATCAAAGAATGCCAAAAGTTCTTCCCATGTCATTCCAGCTAACAAACTTGCAATCTGACGCACAAAGAATGGCGCTGCATTGCAAAGCCCAAATGGAACTCGCTTCCACTGCCAGTACCCTTGCTTGGTAGAGAATGCTGTTTTTTCTCTGTCATCGGGATGAATTTCAAAGGCATGATAAGCTGAGATTAAGTCCAAAGTTGAAAAAAATTTCGCTCCAGCAAGAGTGTCAATCATGTCCTCCACCCTTGGAACAGGATAATGTTCCTTGACAGTGACACAGTTTAGCCTGCGGAAATCAACACAATAACGGTATGAGCCATCCTTTTTGGAAGCTAGAATGACTTGAGCGCTCCAAGGACTAGTGGATGGCTCTATCACATCTCTCTCGAGTAGCCTTTGCGTTTCTTCACTTATGTACTTCTCTTGAGCTGGTGAGAAGCGGCGCAGGGGTAGTCTTGAAGGGGGTGCAGATCCAGTGTTGATTCGAAGTTGCGCTTTAGTGCAGTGACCAATGTCATGTGGTCCCCTTGATACTGCTTTAGAATGCTTGGCCATGATTTTCCACACGTTCAGCTTCTGGTCTTCTGTTATCTGGTCGTTGTCTATTGGGAATAATCTCGTCAACTGTATCCCAACTCGATTCTGCTTCAAACAACAGCATATTACAGTTGAGTGTCCCTTTATCACTGTCATCAAGAATGGTCTCAATCCTCTAGTAGCGTGCCGTGGGAATTGTTTGACCCCTCTCTACTGCTGGCAGAACTCCCCCACACTTGTGTTCTTGTAGATGGTGACCGGTCGATCCGAATAGTTATAGAAACGGACTGGTACTGATCCTTTATTCACTGAGGATAGGGTACTGGGCACTGCGATTGGAAAACGTTGGAAAAATCTATCCATAGGTTCCAGAACTCCCTGAATTCCCTCCAAATTTGCCCCTTTAACCTCGCAAACAAGATCAACTTTCTGGTCTGGCTGAATGGTAACAGTGTCTACCAGGGACACTCTGTGCACCTCCCAACTCGGTTCATCTTTCAGTTTCACCTGCGTATCCCCAGCATGAAGGGTTCCCCCATTAAAATCGACAACACACCCATTGTCTCTTAGAAAGTCCATCCCAAGTAGGGCGCTCTGTTTAAGATTATCACAAATATAGAATAGCTGTTTAGCTTTTATCCCATCAACGGCTATGTCTAGCTCCACAGTTCCTAGGATGTTCAGCTGTGAACCCTCGGCACCCACAACCTTGGATCCGACCCTCCCCAGGGTATCGCCAAAGCCAATATGGTTGAACACATCACTGTTCAATATGCAAATAGGGCTACCACAGTCCACCACTGCACTCACAGGGACCCCTTTGATCTTGCAGTCAAGTAAGAGTACGTTGGGTTGAATGGAGCTTATGCGTATCACTGGTACTTGGTCTCCGGGCGGGGAGCGACTGTTCACGATCTGTCCGCCGCCCTGCGGAAGTTTCCCTGGGGACAGTTCCTTTGGAAATGATATGTAGACCCACATGACCAACACGCTCTGCCCCGGCCATTGGCTTGTCTGAACTGGGGAGGCCTGTTTCCCTGAGCACCACTCAAAGGTATAGCATTAACTACTGCTTCGGCTGCTGCTTTTGCTGTAGCTGACGCAATCATAGTTGAGAGTTCTGGGGCCCAACCTGGCAAGGGTAAGCTTTGCATTTGGTTGGCTACACTCTGTTGGGTTGACACGTCGTCTACAACCCTCTCCCTCATCCTAATCGCTCTGAGTTCTAACGCTTCAAGCTCCAGAGCTTCTGATAGAGCTTTATCTAATGTCGAAGGCTTAGAGCGAATCACGTCCTTTGCCAGCGTTGCCCCCAGCGCATCAGTGAAATGATCTATACAAGCTTGTTCCAAGCTAGATAGGCTCAAGCTAGGGTAGGCCTCTCCAAAATCATGATAGGAGAAATTTGTACTAGTTTATAACTAAATGTAGAGAAATTTTTTTTTGTCCATACATCGTCTGTAAAATTACAAGACGATGTACGGACAAAAAAAAGATTCTCTACATTTAGTTATAAACTAGTACAAATTTCTCCTATCATGATTTTGGTAAATTCTGGTGCATTTTTAAGCATTAGTAGCTGGTTTTGCGAGCTCACGGAACTAATTTTTGTCATGATACCATACATTTCTTCTACTGGTTACCCCCCACAACGCAAGGGATTATGGGTCATGTGCAAGTAGCGAATGGAAATTTTTTGGGGGATAAAAGAAGTGTATTATGGAATTCTGCAAGTAGAGAATACGCTTTTCAAGAATGTACTGATTTAGTGACATTGGTAATTATGTGTAGCCTAATGTTATCAGAACTGGTAATCGAACATTTACAAATAAGCCTAGGCGTAGGGTGGTACTGCCATAGTTAAGCTATAAAGTGGGTATTTATCACTTTGAAGGGTATGATTTTCAAGCAGTTTAGTCTGGGATAGGGTATGGAAATCGGACAGTTTTGGTCTAGAGTGGGGTACAATTTACCGTAAAAGTGGCCAGTGTATAAACAATTTAGTCTAGAAAAAGGGTTCTTTACCCAGGGCTCTATGAAATTGAAACTGGGTCCACAAGGCTGATTGGCACCGGTTAGCTTGGGCTGCTTGCGGTTAGCCTTTTCTCAGGGTTTTTTTCAGCTTCAACTAGAATAAATAGGTCATTTCAACCTGTGAAGTAATATACCAGCTGCACCTAAACACTTGTGCAATTTAGAGAGAATTATTGTATATCACAGTTTGTAGTGTAAATCCTTGCATTCATACTGTTGCCTTATACCAATCGAATACTGCTCATGTCGTCTGAACTCCCCCACCCCACAGAATTGACTTTCATAGCCCTTTTTCGGACAATCTCTTGTGAGATAATATAAAACAGATTAATCTGTTTTAATTTCTTTAAATCATGATATTTCCATATTCTACAAGAAGTCTCCAGGTTCTTGGTTCACTTTGCTAAGTTAACAAAAAGGTTTCAAGTCATAATTTGTTATTATGAATTTTAGAGGTCTGTTAATTAACAGAAGATTGCTTGTTTCTCAGGTATGCTGAGAAAGGTCTTCGCATTCTTGCTTTTCCCTGTAATCAATTTGGAGGCCAGGAACCAGGAAGCGAGGAAGAAATCAAGGAATTTGTAAAGGGTTATGGTGTTGAGTTTGACATGTTCAGCAAGATTGATGTCAATGGGTCTAATGCACACCCGTTGTATGTCTTCCTGAAGAATGCAAAACATGGAACACTAACAAACAACATCAAATGGAACTTCACCAAGTTCCTGTGTGATAAACAGGGGGTCCCTGTGAAGCGATATTCACCAACTGTGTCACCTCTTGACATCGTGAAAGATATTGAGAAAGAGCTTAACAAAGGGTAGCAGTGGAGTTACACGTGTACATCATAGCCATGTGCAGAACATTGGACATTATTATTTTAGAGGTATATGATTGTACTGGTAATGATTTGATTTAGCACCCTCCTTCCAATAAACGCCCCCTTTGAATAAGAACACCCCTTTGAATGCCTTTTCATAACTAAGCACCCCTATTCCAATAAGCGCCCCCATTCTTAAAGGGGTGCCCCTATTCTAATATTATAATATTACAAGGCTGTCAGAGTACCTAACAATGGAGGTACATACTGCATTAAAGTTTTGTTTTGAACATTCGGATGTTTCTCAAAAAAGAAATAAGTGCCCTGTCCTTAATAATCACCCTGTCTCGAATAAGCACCCTCCCTTGAGCTACCAAAAGTAAATTACGTGTAGTGCCCCGGGTGCTAAATCAAACCATTTCAGTATATCTTAAATAGCATGTAGAACAGTATTTAATTTGCAATTGAGTTACATTTGTCAGTTTAGCAGAAGCTACATGTACATGTAACTAGTCTGTTCTAAATTTGCCTTTATGACTTCCAGGGGAAACCCCATGTGAACATGGCTGTATACTTGTCAGAAAAATTGAATTGAAACCCTAAAGAAAGGAGACTTGCATGTATCTGCGCATTGATCAAGCTTGATTTTGAAGTTATATTAATAGTACATGTACCTCTTGAAATTCAACCCTTAGGCCCAGTTCAGACATCATACTTCACATGAGCCAAATCAAATTCAAATTTGGGCTGACCTAAATTAATTGAAGTCTACCAACTGAATTGATCCAGCCGTGAATCTCAATTCCAGCTGAACTTAATTCAATAGGAGATGAGAGTGTATTTTGATTAGTGCTGATAACTGCTGCACTTCCGTAAACATAGAAAACAACAACCAAGCATGATCCAAAGCCATCCTGTGAAAAAAATTTGAAAAGTTGGCAATAAGGAGCAAAATGAGGCAAACTACATTAATTTATTTACATGTAACTGCAAGAAGACAACTGATAAATTGGCTCAGATGTCGTACTTCACATGAATTTAATTTCAAGATGCAATTTCAACTTCCAACCATTTTGTATGCCATGAAATACATGTACAACACAACGGTAAAAGCCCAACTGCAATATTCAGGTTAATTCACAAGTGCAATGTTCACATATAATTTTCAAACACGAGCACGAAAACTGAATGCACATTAATTTGAATGCTGTCTACCAAGGTGGCAGCAAGTTTGCACCCGAAACAGGAAAACGCAAACTGCACATATCGGCTTCTTCTCTGACAAGCGAAACCTGTCATGCGACACAAGTTATAATTTTGCACATACTCAAACCTGTCTTCAAAATACATTAAAACTATGTTAAATTAAGTTAATTTGAATTTGTTCATCTCATGTGAAGGGTGGTGTCTGAATCAAAGCAGGTCCACAGCCATTATTCCCACTGAGCCAGGCATGAAGAACGGCTGAACCGATCTGAATTCAATCAGCTGTTTCAAATTGATTCAGATGCTGTACTTCACATGAACTTAATTCAGTGAATTTGATTCAACTCATGCGAAGTAAAGTGTCTGAACTGGGCCTTTAAGACACTTTACACAAGAAAAAAATGGTGAATACCTTTAGTAAAATCAACAACTGCAGTTTACACCCCTGAGAAAGATGATGAGCATTCCAACCCTTTTCACATAGAAATTTCCTCCCCCCTCCCCCCACCCCCTCATGAGCTCAACTCTTGCTCTACAGCTGTAGGTTAATTACAATTCCTCTATGAATAAAACAAGACTATTACTAATATTGGATCCTAAAACAACACACAACCTTGTTTCGTCACCAGGTATTTTTACAAGGTACATGTACATGTTAATTTATGAGTTGTCCAGTGTTCAAGAAAGTTTATTTCCATGGATATACAATATATTTAATTGATTCAGAATTTATACAAAGCCAATGTTTCTGCATTTGCCTGAGTCAACAGAATTTTCATGACTAATTTATTCAAAGAACATAATACTATAATATTTAATTTGAAAAATAATGATTTACAAAAAGTTGTCCAGTTCCTAGTTAAAAGAATGATTGATATAAGGCATGTGCACTTTATCACTTTAACTATCATAATGATGCCACGATAGCTGTTTGCCGCTTCCCGTAGGCATTTTGCAATAGGTAATAATGCCAGTGTCACTTTAGAAAGCATTTTGACTGGCACTGATACAGTACAGTTGTGCAAACATGTATGTGTCACTGCATTACAGAACATATCCATACAGTGTTACTTAAGAGTTTTGGGTTGTTTCCACTTCCCTCCCACCCTTCTGGAAAGGTGGCAGCTTAGCTTCTGGCAGCTTGGTCTCACACTTTCTTTCACAATGTTTTGCTTTTAAACCCCCCCCCCCCCCCTCCCCCCTTCAGTTCTTTTTTTTTTTTCAGAAGCCCTCCCTGTTTAGCATATAAGGTATGGATATTTCCTGAAACTGCACAAGCACCCTCAAATTGTGTAGGAGAAGACTAAAATGTATCCTACTTACAGCATATTATTTACAGAATATCGGTATATCAATGGCTGATTTAGTTCCCAGATTCATGTTGTATGCCGCTCTAATAACAGTGTAATAATTATTATAAAGTTAATCTGTTAGTTTATATACATGGTTCTGTGAATATAAATATTTTAATACAATGATCCTTTGACAAGTCCAAACGAGTATCCAAAGATATTGATAGTTCCAAATTATTGCAACTTTGGCCTTAGCTTGTAAGAATTGTCCTTAGACCGAACTCAACTCATGACGTTCTGTTTCTCAAATCTCCATTGCGGAGCGAAACAGAATTGAAGATTGTAAGTAAGTGCAGATTGCTCACAAATTGAGGATTACTAAGGCGTGAATGTGAGCTAAATGTGTGGCTCGTGTGGTTCTTTTGAAAGAGAAATAAAGTGCAAAATGTATCAAGTGTGTGTGTGTTGATTAGACATGATTCTAATGCAGCTGCTAGAGTATTAGAGACCTGATTCATAATAGGTGGGATCCTTGTTTAGTATCCAAACAGGTTAACAAAACGTACGCAGTAATAGAGTTTGTATGAAGTTCGTAAGGCGCCTTAGTAGGCCATTTGAGCAATTTTGGATTGATTGCGTTAGATCATATTCCAGTCCCTGAGTTCTCTTCTCTCCGTCTAAGTTTAACCCTTGCATAGAAAATTTCGGTTGTTTCAGCTATTCTAATGAGTAAATGTCCTTCTCTTCAGCCGTCATCAGGATCCACGATAATATTAAGTTTATTGCAAATTTCCATTGTGAAATATCTACAACAATAGACAACTTGCGTCACCACACAGTAGTATCGAAACGTAGCGACAAAGCTTGCGAGTATCCAATTATAGACTGGCAGTGTGATGCCTCGGTATCGGACCTGGTAATCGACGACAATTTGGCATCAGTATTCCGCCACCAGACTTGGTATTCAGTCTTGGTTTACACCATGCCACGAAGCTGTGTATTGATATCAGGCCTTCTTTTAGTCGTCGCATTTCTTAATGTGACTTCTAACGTGTGTTATAAAGATAGCCGGGTCACAAAACGTTAAAAAAAGAGTTGAAGCAAAAGTTACTTTCTAACAGAGACGCCTGGAAAGCTGGAGCAAACAGACCACTTTATGATGGTAAGCAATTTTTTACTCAAGTCAGAGAATTTAAGTTTTACAGCTATCTATGGCTTGAGCAGGAAAAACATTGGTGTACATAGTGGTTGAACCACGTAGCACCCGTGATATCGAAATAAAATGCTATCAAAACATTGGTGTACACTGTTAGAAAGAGCAAAAGGTGGTAAGATGTGTTCTCAAATTTTACTGGTCTCCGATAGAACCGACATTATTTTCATTAGTATAATTTCAGAGTTGAAGAGCGAGTTTCCAGCTATCTGATTGGTTGAGCGATTCGTACTATGACGTTATATTCACCGCGCTACGCGGTGAATATAACTCTCAACCTTTTGTTTTCAAAAACAAAATGGCTGTGAGCCGGTTTGCCCAAGTTTCCGACGAGGAAATATCCGGAATGTCGTTTTCTCTGTTCTTCAACTCTGAAATTATACTAAAACAATTATTCGCCTCAGGCTCGGTGAATATATACCACTTATTTACCGAGAGTGAGGTCATTACAGGGAAATCTCAGACCGAGGCCTTGATGTATTGACCGAGCGACAGCGAGGTCAATACATCAAAGCTGAGGTCTGAGATTTCCCTGTAATGACCGAACGGACGAGGTTAATAAGTTGTTTATTATATGGCCTTTTTAGCGCTGGAAAAAAAACCGGAAGCGCTTTCCATTATCCGTTTGCGCGCGCGAGAGATCATTCGAGGCCATTTTCACTGAACAGAGAAAACCCTGGCCGTGCGATCGAAACCAGAAGGGACAGTAAAAACAGTTTCTTTGAAAATGAGACAATTTTTGCCTTTATTACGCCAAAATCTAGTTCAAATTTAACATTGAAAATTTTTTTTTATAATGCCCGCTCAGTAGCCAATCAGAGCGCGCGTAATATTCACCTCGCCTTCGGCGAATAATTGTTAAATATGTACTCTTTTCTACCGCAATCACAGGGAGCACACGATCTTGTTGAGTAGGAAAAGAGTAAAAAAATGAATGAAAAGAATGAATTGTTTCCCTTTGTCTCCGGCTGTCCTTTCTTACGCGATCTTACGGGGAAAACCGCTACATACAAGTCCTGCGGAACACTGTAGCGCCAAACTCGTACCTAGGCCCTTGCGCACTTTTTTTATTATTTTTATAACAATTTGACAAGGGTGGCAACTCTTTGCCTAAATCCGAAAATTGGCTTGAATCTCTAAATTTCCTTGCTTTCACGAAACCAATCAAACACAAAAAGAGGTCGAAAGATTTTTCTACGACTTGTCCGAATTTGTTTTCGAATACTTTTGCGACAGTAATTTTAGCGACTTTTGCAAAGTTTTTTTTCTCAAATCGCTTTTCGCAACATGATCGTACCGTTAACGCGGTCCCCTTCATCTCCCACACATGTTTTTTGACACGACAAATCTTTGCTATGAAAAACTTAGCATGTTAAATATTAATTCTAAAGAAATGGTCTCTGGAAATTCCCGAGTCTCCTGGCAACGTCCCTATAGGTCTCTATTCCTTTGTGCAAGTTTTTGAAAACTGATGTGATCGCGGCTAGACAACCGCTCCGTTCAACGGTAAAAGAAAATTCACAAATGAAAAATTCAATCTGCAAGACAGTAACAATACATAATAATTAACATGTACTAGTTTCTGGTATACTATCATAGTTTTGTGAACAGTCTTTTGAAATTTTTGCCCCCGTGGACAGTACAAATGTACTTGTACATAAACTTTATTTTCGCTCGAACACTACTTCACGTTTTTGTGCCCAAAGACAGTACAAATGGAGATACATACAAACATAAACTTTATCATCTCTTGAATTTACAGAGTAGCACTGTTACTTGTTTCTTCAAGCTATCTAATGTTACAAATTAGAATTATAAAGAAAACTTTGAACAAAGCAGATACGTTTACACAATTGCATATGCAATGAGGCCTGTTGAACATCATTCAAGGTTTTTAACAATACTACTTACCTTAATATGGTCAAAGCTGCAAGATGTATAAAACAAACGCTTGCAAACTGTCACCTTCACTTTCGCAGAGTTCTTTTTCACCGCGACTGACCAGTGTTGGGTAAGTTAAAAGGAGTTTCATTCAAACTTTGACATTTGCTAGTTAGGCAATCATTATTTCTCACGTCTAAAAGGTTTAGTATCAAATGCCTGTTATATCCCAAAGCATTAATTGGTCAAAGGAGCATGTTGATGTTTTTTAAAGAAAGACGATTTTTTTTAAATTTGCATTTAGCTTCTAATTCAATCAAAACTTGCCGGATCTTTGAAAAGTAGGTCTATCGTTTCGTTAAATTTTCCAATCATTTCTATTTGCTTGTAAGACTTTATACAGCCTTAAATTGTGAATATTACTTTTGTTCTTTTTGGGTAAATCAGTCGGGACTTGAATTATAGTAAAAGTCTGAACTGAAAATATTTGAAAATATAATAACTTTTAGAAACAAATGGCAATTGCACACGAAGCAACACATGAAGAAGAATTAGGCTGTTGTTTTTGTTTAGCCTGCGAATGAATGATATTGCTTTGGTCGCCGCCATTTTGTGTTAAAAATGTTGTACCTTTTCTTTGGAATATGCAGTAATATTACAGGCTGGCAAGACGCTACAGAAGCAACAAGGTAACGGAAATGATAATTTGGTTGATCGTGCTTTTCTTGGGGGTAGCAAAAGGTGATAACATTATGGAATTTGATGTTTCTGAGACAAGGTAAGTAACAATCATTCTCTACAAAGCTAAAGTGAGCTGACATGCAAATTTTCAGTGCCACGTAAAAAAAATTCTTTATGCACAACTTTGTTTGACACGTAGCATAGTACCTTAACAGACCAATTTCGGTATATTCAAATTCATGCCTAAAACAATGGACCTCAGTACGAGGCTTTGAGGAACAACTACAGAGTTCGTGGGGTTTATTCCCCAAAGACTCGCGTTGAGGTGTATTTTGTTAGGCTAAATTTTAATATATCGAAATTGGTCTATTGTTTGTGTTCTTTTTATCTTGTTTTTTAAGTATTTTCTCATCCGCCATCGATTGTTCGACGTCCTATCAAACTACGCACCATATAAGGTGTACTTTCCGTTTGACGAACAATGGTCGGAGCAATTATTCTGTGCTCAAATGGCGCACTCCGCTGGACGGACTGAGATCTGACTGCCTGGCAGTCACCCGCAATGGAAAGGAGATACCGTACGATGGCATTTACATGAAGCGCAGTATGCCAGGCCCCGATCAGTTCTTGCTCCTGGTCCCTGGACAAACCGTTTCTTCCACGTTTGATGTTTCCGAAGGATACGACATGACCAAAGCTGGAAAGTACTCTATAGCTGTAGACACTGTTTTAGAATATGCTTTAGGTAGTGTTGAAGGTATGAATGTAGTTGGTAAATCAGGTATCCAGACAAGTATAGCTTATCTATCTTCCCCTGTTGAGGTTTTCCACGTAATGGGTAACACCCACACTCAGATAACTACGGGGCAAAAAGCACGTAACTTAGAAAATGGGAAACGATTTTACGAAAGAAGCTTTTCTAGGTCTATGCGAGAACAAAACATCACTAACATTGTCAGAGAGGGCTTTGAAGAAGCACCTCTTAATGCGGTGGTAAAGCGTTGCTCAGCAGCCCAAAGAACAATAACCAAAGAAGTTCATTTGGCTACCTACGATTATGCAAAATCCGCCATTCTTGAGCTTGAAAATAACGAAGACATGGCGACACTCTGGTTTGGAGAATCTCATGTAAGCAACGCCATCAAAGTTTTTAAGAAAATGGTGGAAATATTACAAAAGGACACGGTTATATATGTTTATGGAGGAAAATATTGTGAACGTGACATGTTTGCGTACACCTTTCCTGGTACGCGAAAAATATTCTTATGCAAAAAGTACCAAAAGGCTCCGAAGCTTGCCAAGTTTGACAGTAAAATGGGAATTCTTACACACGAGTTAAGCCATGCTTTATGCCATACAAGTGATATAGTGTATGGCCAATCAGCTTGTAAAAAGCTTGCCAAAAAAGCTTCACGACGTGCTGTGAAAAACGCCGATAATTATGAATATTTTGTAGAGACATTATCAGTCACAGACAAGTCATAGATTACAGAATGCTATATTAATTGAACAGTTAGGTTACATCTCAAGGGAAGCTTACAATTAAAACTGAATAAACTTTTGGGTTAATTATAGACTTATCTATCACTTGATTGACAACAAATTGATGAGTTAAAACGAAATAAAAACTTAATCAGTTTAAGAGAGTGTTAAATACACAATTTCGTAAGAGAATTTTAAGAACTTTCTTAGCTGTTTCGTGTTTTAAACACGCCCGATCAAAACGGTGCAAACTTGTCGCACACGTCTTTGATAGCGCTCGTATCGTAAACATGGTGCATACAACTTTCAAAGCTGCTTGAGACCACGATTTCGGGGCTCCAAAGAAATGTTTCAGAATCCTATAACAATTTTCAGGTCGCACACGACAGTCATAAACAAATTGGAGAGTTTGATTTAAAATGTTTTCTGTTAGAGTTCTCCTACTCACATCGCTTGCGATAAAGTTTCACCGTCTGAATCCCTGACTGCACAGCCCTAACTGTGTTCCATGTTCACCTGAATAGAAGAGCCAGCCATCACGTGGTCTTAACTATCATTTATCTCGTAATAAGATCAACCTCGTTCTCAGGGGCTCCAGGGGGCGCGAGACTCTGGGAACGTGGTTGGTTGAAGATGTTTCCAGCGGGGGGGAATAGCTGTCGTGTTGCTCATCTTAAAATTTTCTTCAAAACAGCTTCTCTCTGGCCGTTTCTTTTGTAAAATCGTCTACAGCCTTAAATTAGTGGAAAATTAATCACTGAAAAACACATAACAACCAAATCCAGCGAAATAGTACAATTTTCAAAACACAAAGAATTTTCAAATTTACAAAACACAAAGCAAATTTGCGCAAACACGCCTGTCAAAAAATAAATGTGCTCCCTCGCATCTTGCACATCTTAAAAAACGCCAGTGGTCTAAATATCTATTTATACCATGCCATAGAAAATACAGCCAATCAGAATACAGGAAAGCCGTTATATATTCGACGGTATTACATCCAACCTTCCCATCATGCTCCGCGCGTATGTCGCATATATTGTGTTGGCTACTCTATTTTCTATGGCAAGGCGAGTGTGTATACCAAGAAAATAAAAGTGACAAGTGGGATATTCCATGGTATACCACGAGAGGGCGTTGCACAACTAGTATTTATTACACGACTAAGTAAGTTCAGAGTTCCTTGACATATTATTATGAGAGTACTATATTACTCTGAGGAAGTCGGCAGTTGGCATCTCCCGGGAACAAATTCACTGATGGTGTGCCTGGTGCTGTTAGGTGCCACTCTAACTCAAGTACACTCATTTGTGTCTGATTAAGGAGCTCTTTATCCTTCACATTGTTGCTCATCACCGCAAAAGATTCCACCCTTTCAATCTTTCCAAATTCCTGGCTGGATTCGTTCCACAAACAGCAGCCCGCTGTCCAAACGGCTCGAGGGACAACAAGTGTCATCATAGTTTTGCCTTGTAGCATCGCCCCATGGGATAGCTTTATGCTGGAATCCTGCACAGGTTTCCTGCCGAGATAACCTGTGAGGCTAAATTCTGAAGTTCCTGTCAGTAGATAGAGGGTTCCTTGACGAGCACGGCTTCCACAAGAGTCCTTTGCGTAGCTTCGTATTTTGGCCTCGAATATCTGCCAGGGTCCGCTGTTAGATGCTACATACTGTGGTGCGGCATTGGTGAGAGTGTATGTAGCTTGCATGAAACTTTTATTGAAAGAATTTATTGCTAGAGGATCCATGTGACCTCTGCTGAGCGGTTCTTGTTTAATAGCTTTTCTGTATGCAGCGCCCAAACCCGGGACACCTGTTGAGATTCATAACCTTAAGGTTAGTGACGTCGGAAGGGAATAGCTACCCCCACCCCACAAAGGTTTTTGCAATTTTTGAAAAACTGAGGATTTACTCCATGGTTCTAAAACTTTAAATACTTGTTTGTTCATCTCTCGCGTAAATTGACATGTCAGCTGTTTCTTCAAGTCATTTGACATTTGTCACTTTTTAAAAGAATTTTTCTATTTGCTAATAATTTTTGCGTTTAATTTTCTTCATTACAGGGGAATGAGCTCTTTCTTGCATGCTATTATCACTTATGATTTTTGTTCATCGATTTTCGTTATTTTCTGGCCATGTTCCCGAGAAAATAGTAAAACCCAAGAAAGCGATTCAAGATGAGCGGATTTAGGGTGTGTTTCTCTACGAAAATAAAAATCCGGATTCTAGAACCCAAAACGGATTTCGCGTTTCTTTACTGAAATACAAAATGATTTGTGAATCCGAAGAATCCAGACTACGAGTGGATCTAAATCAGCATTTTCGGAATCATGCTTGCCTACGTGCAAATGCTGGTGTCGTGGGCATTCGTACTACCGTTATGTCGTGCCTGTGTCCCAGTATCGTCTCCTGGTCGTAGTGAAAACCAGTCTTGAAAGAAATGCTGGTTCATCTTTTTAATCTACCCGTTATAATAAAATCTCCGGCTTCGATCCGTGCAGCTCACCTGGAGGATTTCTCCACCTTGCCTTCACGTCTTTTCTGGAGTAAGTTCCGATCAGTGGTGCCTGTTGTGGAGTCACCTTGTACGCTGAATAGAATGGGATATTCCTCTCTGGATCAAACAGGGACACAAAGTAAGGAGAAGTACCATTTGGATCCCTAGGAAGTGTCTGCTGGATTTCTTTTCCTCGACTGATACCTGGGAGACCTTCAGGGCGCCGGTTGCCCGCGAAAAATGGCGGCGGCTGGTGTGGCAACGGCGTCTTGCATCGCCAGCGGTAGACATTCTGTCTTTTGGTTTCTTAGTGGTAGAAGCAGCAAAAAGTGTATCAATAGATGAATGCCAATGGCAAAATAAGTTTCGGAATCCACGTGATTATAGTAAAGCAAGAGATCTGTTTATTTTCAAATTTACACCAAAAGACATACTCTTTTTTTGTAAGAATTCGGCTGAACGATTTGTTGTTCGTTGTTATTCGTTTACCGTAAATCCTTGAATTAGCGCCTCCCTTCGAATAAGCGCCCCCTCTCATCGGCAAAAATTAAAAATACGCACCTCCTGTACAATAAGCGCCTCGTCCGCTAATATTTAATATGTGATCACGTTCGCCAAATTAGTTAAAAGCGTATGCAGCATTGTTTAAGTTTGTGAAAACGTTTTATTTGGAAAAAATAATTACAAGTACCAACTGTGCTATTATTAGTTTTAGATCAGCTTTGTATTTTGCATGCGGCTTATGTTATTTTTTACGCGCAAATGGTGTTTTTCAAAACAAAATCCCTTTATATCTGGCTAAGAGTTGGGAAAAATTAAATAAGCGCCCCCACCCCCTCCCCCCTCGATTAAGCGCCTCCCTCAAATAAGTGCCCCCCCCCCCCCCCCACGTCTTCTCTTCATTTTGAAATTAGCGTCCCGGGCGCTAATTCGAGGATTTACGGTATTTGTTTATTTGTTTTTGCCATTTCAGTCAGAAACGTTCTTAAGATGTTCTTAAGTTGTCATTTCCAGTCGTTTAAGGTTTTATTAGTTTTGTTATTACTCCCGATCTGGAAGTTGCTCTTGAAAAAATAGGAAGAAAAACTATTTCTCATACCCTTCGTTCAGAGCTATTGTCAGCCGACGCTCTGGATCCAATACGGAAATCAAAACAGAGCAGAGCAAAGCAAAGGGATGTAAGGCATTGAAGCAATAAAACTATTGCGGAATGAAAACAATTCTCTACAAAAAACAAGTTCAAAACGAAAATTTGTTCCTGTGCTTAGGGTTTACTGGTATTCACACCAAGACGAAATGTTTATCCATCACATAACAGACCATCCCTACGTTGCCAGGTTTCTTAAGCAAGTATTAATATTCGTATTCCATCAAGAAGCACTTACCAAATCCTGGAGCCGCGTAACTCGAGGGTACCAAGGTAGCCACTAAGACTGCCAAACCAATGAAAGACCAAACTTTTCCCATCAACATTGTGTCAGGTTTGGAATCCAGTTTTAAAATGCTACAAGAACCCAAGTAAACCGTAATCACCTTATGTAAAACTAACGCAATGTGCGTGCATTATTACTCATCGCTGGGAAAAGCGCATGATTCCAAATAAGCCGTTAATCGTTGACAGCCGCTGGTATGCTTCAATAGAACACAGATTTTTTGCCCAGAGATCGCCAGCGCAAAGTAAGTAGCTTCCATCGATAGAGCGATTTTGGCAACAGGACTTGCCTGTGATTATAAAAACTTTCGAAATGCGAGATACAGGAAGACTTTCGTAATCTTACTATTTTAAGCATAGCTCAGGTGACTTTTGGAAAACTCGCAATCTGATTGGCTTGCATGGCGGGTCCACCGATAGAAATCCCTTGGAGAGCGTTTGGTTTCTCATCTGTCATTAGCGAAAGGCATTAAGAAAAAGCGTCAGTTTCATTGATATTCTATGATAAAAGAATCAACCAGTTGGTTATGCTACAACAATTGAACAGTTCCCTTTCGGTTTCAATCGACTTTGAAAGAAAAGGTCTATTGTTCCGGCTCAACATCTCACGTTAAGCAAAATTAAATAGCCTTTTGTTCTTGGTAGCCCCGAGGGACTCCGTCCGAAGCCAAGCCAAAACTGTCGTCGTTGTTCGGAAAACATTCGACACAACAATTAAGCTGCACTTGGGGATGGGCAGCGTAGTTTTTTCTCTCGTAAAGTCAGTTTTCATCGGTGTACCCCAAGGCAATTGACCACCGCTGTGCGCCGAGCGAGGTGATGAGAATTCAAAGACTAATTATTCACATGTGTCGCATTCGGACCATTTCTCTCTAAATGCATTTGAATGAGCGCCGTTGTTTTCATTCAAGCTCGCAGCAAACGAAGGTGTGATCTTGTCTGTAGAACAACTATCAGTCTGCAAATGAAATAGGGTTTCGAAGAGTTTAGATTTTCAGCAGAGCGCACACATTTTATTTGAATTTGTCTTCCATTTCGCGCTCGTATGG
>OZ026599.1:25898828-26006328 GCA_964020085.1 Micromussa lordhowensis | reverse complement strand
TACTTAAATTCTCTCGAGTCACGCGCATACAGCACGCGCAACGTTTTCAATTTAAAAGTTTTTAAATCGCGCGTAACATCAAGCGGTTTTTTCAACTGATGAAGGCTTAAGAGTTAGCCGAAACGTCTTACCGTAATATACAAGTCAGTGACAAAAAACAACACTTTTATCAACCTAAATAGTAAATGAGTACAGATATAATAGAAATATTTCCTGCGCCTTTAAAGAACATGCGGACTCTAAAATTCAAAGCTCAACCGAGAAATGCGTTTTTCGCTACCGTCAATCAAATGTTCGGCGACTCCTCCCAGCTTCCGACTATGTTGTCTGAACCGTGCTCACCAATTTGATTCGATTACCGCGCGCTCGGCAGAAGTCGGAAGCTTGACTTTAAAACGAAAACGTAGGCCTATATGCATATCCTTTTTCAAGAGATCACAATCTATTGCTTTCGTAAATGTTGATAATATTGAACCAAACTTGGAATTTCGTTTGTTTGCCTAATTCCTAGCATATTTCACCTTTTTTTTTCGTTTCCATTTGTTTCGAAAAATATGTCGACCTAAATTCTTGTTTTGGCGTCCTAGTACTACAGTCGACAATTTCTAATTTTTCACTTTTAGAAGAAATTGGTCAGCCATGAATCTCAAGCGACATTTGAGGCCTAGTTCAATGGATTTGAAACCTGCAATAACTGAGTTTGTGGGCATTGTTCTTCTGGTTTATTTGATATCACCCCAGATTAATTGAAACAATTTTTATTACAAGAATCGATAAAGACAAATTACCTTTTCCATCCATCGTATTTACATATTTACATATGTACAGTATATCTTTCCGCCAGAGAACTGAGAGATTTCTGGAAATTTCCTCAAATGTATTTTAAGCTGATCGAGGAAGTTATTTTCCAAACACTCTGTTTCGTCAAGTATTAGACATCATTATAAGACAGTTTGGAGAGTGGAGGTGGCAAACTGCACAGAACTTTCAGCGTCACGATGATCTAAGTATTTAAGGAACATCAAGCTTTGTAGAACAGTGACTACATTTCTTATTATTTGGCAATTTAACGTTACATTTATTATGGATTGATGCAGTAGTTGTTATCAGAATGGATCAGTGTTGTTGCAGCTGTGAACCATCGAAAGAGATGTTGCATTTGTCACTGAGAGTAGGAGCCGACAGGGATCTTTTCAACGTTATTTTTCGTGAAGTTCCATGAACAACCATGGCTAGATCACAAGATGCTGCTCTTGTCAACAAGCGGGAAGCAGATTTGCCCACATTTTGTAGTTCTAGGACATCGTTCACGCCATCAATAGGATGTTTGCGTCTGACATAACGCACTTTGCCATCGGCAGCAACGGTTGCTGGAGGCCTCTGTATTCGCAACAGTTCTAACACAGCGTTCCTAAAACGACGATCTCTATAGCAATAAAGAATTGGATTGAAGAGCGAGTATAACATTAACGGGGCTTCCCATATTCGCAAATCTGCAACAGACTGGATGGACGTGAAAACTTCACCCAGAATATAGCAAACTATTCCTGGAAACGTCAAGAAAAGAACTGAGACGGTTAGTAAGAGACTCGTTTTGGCAACTTTGGACTCGAGTTGGGCTTTCACTAAAATAGTGACTTGACTAATTTCGCTAATTCTACGTTTACGTATAGCGAGGTATACTTTGACATAAAAATATGCCATACCTATGAGGGCAACTGTTGCACATGCAATCCAAACGATATACAAGGTTTGTACTATCTGAATATCCATGCCAAACCCTGTTGGTAAAGAAACTGGAAGGACCGTAGAGACAGATGCCAACCAAGCGATTATCGCAAGATTCGTGAGGCGATTTCTCGTCACAATAACCTTGTAGTCCATCCATTTTACTATCGCAATGTATCTCTCCCAAGCAATTGCAGTCAAATGATATAGGGAAGAGAAGACCACACAGTACGTCACGAATACAGTTAGAAAGTCTAATAAGCAAATTTGTTGAAACCAAAGCTGGCGGAGAATTAATGCATCGACGGTAGCACGCAGTGGCATGCTTATAACGCCCACAAGAAGATCCGAGACGGCCATGCTAGTCAACAAAATGTTCGAGTTTCTTCGAAGTTCTTTCCTTTGCTTCATTGCAACGATAACCATTAAGTTTAAGAGAATTGTAGCCGGAGATGCAATGTATAACAAGACAACTAAAGTCCAGGAAAGCGTGGTATTATTTAAGTCCCACGTAATGTCTGGTTCATACAAGCAGTAAAACACTAATCTGATATTAGAGGAAGAATTTGTGTTGCTCTGAGTGCTGTAAGCTAAGTCCATGCTGAATTCTTCAGTGGATGTCAAATTGCAACGCTAAGTTACACGCAAGCTTTTATAGCTCAGAGGAGCTTTAGTTGGCTTTCAATGAAAGTCTACTCCTTTTTCACTCGATGCAGAATTGCTTCAGTATTTTTACTTATCTGGAGTAACTGATCAATTGTGCGAAAACAGATGCCGTAATGTCATGCAAATAAAATGGTAAATGGGTGAATTGTTTCTTTAATTGGCGGAAAACATGATGAAAATGATAATGTTGTTTTCTTTTTCTCGTAGGTCGCAGCGAAAAATAAGCAGGAAAATAAATCAAGCAAAGATGAACTGCAGACGTTTAAAACGGTGAAAACTGGTCATTAACTTTTACCCGATATGAAAATCATTAAGGCAATTATATCCAATAGAGCACCGATGATGCCCATGGTAGAAAACCTCTAACCTGGCAACTGCGACGATTTTACGGGTGAAACTATTAAAAGCTGAATAGAGAGGAAATCACTTTAATACCAAAAAACAAAGGTTGGGTGTAATTGCACTATTACACCGTCTTGTGAGTTAATTTACAATCTCAACTGAGTTTTCCTCTCCATTCATGTCTTCGTTTATATAGTACACATTCATTCCAGTTCAATTTCTCTGAAGTTATTGTTTGTCTGTTTGCATCAGCGTGGGTATGGTTTGCCTCACTGCACGACTAAAAGTTGTCAGTCTCTTGTACGTTTTCCAAAGAAATGATATAGAGTTCTAATTGCTGCATAATTATTTACACGACACACCTGCAACTTTGTAATACGCGTGCTACATTAAAACAAATGCAGGGGAGTTTCAAATTGTACTTGATCAGTTCGACAAACAGAGTAATAATATTCTTACTTGGTACGCCAGGCTAGGCTATATATATATCGAGTTCGATTCTTTGCTTACTATTTAGAAAAGTGCAACATTGAAACAGTGACTTTTTTTCTTGAATCAGATTCAGATACATTCCAGGTTGTGAAAATAAAGCACATATAGAGGTTGTTTTAATTTCCAGATCAATCTGTATGTGTGTAATTGGTCCTAATTTACTTTCCAGGCACAGATGATCTGGAACTTACTTTGGCTTTCTAGGCGACTGATTATCAGTACTCAAAAAGCAAGTATTTACATAAGCACTTTTCTTAATGCTATAGCTTCTAACAGGGCTCAAAATCATGAGATACATGTAAGTATATATTTTTCAACACATTTGATCGTAGCCTTGTGTCACACACCTCCATTACCCGGAAATTCAAAATGCTCTGGTTTCAAAACAAAGCACGCTATTGAGCTGTAAATTTGTAAACAGATATAAATATGTCACCTCTTATACCTGATGAGGATGAAAACTTTGTTGGATCTTTAGTTTTAGATTTTAGAAAGTGATGTCGTCTCGTGAAAACGATCTATTGGTCAGCCATGAGTCTCTAGCGACATTTGAGACCTAGTTCAATGGATTTGAAACCTGCAATAACAGAGTTTGTGGGCATTGTTCTTCTGGTTTATTTGATATCACCCCAGATTAATTGAAACATAAATTTTATTACAAGAATCGATAAAGACAAATTACTTTTTCCATCCATCATATTTACGTATTTACATATGTACAGTATCTTTCCGCTAGAGAACTGAGGGATTTCTGGAAGTGTACTTTAAGAGAGGAAATCACTTTAATACCAAAAACAAAGGTTGGGTGTAATTGCACTCTTACACCGTCTTGTGAGTTAATTTACAATCTCAACTGAGTTTTCCTCTCCATTCGTGTCTTCGTTTATATAGTACACATTCATTCCAGTTCAATTTATCTGAAGTTATTGTTTGTCTGTTTGCATCAGCGTGGGTATTGTTTGCCTCACTGCACGACTAAAAGTTGTCAGTCTCTTGTACGTTTTCCAAAGAAATGATATAGAGTTCTAATTGCTGCATAATTATTTACACGACACACCTGCAACTTTGTAATACGCGCGCTACATTAAAACAAATTCAGGGGAGTTTCAAATTGTACTTGATCAGTTCGACAAACAGAGTAATAATATTCTTACTTGGCACGCCAGGCTAGGCTATATATCGAGTTCGATTCTTTGCTAACTATTTAGAAAAGTGCAACATTGAAACACTGGTTTTTTTCTTGAATCAGATTCAGATACATTCCAGGTTGTGAAAATGAAACACATATAGAGGTTGTTTTAATTTCCAGATCAATCTGTATGTGTCTAATTTACTTTCCAGGCACAGATGATCTGGAACTTACTTTGGCTTTCTAGGCGACTGATTATAAGTACTCAAAAAAATCTAATAAAAATCAAAATAATCTGATATTAGAGGAAGAATTTGTGTTGCTCTGAGTGCTGTAAGCTAAGTCCATGCTGAATTCTTCAGTGGATGTCAAATTGCAACGCTAAGTTACACGCAAGCTTTTATAGCTCAGAGGAGCTTTAGTTGGCTTTCAATGAAAGTCTCACTCCTTTTTCACTCGATGCAGAATTGCTTCAGTATTTTTACTTATCTGGAGTAACTGATCAATTGTGCGAAAACAGATGCCGTAATGTCATGCAAATAAAATGGTAAATGGGTGAATTGTTTCTTTAATTGGCGGAAAACATGATGGAAATGATAATGTTGTTTTCTTTTTCTCGTAGGTCGCAGCGAAAAATAAGCAGGAAAATAAATCAAGCAAAGATGAACTGCAGACGTTTAAAACGGTGAAAACTGGTCATTAACTTTTACCCGATATAAGAATCATTAAGGCAATTATATCCAATAGAGCACTGATGATGCCCATGGTAGAAAACCTCTAACCTGGCAACTGCGACGATATTACGGGTGAAACTATTAAAAGCTGAATAGAGAGGAAATCACTTTAATACCAAAAACAAAGGTTGGGTGTAATTGCACTCTTACACCGTCTTGTGAGTTAATTTACAATCTCAACTGAGTTTTCCTCTCCATTTATGTCTTCGTTTATATAGTACACATTCATTCCAGTTCAATTTATCTGAAGTTATTGTTTGTCTGTTTGCATCAGCGTGGGTATTGTTTGCTTCACTGCACGACTAAAAGTTGTCAGTCTCTTGTACGTTTTCCAAAGAAATGATAAAGAGTTCTAATTGCTGCATAATTATTTACACGACACACCTGCAACTTTGTAATACGCGTGCTACATTAAAACAAATTCAGGGGAGTTTCAACTTGTACTTGATCAGTTCGACAAACAGAGTAATAATATTCTTACTTGGTACGCCAGGCTAGGCTATATATATCGAGTTCGATTCTTTGCTAACTATTTAGAAAAGTGCAACATTGAAACGCGGACTTTTTTTCTTGAATCAGATTCAGATACATTCCAGGTTGTGAAAATAAAGCACATATAGAGGTTGTTTTAATTTCCAGATCAATCTGTATGTGCCTAATTTGCTTTCCAGGCACAGATGATCTGGAACTTACTTTGGCTTTCTAGGCGACTGATTATCAGTACTCAAAAAGCAAGTATTTACATAAGCACTTTTCTTAATGCTATAGCTTCTAACAGGGCTCAAAATCATGAGATACATGTAAGTATATATTTTGCAACACATGTGATCGTAACCTTGTGTCACACACCTCCATTACCCGGAAATTCAAAATGCTCTGGTTTCAAAACAAAGCACGCTATTGAGCTGTAAATTTGTAAACAGATATAAATATGTCACCTCTTATACCTGATGAGGATGAAAACTTTGTTGGATCTTTAGTTTTAGATTTTAGAAAGTGATGACGTCTCGTGAAAACGATCTATTGGTCAGCCATGAATCTCTAGCGACATTTGAGACCTAGTTCAATGGATTTGAAACCTGCAATAACAGAGTTTGTGGGCATTGTTCTTCTGGTTTATTTGATATCACCCCAGATTAATTGAAACATAAATTTTATTACAAGAATCGATAAAGACAAATTACTTTTTCCATCCATCATATTTACGTATTTACATATGTACAGTGTCTTTTCGCTAGAGAACTGAGGGATTTCTGGAAATTTCCTCAAGTGTACTTTAAGCTGATCGAGGGAATTATTTTCCAAACACTCTGTTTCGTCAATTATTAGACATAATTATAACACAGTTTGAAGAGTGGAGGTGGCAAACTGCACAGAACTTTCAGCGTCACATGATCTAAGTATTTAAGGAACATCAAGGTTTGTAGAACAGTCACTACATTTCTTATTATTTGGCAATTTAACGTTACATTTATTATGGATTGATGCATAAGTTGTTATCAGAATGGATGGCGAGTGTTGTTGCAGCTATGAACCATCGAAAGAGATGTTGCATTTGTCAAGAGCAGGAGCCGACAGGGATCTTTTCAACGTTATTTTTCGTGAAGTCAGTCCATGAACAACCATGGCTAGATCACAAGATGCTGCTCTTGTCAACAAGCGGGAAGCAGATTTGCCCACATTTTGTAGTTCTAGGACATCGTTCACGCCATCAATAGGATATTTGCGTCTGACATAACGCACTTTGCCATCGGCAGCAACGGTTGCTGGAGGCCTCTGTATTCGCAACAGTTCTAACACAGCGTTCCTAAAACGGCGATCTCTATAGCAATAAAGAATTGGATTGACGAGAGAGTATAACATGAACGGGGCTTCCCATATTCGCAAATCTGCAAAAGACTGGATGGACGTGAAAACTTCGCCCAGAATATAGAGAACCATTCCTGGAAACATGGAGAAAATAACTGAGACGGTTAGTAAGAGACTCGTTTTGGCAACTTTGGACTCGACTTGGGCTTTCACTAAAATAGTGACTTGACTAATTTCGCTAATTCTACGTTTACGTATAGCGAGGTATACTTTGACATAAAAATATACCATACTTATGAGGGCAACTGTTCCACATGCAATCCAAACGATATACAAGGTTTGTACTATCTGAATATCCATGCCAAACCCTGTTGTTAAAGAAACTGGGAGTACCGTAAAGACAGATGCCAACCAAGCGATTATCGCAAGATTCGTGAGGCGATTTCTTGTCACAATAACCTTGTAGTCCATCCATTTTTCTATCGCAATGTACCTCTCCCAAGCAATTGCAGTCAAATGATATAGGGAAGAGAAGACAACAAAGTACATCACGAATACAGTTAGAAAGTCTAATAAGCAAATTTGTTGAAACCAAAGCTGGCGGAGAATTAATGCATCGACGGTAGCACGCAGTGGCATGCTTATAACGCCCACAAGAAGATCCGAGACGGCCATGCTAGTCAACAAAATGTTCGAGTTTCTTCGAAGTTCTTTCCTTTGCTTCATTGCAACGATAACCATTAAGTTTAAGAGAATTGTAGCCGGAGATGCAATGTATAACAAGACAACTAAAGTCCAGGAAAGCGTGGTATTATTTAAGTCCCACGTAATGTCTGGTTCATACAAGCAGTAAAACACTAATCTGATATTAGAGGAAGAATTTGTGTTGCTCTGAGTGCTGTAAGCTAAGTCCATGCTGAATTCTTCAGTGGATGTCAAATTGCAACGCTAAGTTACACGCAAGCTTTTATAGCTCAGAGGAGCTTTAGTTGGCTTTCAATGAAAGTCTACTCCTTTTTCACTCGATGCAGAATTGCTTCAGTATTTTTACTTATCTGGAGTAACTGATCAATTGTGCGAAAACAGATGCCGTAATGTCATGCAAATAAAATGGTAAATGGGTGAATTGTTTCTTTAATTGGCGGAAAACATGATGAAAATGATAATGTTGTTTTCTTTTTCTCGTAGGTCGCAGCGAAAAATAAGCAGGAAAATAAATCAAGCAAAGATGAACTGCAGACGTTTAAAACGGTGAAAACTGGTCATTAACTTTTACCCGATATGAAAATCATTAAGGCAATTATATCCAATAGAGCACCGATGATGCCCATGGTAGAAAACCTCTAACCTGGCAACTGCGACGATTTTACGGGTGAAACTATTAAAAGCTGAATAGAGAGGAAATCACTTTAATACCAAAAAACAAAGGTTGGGTGTAATTGCACTATTACACCGTCTTGTGAGTTAATTTACAATCTCAACTGAGTTTTCCTCTCCATTCATGTCTTCGTTTATATAGTACACATTCATTCCAGTTCAATTTCTCTGAAGTTATTGTTTGTCTGTTTGCATCAGCGTGGGTATGGTTTGCCTCACTGCACGACTAAAAGTTGTCAGTCTCTTGTACGTTTTCCAAAGAAATGATATAGAGTTCTAATTGCTGCATAATTATTTACACGACACACCTGCAACTTTGTAATACGCGTGCTACATTAAAACAAATGCAGGGGAGTTTCAAATTGTACTTGATCAGTTCGACAAACAGAGTAATAATATTCTTACTTGGTACGCCAGGCTAGGCTATATATATATCGAGTTCGATTCTTTGCTTACTATTTAGAAAAGTGCAACATTGAAACAGTGACTTTTTTTCTTGAATCAGATTCAGATACATTCCAGGTTGTGAAAATAAAGCACATATAGAGGTTGTTTTAATTTCCAGATCAATCTGTATGTGTGTAATTGGTCCTAATTTACTTTCCAGGCACAGATGATCTGGAACTTACTTTGGCTTTCTAGGCGACTGATTATCAGTACTCAAAAAGCAAGTATTTACATAAGCACTTTTCTTAATGCTATAGCTTCTAACAGGGCTCAAAATCATGAGATACATGTAAGTATATATTTTTCAACACATTTGATCGTAGCCTTGTGTCACACACCTCCATTACCCGGAAATTCAAAATGCTCTGGTTTCAAAACAAAGCACGCTATTGAGCTGTAAATTTGTAAACAGATATAAATATGTCACCTCTTATACCTGATGAGGATGAAAACTTTGTTGGATCTTTAGTTTTAGATTTTAGAAAGTGATGTCGTCTCGTGAAAACGATCTATTGGTCAGCCATGAGTCTCTAGCGACATTTGAGACCTAGTTCAATGGATTTGAAACCTGCAATAACAGAGTTTGTGGGCATTGTTCTTCTGGTTTATTTGATATCACCCCAGATTAATTGAAACATAAATTTTATTACAAGAATCGATAAAGACAAATTACTTTTTCCATCCATCATATTTACGTATTTACATATGTACAGTATCTTTCCGCTAGAGAACTGAGGGATTTCTGGAAGTGTACTTTAAGAGAGGAAATCACTTTAATACCAAAAACAAAGGTTGGGTGTAATTGCACTCTTACACCGTCTTGTGAGTTAATTTACAATCTCAACTGAGTTTTCCTCTCCATTCGTGTCTTCGTTTATATAGTACACATTCATTCCAGTTCAATTTATCTGAAGTTATTGTTTGTCTGTTTGCATCAGCGTGGGTATTGTTTGCCTCACTGCACGACTAAAAGTTGTCAGTCTCTTGTACGTTTTCCAAAGAAATGATATAGAGTTCTAATTGCTGCATAATTATTTACACGACACACCTGCAACTTTGTAATACGCGCGCTACATTAAAACAAATTCAGGGGAGTTTCAAATTGTACTTGATCAGTTCGACAAACAGAGTAATAATATTCTTACTTGGCACGCCAGGCTAGGCTATATATCGAGTTCGATTCTTTGCTAACTATTTAGAAAAGTGCAACATTGAAACACTGGTTTTTTTCTTGAATCAGATTCAGATACATTCCAGGTTGTGAAAATGAAACACATATAGAGGTTGTTTTAATTTCCAGATCAATCTGTATGTGTCTAATTTACTTTCCAGGCACAGATGATCTGGAACTTACTTTGGCTTTCTAGGCGACTGATTATAAGTACTCAAAAAAATCTAATAAAAATCAAAATAATCTGATATTAGAGGAAGAATTTGTGTTGCTCTGAGTGCTGTAAGCTAAGTCCATGCTGAATTCTTCAGTGGATGTCAAATTGCAACGCTAAGTTACACGCAAGCTTTTATAGCTCAGAGGAGCTTTAGTTGGCTTTCAATGAAAGTCTCACTCCTTTTTCACTCGATGCAGAATTGCTTCAGTATTTTTACTTATCTGGAGTAACTGATCAATTGTGCGAAAACAGATGCCGTAATGTCATGCAAATAAAATGGTAAATGGGTGAATTGTTTCTTTAATTGGCGGAAAACATGATGGAAATGATAATGTTGTTTTCTTTTTCTCGTAGGTCGCAGCGAAAAATAAGCAGGAAAATAAATCAAGCAAAGATGAACTGCAGACGTTTAAAACGGTGAAAACTGGTCATTAACTTTTACCCGATATAAGAATCATTAAGGCAATTATATCCAATAGAGCACTGATGATGCCCATGGTAGAAAACCTCTAACCTGGCAACTGCGACGATATTACGGGTGAAACTATTAAAAGCTGAATAGAGAGGAAATCACTTTAATACCAAAAACAAAGGTTGGGTGTAATTGCACTCTTACACCGTCTTGTGAGTTAATTTACAATCTCAACTGAGTTTTCCTCTCCATTTATGTCTTCGTTTATATAGTACACATTCATTCCAGTTCAATTTATCTGAAGTTATTGTTTGTCTGTTTGCATCAGCGTGGGTATTGTTTGCTTCACTGCACGACTAAAAGTTGTCAGTCTCTTGTACGTTTTCCAAAGAAATGATAAAGAGTTCTAATTGCTGCATAATTATTTACACGACACACCTGCAACTTTGTAATACGCGTGCTACATTAAAACAAATTCAGGGGAGTTTCAACTTGTACTTGATCAGTTCGACAAACAGAGTAATAATATTCTTACTTGGTACGCCAGGCTAGGCTATATATATCGAGTTCGATTCTTTGCTAACTATTTAGAAAAGTGCAACATTGAAACGCGGACTTTTTTTCTTGAATCAGATTCAGATACATTCCAGGTTGTGAAAATAAAGCACATATAGAGGTTGTTTTAATTTCCAGATCAATCTGTATGTGCCTAATTTGCTTTCCAGGCACAGATGATCTGGAACTTACTTTGGCTTTCTAGGCGACTGATTATCAGTACTCAAAAAGCAAGTATTTACATAAGCACTTTTCTTAATGCTATAGCTTCTAACAGGGCTCAAAATCATGAGATACATGTAAGTATATATTTTGCAACACATGTGATCGTAACCTTGTGTCACACACCTCCATTACCCGGAAATTCAAAATGCTCTGGTTTCAAAACAAAGCACGCTATTGAGCTGTAAATTTGTAAACAGATATAAATATGTCACCTCTTATACCTGATGAGGATGAAAACTTTGTTGGATCTTTAGTTTTAGATTTTAGAAAGTGATGACGTCTCGTGAAAACGATCTATTGGTCAGCCATGAATCTCTAGCGACATTTGAGACCTAGTTCAATGGATTTGAAACCTGCAATAACAGAGTTTGTGGGCATTGTTCTTCTGGTTTATTTGATATCACCCCAGATTAATTGAAACATAAATTTTATTACAAGAATCGATAAAGACAAATTACTTTTTCCATCCATCATATTTACGTATTTACATATGTACAGTGTCTTTTCGCTAGAGAACTGAGGGATTTCTGGAAATTTCCTCAAGTGTACTTTAAGCTGATCGAGGGAATTATTTTCCAAACACTCTGTTTCGTCAATTATTAGACATAATTATAACACAGTTTGAAGAGTGGAGGTGGCAAACTGCACAGAACTTTCAGCGTCACATGATCTAAGTATTTAAGGAACATCAAGGTTTGTAGAACAGTCACTACATTTCTTATTATTTGGCAATTTAACGTTACATTTATTATGGATTGATGCATAAGTTGTTATCAGAATGGATGGCGAGTGTTGTTGCAGCTATGAACCATCGAAAGAGATGTTGCATTTGTCAAGAGCAGGAGCCGACAGGGATCTTTTCAACGTTATTTTTCGTGAAGTCAGTCCATGAACAACCATGGCTAGATCACAAGATGCTGCTCTTGTCAACAAGCGGGAAGCAGATTTGCCCACATTTTGTAGTTCTAGGACATCGTTCACGCCATCAATAGGATATTTGCGTCTGACATAACGCACTTTGCCATCGGCAGCAACGGTTGCTGGAGGCCTCTGTATTCGCAACAGTTCTAACACAGCGTTCCTAAAACGGCGATCTCTATAGCAATAAAGAATTGGATTGACGAGAGAGTATAACATGAACGGGCCTTCCCATATTCGCAAATCTGCAAAAGACTGGATGGACGTGAAAACTTCGCCCAGAATATAGAGAACCATTCCTGGAAACATGGAGAAAATAACTGAGACGGTTAGTAAGAGACTCGTTTTGGCAACTTTGGACTCGACTTGGGCTTTCACTAAAATAGTGACTTGACTAATTTCGCTAATTCTACGTTTACGTATAGCGAGGTATACTTTGACATAAAAATATACCATACTTATGAGGGCAACTGTTCCACATGCAATCCAAACGATATACAAGGTTTGTACTATCTGAATATCCATGCCAAACCCTGTTGTTAAAGAAACTGGGAGTACCGTAAAGACAGATGCCAACCAAGCGATTATCGCAAGATTCGTGAGGCGATTTCTTGTCACAATAACCTTGTAGTCCATCCATTTTTCTATCGCAATGTACCTCTCCCAAGCAATTGCAGTCAAATGATATAGGGAAGAGAAGACAACAAAGTACATCACGAATACAGTTAGAAAGTCTAATAAGCAAATTTGTTGAAACCAAAGCTGGCGGAGAATTAATGCATCGACGGTAGCACGCAGTGGCATGCTTATAACGCCCACAAGAAGATCCGAGACGGCCATGCTAGTCAACAAAATGTTCGAGTTTCTTCGAAGTTCTTTCCTTTGCTTCATTGCAACGATAACCATTAAGTTTAAGAGAATTGTAGCCGGAGATGCAATGTATAACAAGACAACTAAAATCCAGGAAAGCGTGGTATTATTTAAGTCCCACGTAATGTCTGGTTCATACAAGCAGTAAAACACTAATCTGATATTAGAGGAAGAATTTGTGTTGCTCTGAGTGCTGTAAGCTAAATCCATGCTGAATTCTTGGATGTCAAATTGCAACGCTAAGTTACACGCAAGCTTTTATAGCTCAGAGGAGCTTTAGTTGGCTTTCAATGAAAGTCTACTCCTTTTTCACACGATGCAGAATTGTTTCAGTATTTTTACTTTAAGACTAAAATTTATCTGGAGTACCTGATCAATTGTGCGAAAACAGATGCCGTAATGTCATGCAAATAAAATGGTAAATGGGTGAATTGTTTCTTTAATTGGCGGAAAACATGATGAAAATGATAATGTTGTTTTCTTTTTCTCGTAGGTCGCAGCGAAAAATAAGCAGGAAAATAAATCAAGCAAAGATGAACTGTAGACGTTTAAAACGGTGAAAACTGGTCATTAACTTTTACCCGATATGAGAATCATTAAGGCAATTATATCCAATAGAGCACTGATGATGCCCGGGGTAGAAAACCTCTAACCTGGAAACTTCGACGATTTTACCGGTGAAACCATTAATAGCTAAATAGAGAGGAAATCACTTTAATACCAAAAACAAAGGTTGGGTGTAATTGCACTCTTACACCGTCTTGTGAGTTAATTTACAATCTCAACTGAGTTTTCCTCTCCATTTCTTCGTGTATATAGTACACAATTGATCTGAAGTTATCGTTTGTCTGTTTGCATCAGCGTGGGTATTGTTTGCCTCACTGCACGACTAAAAGTTGTCAGTTTCTTGTACGTTTTCCAAAGAAATGTTAAAGAGTTCTAATTGCTGCATAAATGATTATTTACACGATACACCTGCAACTTAGTAATACGCATGCTACATTAAAACAAATTCAGGGGAGTTTCAGATTGTACTTGATCAGTTCGACAAACAGAGTAATAATGTTATTTCTGACGAGTGAGCGAGCGAACAAGGCTGAAATAACTATTTTGTCGGCACGGGATACAACAACGCCTGGGTTCCAGGCGGGGGCATCATGGGTAATTGTGTAAGGGTTTAAAAGACAGAGTATAACACGTGGTTGTCATCTAGGCTTCAGAACCAACCGCGTACTTTTCGTTTCGTTTAGTTTAACTTTTTCCTGTTTAGTATTTTTCTTTTGCAGATGCCTTCAGTCTGACAGGATCGACTGTTCCTTTCTCTATTGATTTTTTACTTTTGTAAAGCCTTCGTAGGATGGGCTAATAATCACTTGGAGCATGAGCCTTGGTTCCTACCCAGATTTCCTGCACATTTTTTCCCCACAGGGGTTTTTTCTGGCAGGTTTTTTCTGGCCTCCGCGTTAACCGCATTTGTTTTGTTAGCGGTTGCTCAGCTCTACTAGGTTTACTTTATGATTTTTTATTGTATTTCTATGTACTTCTTTGGTCTTTTTTATATTTTTTGTTCATGTTTCCCCAGCCCGAGAGCTTATTTGGGAACGCAGGCCTAATGGACAATCTTTAGTATAAGACGGCCCGTCTAGCTTATAGTCTAATGTAATGTAGAAGTTGTTGTTCCCCAGCCTAACTGGCAGCCTAACTGGCACTGAGCTTGAGAGCTTATTTGGGGAAGTAGGTCAAGTCCATGACCTACAGTATGAGATGGCCTGTTTAGCTTATATTCTTGTGTAATGTCGGAGTTGTTGTTTCCCAGCCTAACTGGTACTATAAGCTTGTGAGCTTATTAGGGGAAGTAGCCCATGTAGATCGTGATTTAATAATAGAGTTGCGGTTTAAGCCTTTCTGATACTAAGCCTGTGTGCTTGGAGATCTAGTTTGTAGTTTTATGAAGGAGTTGTTATGTAGTTTCTAAGTAGTTATAGATATACTGTTTGGGTTGGTTCTTGCCAGGCCCTTCCAAAATAAACTTATTTGGTTCAGCTTTGCGTGTGTTGTTTCTGTTGTGGAGTGGAGACAAAATATATTCTTACTTTGCACGCCAGGCTAGGCTATATATCGAGTTCGATTCTTTGCTAACTATTTAGAAAAGTGCAACATTGAAACACTGATTTTTTTCTTGAATCAGATTCAGATACATTCCATGTTGTAAAAATGAAACACATATAGAGGTTGTTTTTTTTCTAGATCAATCTGTATGTGTCTAATTTACTTTCCAGACACAGATGATAGGCTTTCTAATCCTCTAAATGTTTCTATTATATTTCTTTTCTTTTGTTATTTAGGTATTTTTTGAAAGGACATTGAAGGATTGACTTAAGCTATTGTTGTTATTGAGACGAGTAAAATGTTCAGTTTGTTTGGCAATCTAGGATAGCAATCTTGTGACTTGCGTACAGTGTCGAAATCCATCGAGCGAGGCCAGGTGTCGATATAGATAAAGTTTTCGTCGGCTCTTTTCAAAGGTTATGATAAAAAATACTGCCTTTGGATCATTTGATAGGAAGCAGAAATTAAGTAGGAATCCACCAGAAGTTCAAGTAACAAGTAGACACAAACTTTGTAACTCTATTGTTTACATCGTTTCGCAAACTTCTGTGCATGCCATTGACCTAACGACACCAAATGCCGAAAATCAATTTTGAAGCCCATGTGAGATACTTGAAAGTACAGTACTGGTGAAATGAAACTGATGTTGAAAGTTTGCATAATTTCTCTGAACTTTGAAATTTATTTTCTCGAGTTCCCTTGAGAAATTGTTTTCGGGCCTATTTCAGGCAACTATTTGTATCTTTAGCTTTAGGAAAAAGGTAAAAAGGACTGTAAAATACCTAAAATTATTCTGGTACCAGGGTTTTGTCCAATAAAAATTGAAGTTACTCGATTTCTTATCGAATTTCGTCTTAATTTCTCTCTATACAGCAGTGCGAAACCCTAACAATCTTAGAATCTGGGCAACTACGCACATACCCCTCCCCTAACCCAGCAGTAACACTAACTTATTATAACATGTTGCGTTAGGGGAGGAGTAGGTGTGCAGTTGCCCAGATGCTGATATTGATCCCAATCTTAAATACCCAGTTTATATATAAAATCTATTAGGCGCCACAAAATCAGAACATTTCACTATTTGCATATTGAGCAATTTGAAAAAACGTGCCATTTTCTTTTCTTTGAATTTAACACGCGTATTAAAAAGTTGCAGGTGTGTCGTGTAAATATATGCAATATTTAGAACACTTAAGCGTTTCTTTGGAAAACGTTCACGTATATTAACGCAAATTTTCTGTCACGATTTAAGTCATCACCCATCAAGTGGTGAAATTTACAGGGTCGGACAAGAAAGAGTTTTAAGCGTTTATTCTTCCCAGTCAGACAAAAAAAGCAAGCGCTGATGCAAACAACTCTGTGCAGTTTCCTTCTCGTTCTTAAGACGTGGAAGATATGAGAACCAATTCGCTACCTTAAATACAAAACGCTTTTTATTCTTTGTTTTCATGTGACGTCATCATTTTCCTAAATTACAAATTAGCAATCCCACTGAAGTTTTAGTGCCATCAGATATGGGGCAATATTATAACTTGACGTTTTACGACGTTTAAGCTCAACACGCTTCCTCATTTCGTTACAGAGGACACTTAAATTTCTAAGTTTATGCGTTGCGTGACATTAAATGACGGCCCGAGAAGGATCTCGTGTAGGTCAAAAGAGCAGTTATCGCCAACGCTTTTGCTAACTGAACAGTTCTTGCACTAGATTAAGAAGTATTACTTTCAATGTGTCAGAACTCCAGAGTAATTATTTTTCGTTTCAATGGGAAAACTCAGTGACAGATGTTTCTGTTGCTTTACGGCCGCCATGTTGGTGCCCCTTGGAAGGGCACCAACATGGCTAGCCTGCGAACGCAGACGTATTTCCGGCGGTCACTTGGTTTTGACAAAACCAAAGTGACCGCCGGAAATACGTCTGCGTTCGCAGGCTACAACATGGCCAAAGCTCTATAAATTTAGGCGAAACTCTTTTCCGACTAACGCGGGAATGAAAAGTCGCACAGTCCTAAATCTTGGCGAGGTTGTTTATCTATCAATCATCTATCATATACTTGATTCTTGACTTAATTTATTGAATGGTGACGATTTTTATTTTCGATGCAAACCACCAATTGAGGAATACGTATACGGAACAATCTTCAGGAACTATTTAATTTATTATCACTGGGAGGAACTTCGTTGTATCATTTTTGTTTATTTTTGGCAATGTTTAATATACATCAAATTGACAGACTTACACAAACACAACTAGATGTACCAGCGACAACCTTTTCTACATACAGTTGAACCCCGTTATTTAGCATTTACAATATTTTTTTTTAATAAAGGAATGCGCATATTGCAAATTAAAATATAGCTTCCTTTGCCACCTAATGGCTGTGTTTGTTTCCCAAGGTATTAATGGTAAGATGTACACCGCTATCTTTTCCATATGGTGGAATATCATTTCTTGAACTCATTAATAATTCACCAAGGAAGTGTTGATCGTAAAGTTGCTTGGATATCTTGATAGCATGATTTTTACCATTTTTACCACCTCGAAGCTTGTCAAAAAATACCCCTCTAGAAGTCGTTCGTTCGTTCGTTGGTGTTCGCAAAACGGTTTCTTTGTAATGCAAAGAAAAACAACAACGACGTCTATGAGGGGTATTTTTTGACAAGCTTCGAGGTGTTTGGAAATGTGGTCAAACACTGCCCTGTGTGTTTCATTTGTCTTCTCAATCGAAACTAAAACGAGGAACGGAGAAATAAAATGGTAAAAATCATGCTATCAAGATATCCAAGCAACTTTACGATCAACACTTCCTTGGTGAATTATTAATGAGTTCAAGAAATGATATTCCACCATATGGAAAAGATAGCGGTGTACATCTTACCATTAATACCTTGGGAAACAAACACAGCCATTAGGTGGCAAAGAAGCTATATTTTAATTTGCAATATGTGCATTCCTTTATGAAAAAAATATTGTAAATGCTAAATAGCGGGGTTCAACTGTATGTAGAAAAGGTTGTCGCTGGTACATCTAGTTGTGTTTGTGTAAGTCTGTCAATTTGATGTATATTAAACATTGCCAAAAATAAACAAAAATGATACAACGAAGTTCCTCCCAGTGATAATAAATTAAATAGTTCCTGAAGATTGTTCCCTATACGTATTCCTCGATAAAAAGCGTTTTGTATTTAAGGTAGCGAATTGGTTCTCATATCTTCCACGTTTTATGAACGAGAAGGAAACTGCACAGAGTTGTTTGCATCAGCGCTTGTTTTTTTGTCTGACTGGGAAGAATAAATGCTTTAATATACGTGAACGTTTTCCAAAGAAACGCTAAATAGTTCTAAACTGACTTCATATATTTACACGACACACCTGCAACTTTTTAATACACTTGTTAAATTCAAAAAAAATAAAATGGCACGTTTTTTCAAATTGCTCAATATGCAAATAGTGAAATATTCTGATTTTGTGGCGCCTAACAGAGTTTATATAACTGGGTATTTAAAATTGTTACGGGTTTCGTATTGCTGTAAAAAGAGAAATTAAGACAAAATTCGATAAGAAATCGAGTAACTTCAGTTTTTAGTGGACAAAAACCTGGTACCAAAATAATTTTAGGTATTTTACAGTCCTTTTTACATTTTCTTAAAGCTAAAGATAAAAATATATGCCTGAAATAGGACCGAAAACAATTTCTCAAGGGAACTCGAGAAAATAAATTTCAAAGTTCAGAGACATTATGCAAACTTTCAACATCAGTTTCATTTCACCAGTACTGTACTTTCAAGTATCTCACATGGGCTTCAAAATTGATTTTCGGCATTTGGTGTCGTTAGGCCAATGGCACAGAAGTTTGCGAAACGATGTAAACAATCGAGTTACAAAGTTTGTGTCTACTTGTTACCTGAACTTCTGGTGGATTCCTACTTAATTTCGGCTTCCTATCAAATGATCCAAAGGCAGTATTTTTTATCATAACCTTTGAAAAGAGCCGACGAAAACTTTATCTATATTGACACCTGGCCTCGCTCGATGGATTTCGACACTGTACGCAAGTCACAAGATTGCTATCCTAGATTGCCAAACAAACTGAGCATTTTACTCGTCTCAATAACAAAAATAGCTTAAGTCAATCCTTCAATGTCCTTTCAAAAATACCTAAATAACAAAAGAAAAGAAATATAATAGAAACATTTAGAGATTAGAAAGCCTATCATCTGTGCCAGGAAAGTAAATTAGACACATACAGATTGATCTAGAAATTAAAACAACCTCTATATGTGTTTCATTTTTACAACCTGGAATGTATCTGAATCTGATTCAAGAAAAAAATCAGTGTTTCAATGTTGCACTTTTCTAAATAGTTAGCAAGGAATCGAACTCGATATATAGCCTAGCCTGGCGTACCAAGTAAGAATATCATGATTATTACTCTGTTTGTCAAACTGATCAAGTACAACTTGAAACTCCCCTGAATTTGTTTTAATGTAGCACGCGTATTACAAAGTTGCAGGTGTGTCGTGTAAATAATAATTATGCAGCAATTAGAACTCTTTATCATTTCTTTGGAAAACGTACAAGAGACTGACAACTTTTAATCGTGCAGTGAGGGAAACAATACCCACGTGGATGCAAACAGACAAACGACAACTTCAGATCAATTGTGTACTATATACACGAAGAAATGGAGAGGAAAACTCAGTTGAGATTGTAAATTAACTCACAAGACGGTGTAAGAGTGCAGTTACACCCAACCTTTGTTTTTTGTAATAAAGTGATTTCCTCTGTATTTCGCTTTTAATGGTTTCACCGGTAAAATCGTCGAAGTTTCCAGGTAAGAGGTTTTCTACCATGGGCATCATCAGTGCTCTATTGGATATAATTGCCTTAATGATTAATGATATCTTGCGTAAGTATTAATGGTATCTAGCTAAAACAACATTTCTTCCAGTTGAATTGACTTTGACAGGTAGTCCCAGTAGCGAAAATATAAGTAACGAATTGCAGAACAGAAAAAAATAACCTAAAATAAAATAAGATTGACCAATCAGATAGCATTGACAAATTGTTTTAGTAAACCTTTGTTCTCTATGTGAATCTGTCCTAAATGGTTGATTTACTATACTATTTTAAGTTAATGGGTTATTTAATTGAGGAAAACAAGTGGCATGTCAAATTTTAGACACTGATTTATTTCACCCTTGACACGAATGGTTTTTATGTGATAAACCGAACAACGGATACCGAACCATTTTTACTTCATTTAAAAATACCCTGCGTCACAGGTGCCCTCTCCGCAAGAAAAAAACCGTGCAGGGCGCCTGTGACACAGGCTATTGCTGGTTTTCAGTGTTTCAAAATAAAAATCAAAACTGTTCAATAGATTAAGTCTAGAATCTGAGAAAAGAAAGAAGGTAAGTATGCTAAGACACTCGCCAAGATTCAGGTCACAATAATTTTTCTTACGCAAGATATGCGGAGAAACTTTTTACCCAAAATTATGTGATTTGCATGTAGACGCCATGTTGGTGCCCATCCGGATGGCACCAACATGGCGGCCGGAAACCAACAGAAACATCTGTGACTGAGTTTTGCTACAAAAGCGTGAATTTATCTCTCGAGGAACTTAAAAACATTAAAATAATACTTTTTCTAATGCAAGAACTGTTCAGATAGCCAAATTCCCCGAAATAGGTCCTGAAATAAGTCCTGAAATAAGTCTTTTTTTAACCAACACGGCCGTCATGTAAATGTCGCGTCACGCGAAAGCTATCACAAAACCAAGAACCCATTCTGAGCAAAAATGTTTATGGATATTAGTTTTTAGCTGCTCTTATACACCATGAAAGTAAAATAACAGGAGGATCAATAGTTTTGTAGTTTGAATTTTAGTGACGTCATGCGAAAACCGTCAATTATTTGAAACGAACTGATTTTGCATAATTTTTTAGAAGATAATCGCTCTAGAAAACCCGTGACCTCCAACTGATTAAACAAAATTTGCTCTTACGTTGTGGTGTTCACATATTCACAAATAAAACTGCTCCCAAAGAAAACAAGGTTTCGCTTTATGGAGGGTGAGAGGTAGCGAGATTCTTATGCGGTCCGACCTCCGCACCTGAATATATTGCAAACAGTTTCATTGAAAAGTCTGTCTGACTATACCAATTTGACATTACAAAAGCGTGCATACCGGCATTGTTTTCATATCTCCAATGGATTTATATAATAATTTTTAATTTAACAAGTCGACAATGACATGGGTGACGGAATATAGAAAGACAAATAAGAACCCCCCCCCCCCCTCGCCTTCCTTCCTCGGAATAAATAAAAATTCGTGTTAAAACCAAAACGCGCCATTTTTTTTCCATTGGTGGTGGTTTTAATATTTTAATTGTTCAAGAGTGTGGACTATAAATTTAGGTTTCCGCCAAGTGAAGACATGCCTTGTTATGTTTAGTCTTCTTGTCGAAAAAGTCATGCGGACGATAGCATGACAAACAAATGATTATAAGCAGTACAAACAAATGAAACAGTCCTTGTTTCTCTTGTTTTATTATTACTGTAGCCTTTTGCTACAAAAGCGTGAATTTATCTCTCGAGAAAATCAAAAACATTAAAATGATACTTTTTCTAATACAAGAACTGCTCAGATAGCTAAATTACCAACATGGCCGTCATGTCGCGTCACGCAAAAGCTTAAGAAATTCAAGCGTGGTCTATCACAAAACCAAGAACCCATCCTGAGCAAAAATGTTTATAGATATTAGTTTTCAGCTGCTCTTATACATCATGAAAGTAAAATATCAGGACGATCAATAGTTTTGTAGTTTGAATTTTAGGGACATCATGTGAAAACCGGCAATAGATCGTTTTCACGTGACGTCACCGCTGTCTAAAATCCAAAACTAAACAGCCATCATAGTTTTTATCCTCATGAGGCATAAGAGACGATATATTTATATCTGTTTACAATTTTAAAGCTCCATAGCGTGCTTTATTTGGAAACCAGAGCATTTTGAATTTCAGAGTTATGGCGCTGCGTGACATAAAGCTACGATCGCATTTGTCGAAAAATATTTACCTATCTCATGATTTGTAGCCTTTTTAGAAGTTAGATCATTGGAATAAAGTGCTTATGTAAATGCTTGTTTGTTAAGTACAAATAGTCAGTGGCCTAGATAGCCAATGTAAGTTCCAGATGTTTACACTATTTTCCGGCCGCCATGTTGGTGCACATCTGATGAGCACCAACAAGGCGTTTCCATACTGAGCTCTGTAAATTTCTGCGAAACATTTCGACGAATATCTGCGGTTTCGGAAAACGCGCAGACCTAAAACTCGGAGAAGTGTCTTCTTTATTTAGTTCCAATAAGATCACAATTTCTTGACTTTATCCACTGAATGGTTTTCGATTTATTTTTTATTGCGTGACAGTGACGTCATCGCTTTCTAAAATCGGAACTAAAGAGCCACCAAAGTTTTTATCCTCATCAGGCATAAGAGACCCTATATTAATATCTGTTTACAATTTTACAGCTCAATAGCGTGCTTCGTTTGGAAATCAGAGCATTTTGATTTTTAGAGTTATGTCGGTGCGTGACATAAAGCTGCGATCGCATTTGTCGAAAAATATATACCTATCTTATGATTTCTAGCCTTTTTAGAAGTTAGAGTATTAGGAAAAGTGCTTATGCAAATGTTTGTTTGATAAGTCCAGATAATCAGTCGCCTAGGTTCCAGATGTTTACACTTTTTTTTCCAGCCGCCATGTTGGTGCACCATAGATGTGCACCAACATGGCGTTTCCATACTGAGCTCAGTAAATTTCGGCGAAACATTTCGACGAATATCTGCGTTTTGGGTAAACGCACAGACCTAAAACTCGGAGAAGTGTCTTCTTTATGTATTTCAAATAAGATCACAATTTATTGACTTTATCCACTGAATGGTTTTCGATTTAATTTTTTTTATTGCGTGACAGTGAAAACGATCTATACATTATCTCCTGTCATATTTTTTTCGCCTACAAGGTACCACAAAAGCCCCCGCACCCTGAGAGCTACCGCTTTTCTTAACCCCCCTAAAAGGTACGACGAGCACCCCCGGGATTAGGCCGCCACAGGAGCCCATCACCCGGAGCGTGCAACTTACCTATTTTCGTGCAACGGCGTTTTCACAAGTAAGGTTATTTTTAGATACGCCTTTCCCGCGAAAAATGGATGTATCCGGTTACGTCCGCATCGAAATCTGAGTGAATAAAAAAATGGCGGCCCAACGCGGTAGTTTTTGCTTCGGTATTCCTTTTTCCACTTGTCGTTTTCCTTAATTCCAGTTCATTATTCCTTAAAGTGGACTTCCCACAATACCATGCGTTTTATTTTGCACTTTTCTTGGATTGGCGGTATCGAAAAGCTGGTTTTTATCAAGCGTTCCGTTTCAAAATAACACCTGCACTGCAGGCATTTATAACTTTTGACGAGGTTTGTATGTTTTGGCCCTATTAACGGATTTATTTTCTCTATGTCCGTCACGAAAATTATCTGATATATACCGTGACGGTTTATCTTCACGCTATCCTTCTTCAGGTTTTGCGTAGGAGGCTAAAGGATTTGAGGCGGCATTTAATCCCACACATCACGCCCCACCCGAAGTCAGTGACGAGAAGAGACAACTTGAGTTGAAGAACTGATAGGAACAAGCCGTAATTCTGAAATAGTTTGATATAAAATAGTTAGGAGAGGTTAACATGGACTCGTTGTCTTCTTGCGAGTAGCTCCTTTGACATTCTTAACTTTTCTAGACTTAATTTAAGAAAGCTTATGAAGTTTCTCTTTAAGCCAAAAAAGGAACAGAAATACTATCACTTCGTTTCAATGGCTCCAACGTCCATGAAAATAAAAATATGAGTGACGTCGCATAAGCCAAATGCACCGGAAATGAATCATCCCACTCTGTCAAAATAATCTGTGACTAATTAATTCGAAGATTCTTTGCGTATGTTTCCGCTCTTTTCAAATGCAGGACTGAAATATGAAATATATGTGTCACATAAACATCTCCAGACACTCGTGTAATTAAATTATGATTACATTGCCAATCCATCGGGGATTTAGTATTTATATTAATCAGCACACATCAACTCACTTCCGGGCACAAAAGTGCCATATTTGGAGAAGCATAATTGCCTGAGATGTCGACCAATCACAGCGAGAATTGGACCGGACCCTTTGAAGCCATGTTGGTGTCCGCGCCGAGTGGAAATTTTAGACACATTTTGTTGTAGTGTTTTAGTTTTGAATTTCTCATCAGTTCGTCTGCTGTTCAATTAACGAGGTCTTGTCTGAGGGGAGCTTTCTCTGGCAAGTTTTCGCGTGTCTTTTGGGGACACAGCTCACGAAAGATGTCTCGCCGTTACGACATGGGCGAGCAAGACAGTTCGAGTCGTGGAAGGGCAAATCGTCGCAAAGTCACTGTCAAAGTTTGTATGCTCGATGATTCTGTGGTAAAATTCGAGTTAGAGGTGAGGGCATTTGTTTCTAGCGCGATGATCGTTTTTCTAGAGCCAGAAAAATAATTACCGAGTATTGCCGCTTTGTGTTTACTATTGGCCATCTATATGCTTGTTCTGTAATTTTCCTTTCCCTTCACGCCGCGCATAAAGATACGGCAGCTGCCTTTGAGTAAAGCGAGTTTCTTGCCATCTCTGTTTGTCTTGCTAAAGGCAAATGGTATGTTCCTGTTTTTCCTGGCTTGTTGACGCTCTTATTTGCCTGTGGGGATTTTTTTCCTATTACTGTTGAAGTTGAAATTTAATGTGGCAATTGGTATTATCGCTAAAGCGTTCGAGTTATTTTGATATAGCGTTCTCGGAATGTTTTGTGAAACTGTTAAATATTTCGGTTTTCCACGTGCCCTTCTTTTATACTTTGCAGTATTTTACAGCGCTAGTGGTTTTATAATTTTTGTTGTGACGTGAAGAAGACTTCTGACTTTTAGATTTTTCTTTGGACATACATGTAATTTTTGTAATGTTTTGTCGATCTACCCTCACATTTTGTCTTAGTTTGGTTAGGGAATCCTCAGGCAATTGTTACAATTTAAAAATCCAGCATTTTTTTTGGTAAACAAACCACCTTCGGGTAACATCGATATCTTCCTAAAAAATTTCATCAGGTCGAAAACTGAAATATCGTTATTCCTATCAACATTTTTCGCCCTATTCTCTTTCCAGTCAGAGGCCAAAATAAACTTTGCCGACCTAGGGTTGTCGCTTTATCTGATCGATTATTCGAATTCTTCAACATTTACATTGTGAATTTCAAATCTGATTTTTTACTTTTGGTATTGGCGTACTTCTGTCCTGACCACCTCTACGAAAGCGACGTAAACATTGTTTGAGATACAATTCTGAACAGATTATCTAGCGGTTTCGTGCTCGCTATTCGAACAATTTTCCGTAAATCACTTCCGAAACCGATGGCCAATTGAAATATGCTGCATTTGTTACCTCGCCTATTCCAGTTGACAAGTATTTGAACTGGGATACGGTGGCAGAATTTCAATTGTGTTTGGATAAATAGAAATGAATTGCTTTTAGGAGTTTGTAGTTCGCCGTGTTGATGTACATCTAATATTACTGCGAGCACAGTTCTTTTGTTGCTAATAGTATCATTCACGATAGAACAGATTTAGAATTTGCGTTGATGTAATTTGCGGGTAAATTGCAAGATGATTCGGAAGTTTTCGTTTTTACCGGGATTTAATGACGCCAATGGTTCACTGTATTTATCTTATTTTTCCTCGTTAACGATAGAACGATTCTTTTTTTTAGGCCATTTTATTTTAAACGCGTGATCGGCAAATCATGTCACGAGTGTTTTGTTGTGATAAAATGCCACATAATTAATGCTTGTCAAAGTTTCTTTTGGCGTGTTCTTCACAGCCTGAAATGTTGGGATCAGTCGTAGATTTTAACGTTCACAAATTCACTCCTCTCGTATGCAACAATATCCAGCATTTTCAAATCTTCTGTATGAAAATATTAATTTCTAAGTCCTTCTAAAGGCGTCTAAATGCCTCCTAATCATTAAATCACAGGATATATTATACAAAGTAGACAGAACGTCAGGTTGCTGTCTAGAATGTTGCAAATTCCATGATCTGAAATAATTTAGTTTTTTCTTCTGAAGGTTGAAGGGCTACTAAAGGCACCGTGTAGCTCTTTGCTGGAGCGTAGTACACGTGAGCCCCTGCTGAATATGTGGCAAAATTTTAAAGGATTGAAGATAATACTATGCCATAACCTGCAGATAATGCACTCTATGATCCGTGCTTCATTACACTGGGTTACTATTTGACAAGGCAGATATTCATCTGTACACGTAAATGTCGTATTTTGTATGAATTTGTCCCTTAATTCGTCCCCTTGATCTTCAAGGCAGTGTCAAAGTTCACTTTGCTTGGTAACTTTACATGCAAACTCTCTCATAGTCTATACTTTATATTGTTGTGTCACAAGATACCTGTGTCTGCAGTCTCAGAAATATACACCTTGCAGTGGTTATATATGTCCAGTGCACAAATTACAAGAAGATTTGTCATGTCGCTTGCGAGGATTTTTTTAGGTGGTGGGGGATGGAAATTTTTGAAAGCGACAAAGTTCTGATTGATACTTTACCCAGTCAGACCTCCCGCAAACAGACACTGTTGGGGCTGGAAAAATACCCGCCAGGTGGAGATGTTTGCTTATGCACATACATAATGTACATGTATCTGGGACAATGGCTGTCTGCTTGCAGGATGTGTCCCTGGACAAGAGTTGGTCTGGTTACATACCACTTATTAACCGAGAGTGAGGTCATTACAGGGAAATCTCAGACCGAGGCCTTGATGTATTGACCTCGCTGTCGCTCGGTCAATACATCAAGGCCGAGGTCTGAGATTTCCCTGTAATGACCGAACGGACAAGGTTAATAAGTTGTTTATTATATGGCCTTTTTAGCGCTGAAAAAAAAAACGGAAGCGCTTTAAAATATCCGTTTGCGCGCGCGAGAGATCATTCGAGGCCACGTTCACTGAACAGAGAAAACCCTGGCCGTGTGATCAAAACCAGAAGGGACAGTAAAAACAGTTTCTTTGAAAATGAGACAATTTTTGCCTTTATTACGCCAAGATCTAGGTCAAATTTAACATGGAAAATTTTTTTTATAATGCCCGGTCATTACAAGAAAATAATGCCCGCTCAGCAGCCAATCAGAGCGCGCACACTATTGTAGCCATATAATAATGTACTGTTAGCAGAGTTTCGACTGTATGCACTGTTGGCACAGGTTTACACAATGTAATAGGCCTAATCACATATTTTCAATGCTGCAAGGGTAGGCAAAGTGTTCACAAATTACAACGTTTGTTTTGGAGTCAGATGGCAAATAACTCTCTTTAAATATTGAATTTTACGCAGCTTATGAATCACAACTTAACCATACTAGGTAGGAGATTGTGTTCACCAAATTTAAAGGACATAGCTGGGTTACAAGACTCTCAGTTCATTTTGAATTTCCCATACATTTGCCTAGCTCTGCATCTACCCAGCCAAAGTTACAGTCAAACGTATAGAAAATATAAAAATTAACTGAGTGTCTTCTAGCCAAGCTGCATCCCTCAAACTTATGGAACACAATCTTTTACCTAGTATTTTTAACAATAATATTTTAACATTGCAATTCACAAATTGGGTTAAAAAAGTTATTTGGCAGCGGATTCCCATACAAACACTTTAATTTCTGACTGCTTTGGCTATGTACCCGCCAAGATGGTGTTGAAAACCATGATTAGGCCTATTATACTCACAGGGGGGCTGTGGGGTAGACATGCCCATGCAACTAGTGCTCTGAATTCTGCTGACTATACATTATTATACATTATAACATCGATAGGACCCTGTGCGTGCTCTGATTGGTCAAAAACCCATGTTTTATCAGAGTATAAAACATAGAAAAAGCGTGTTTTATTGTTTTTTGCTTCATTACCTCATAATTGGTGTATTACACTGTGATAAAACACTCCGGACATTTGAGAACACTTGAGAAATGTAGAAAACACTCGCCTGTGGCTCATGTTTTCTACATTTCCCACGAGTTCTCAAATGCCCGTCGTGTTTTATCACAGCGTAATACACGGCTTAGGCTTCTTTATTTGTTAATTCAAGGTTACAAGTATGTTAACTATATTTTTTTGTATCATTTCTTTGAAGCCCAAAAGCAAAGGCAAGGCATTATATGACAATGTTTATGAGCAACTCAACTTGGAAGAGCGTGAATACTTTGGGTTAAATTTCTATGACAAAAGTGATAACTTGGTAAGTACACGTACTATACATGCTGTGTCTAGGTAGAAATTTGCTATTTTAGCCAGGTATACATGTAGTTGACTGAAGTCAGTTTTATGTTTTACTGGCTGAGCAGTTGTCACTTTTATTAACAAAAGTGATTTAATAAAAGAAATTATGTAGTACATAGAAATTGCAGTTACTGGACTGTTACTGATTACACAGCGATGATTGTTTTAGCCTCACTGCAAGCACCATTATTCTACTACATGCAGTGTGCCAGGTTTGATTTGCAGACCTTGTGTCCTGTATGTGTCCACCTGTTCTTTGTATATTGGTTGGGTTTGCCATTGATTCCTCGGGCTTCTTCGGAAAATTCCTCTAGTTTATCTCACTACACAGAACCTGTCACTTCTAAACTTCCAGTTTGATCCAAGAAGCGTGGATTAGTAGGGCCACTCTGTAGAGTGCTATTGTTTATCCCAATTACTGTATGTAATTGTATTATTATCATCATTTTACATATACATTCCTACGCAGGCTTGTATACTGTACATGTACATGTTTAAATGCAACTACATGTAGCAGTTTACATTACAGATGGATTATCTTGATGTAAAGTAACGCCAGATTCTCGCAACGAATGCTAGCATGAACTGTATGAAGACGGGTAATGAGAATTAAGATTTTGAAAATGAGGCTGAAAGGGTTGTTACGGTAATGAATTTAATATCAGTAGCAGACTGGCAAACATTTTTCTGACTGGGTGGCTACAACAATTTGGGCTCCATTTATCTTCAGTTGAATATTTGGGAAAACAAATGGCAATTCTGCATGGATATGCTGGCAGCTGGTTTGGTTAAGCTTGTCTACATGTATCAGTAAACAAGTTGCAATGTAAACACTATATTTGCTAGAGTAAATTGTCTCTTCTGAACATCAAGGCAAAATATGTTATTGTTTTTCCTCCACCAAATTTTAATTTGATCAGTGAAAAGCCTGTCCACACTTAGTACTAACAAATTATAGAATGGTATTAACCCCATATTGGAATTAATCTTCAAGGACAGTGAAATGAAATTCACTTAATGCTGGTGTCTTGTCTGAAAACAAATTAAAAAGCTGTCACTCTGGTGCATGACAAGAATAATTTATTGTGCCTGTGAAATACATGGAAATGAGAAATGAGCCAAACTGAGCAGAAATAACTGCACTAAGTGAAACCTGTCCTCATTGTGGAGAGCTAATTGCAAGCAGTCTGACCTGATCAGTGTTCAGAATTGGTATAGTTCTACTGAGACCACCTGCAAATCGATGGCCTCTTTGGTACTGTTTGGAAAGATTCTGTGTTTTTCTCCAATGATGCACACAAACATTTGTTTTGCAGCATGTGAGATTAATCAAAGGAAATTTGTTACCAGGAAGTACAGAAATTACACGCGTGTAATTACACGCAGTTTAAAGTATTTGCGTGTAAGGTGCGTGGACACTGCATGGGCACTGCGTGTAATGTGTGTGTACTTTACGCGCGTGTAATGCTGCAATCCCTTTGACTGGTACTGTACTGTATTTTGGTAGTCAAAGCCAAACACACTGACGGGTGCATTTTGAAATTTGATATACAAGAAACACACACAAAGGTTTTTATGCTTGGAAACCATAATTGTTTTGCATCTGAAAGCCATTATTTTTTTAACATACATTTACATACATGTATGTACATGTATACATGAATGTGTTTCATCAGATCTTTAAATTGAGAATTGATGACAAAAATATTTTCTCTATTGCATTCTATCAATATTATTTGTAGCAATATCTTGACTGCCAGGTTAGCTGGCTTTTCTATCCATGTTTTGAATACTAAATTATATTCTTCAAGATGCTTTTTGTTTGATTATATTTTAATAATTTGTAGAACTGTTGACTATACAGACCGCGAAGGGAAAATGTATTTCTATTTCTAACTTTGATGGTTCTACAATTTGGCAGCAATTAGGGAATTTCTTTTATAAAATAACTGAGCTACTATGACTGTGTATGAGAGTACATGTACGTAAACACGGTTGTGACGTTTTAGTATTTTTGGGAATTATTTTACATGTATAAAGGGAATAGTAAGAGCACTTTTTCCGTGTTTACATAGCCTCATCTAAACACTCGGAGGGTTGGGAGAATTCTTGAAAGTTATGCAAACCTTGAATTCATACATCTCGGGTTTCCATAACTGTCTCAATTCTCCCAACCCTCCTCGTGGTTACAGTACCGCCTGAAGATATTGACCCATTTCCCGCGTTCTTGCCGCGGGGCTTCCACGCGTCAATGACGCGGTATTCCCGCACTCAACCTCGTCTTTACCTAGGTAAACCCGAGGACGCTATTCGTCCCACCGCGGCAGCATTTTGGACGAGGTATTACCTCGGTAAAGAAGACGCGTCAAGTTTGAATAGCATTTTGTTCTTCGCGACAAAGCATGCTTGAATGTTCAGCTTCAATCTCCGCATTTTTATCACAAAGAAGCATTTGATAAAGCCAATTATCCATGTCAGGATCATGTCAGTTACGAGATTGTGTTATATGCATTCCCGTTTGCCAAGAAGAACGCGACATCACGGGTTCACTAATGATCTGACATCATGTCCACGTATCATGCAAACGATCGGGAAGACTAAATGCGAAAGGCTGGAATGGCTCTGAAATCCACTTCGATTAAAAGAAACCGGGATAATTCAACTCAAATTAATTTGTTGCCATAATATTATCCGTACTTGTCTGTTTATATGCGCTGCGCGCTTTGTAGCCGGCAGCTACAAAAACCGGGTCAACTCCGATCGGTGAATGACATAAAAACTGCCATTGCTTTTTGTGCCTCGTTCTTGTATAGCTGTCATGAAAACAGTGATCAGACTTTTTCTGGTCCAAGTTCTGCAGCCGATGGAGATCGTATACAGGAAGCTTTATTACATGTAAGAATATGTAAATTCTACTGTTATTCGTGGAACCTGTTTCAAGAAGAGCAAACCGTGAATAAGAGAAACCTTCATCGGCTTTTTAATAACAGCACTCCAAACATAACATAACTTACAGCACAAAGTGAAAGCAGGAATTATCAAACGGAACACAAAAACAACCCGCCATTTATTGGAAACAAAAATCTCAGCTCACCTCGACTCGTTTTGCTTGAGTGCGTCGGTGACAGGTTGTCTTGTGGCAACCAATGAAATTGGCCTGGTCCCACGGTATATTTAGCGCACAATAAACAATGGTTAAAATAGATTTTGGTTTATTTATTTCTATTTGCGGCTAAACGAAGTGGTTGCGATTTTATTTGGCTTGTTATAATTCTGATCAAAATGTTGGAAAAAACTCACCAGCCCCATGGAAGGTTTCTTTACCTTTCGTTTCCTTTTGAGACACGAAATTCCGAAAAGCCGACAAAAGACATGCCGCTATTTTCGTATTCCCGGGCGTATTGCATTCCAGGGTTTTTGGAAGTAAGGGTTATATAGCAATCTACGCATTTTTATGTATGATGTCTTATTTTATAAGAGATTTCAGTGTGTACTTAGTTATCTGTACCTCCAGATGTTAGAATCATACCCGTTTGATTTCCACTGATTCCGACAAAGAATTTACAGCGGTGACCGCTCTTTATTCCTGACGACATTCAACACATGAAATCTTCCTTTAAGTTTGAGCCAAGATTCCTACGGGGAAATATATTAATTGCCTTTCTACACTTGATTTAAAGTAGAATCGAAACCTTTCTCCAGTCTAGGAAAGTGGATATTGTTTTACATTTCGCGTGACCTTTCGCGGAAATCAAAAGATGCTGCGTGTTTGATTTTCAATGATTCCTGACTTGTTGCTTCCAACACTAAGTCACGACGTTTCGTTACTACTTTTTCAATACATCGATTTTGAAGAAAAAACAATGACAACTAGACGACAAAGAGTGACATTTTAACCTGAAACTGGTAGCAGTTAGCGCGTGTTGCCGCGATTACGGATCAGCAGATGTATTTTAATGGCACTCTATCAACGCCTTGTTGATTACGGCAGTAGTAGACTGCTCCATCCATTTGCCGTTCTAATCAAGAAAACCCTGTGAACCCTATTAAAACGGCTGCGTACAGTGTAGCCACAGTTTGTAAAATGGCACATGTAGATTTTGGAAGAGCGAAACAAACTAGAGGATACGCATTTGCATGTACATGTAAACCGTTCGACTTTTCATCGAGCGTGTTTCTTGATTCCGGATTATGATGGAGTTTACATGAAACGTTGATGAAAAAATGCCACTCTACTCGATACACATACATTATTTTCCCGAGGTATTACCTCATCTATTTTGCCGCGGTATATATTCAATTGCGGTCGCACTCGTCTTTACCGCGGTGCTACATATTTTCACCCGCGGTGGACGCGAGGTAGGAGCACGCGGCAAAGACGAGGTTTTGCCGCAACCCGATGAGTCCATAGTTTCAGGCGGTACTGTAGATGAGGCTTTGTAAACACAGAAAGAGTGCTCTGTTGCTTAATAAATAGTTCAGTTCCAATTTTCACATGTACATGTATGTACATGTACATGCATATGTAGTTGTTTTTTGTTGTTGGGATGGTTAACTTTTATTTGTACAAGTTTAATGAATAGTGAATATCTCCATGACTGTATAAAGAAACATAGTTGCATTTGTTCAGCGAAACTATTAATTCCAATGTCTAACAGACTGTTTTCCTGGTAAGACACAATAGATTGTTGTTTTATACTGATGCATAGTACATGTATGTCTCCAAGAGTGCTGGAGGTAAAGATTGACTTAGAAAACAACTTGTCAGACATGTTTGTTGAACTGGACAGTGTGATGTGTAAAAATTGTCACTTTTTTTGTGGGGGGGGGAGGGGGTGAGGAGAGGGAAGGGGTAAGGCTAGTGGGGGGAATTCTACTGGTAAATTCATTCCAAAGCTTAAAGAACAAGCAAAATAATTCGTTATGTCAGCTAATTTTTTTAATGGCTTACCAAAATACAATGTACATGCAGATCAATACACAGGGTACAGCTGACAAAATAAAGATCTTCACATACAATGTATGAAGTTGGACTCCAGTCCTGTCTTGCATAAGGAGCTAAAGTACACATGCCTCCCCTCATCATGTGAATGTTAGAAAAAGTATAAACTGCCGACAGCATGAGCAGCACAAATTAGGATGGGATTATTGTAGTTGTAACCCTGGGGGGGTGGGGGGGGGGGGTACTTAACAAAGATTAATACGGGGAGGCTCCGCCCCGTGGTCCAACCTCTTACCTTTTATATACCATTTTGGCAGAAAAAGTACCCCTTTTATATACCTGTTATTGAGAAAAGGTACCTCTTTCACATACCTACTTTAGAACATTGCACCCCCTTTCTAAGCCCTTATTGTTGTCATTTTCCTGTAGTGCTTAATAAATAAACTGATACAGCCATAAGTGCGTCTATTCGAAATACTTTAATTAAAGGCCCTTGTAAATACCTAAATGACCGATTTCCCTACCCTTTTATGTACCTCAACTTGTGAAATCCCTACCCTTTCATATACCTGAAGCCTGAAAAAGGTACCCCTTTCGGGCGGAGCCTCCCCGTGTAGGCCATTATAGGGAGTACCCCCCCCCCCCCCCAGGGTTGTAACTCATTATTGTTTTATTTTTGAGTTTGTATCTTGAAAAATCTCGAGAGTACATGTAGCTGGCAAGCGTAGCACTACACTGTACATGCGTACTGTATACTGACACTGTATACCAGTATGTACCTGAATTATAGATGTCGATTTTTGTTAGCATGCTTGACTGTTATTATAATTTACAATTTGCTTTTAATTTTTTTTTCAGTTTTGGCTTGATGATGTAAAGCCCATAAACAAACAAGTCAAAGGTGAGGATTGAATACAATGTACTTTTATTAAGTAAGAATAAAGATTGATATCAGCAGTCAACTGATTAGTTTCGAGTTCTGTTTAATTTATGTGTAGTGATATGGTGTTATGACTCACATTAAGTTCATTATTTATAAATAACAGAGTATACATGTACGTGTAATAAAGTAGCTAATGCCATTAAACAGTGCTCAATACACTTTTAAGGTGTAGAGCTTTGAATAAGAAGATATAATGAAGAGACAAAATTCCCTGTTACTCCGAGTTTTGTGCTCACGCACTCATCTGATGAGTGTGTGAGCATGAAACTCGGAGTAATAGGGAATTTTGTCTCTTCGTTATATCTTCTTAAATAACAGTATGTTGAAACATGTACAGATTTATTTTTATGTTCATTTCTAGATCTACGTTCAACATTATTTAGATTTTGTGTGAAGTTTTATCCACCTGATCCAGCGCTTCTCCAGGAAGAGTATACTAGGTATGGTGTATTATTTTATTAGTATATGGTTAGCTCCATGACTCAGGAGCAAGATGAACCAAATCCTGCACTGTGATTGGTTACCTTGGTAGGAAAGGTGGCGCTATCTTGCTGCACTGGATTGCGCGCTCTGTCCTGCAAGAAAAAATTGCCAAAGTGATGTAATGAATCCTTTATTGACTAAGATAATTTGGTTTTATCAACTGGGTTGATAATGTGAATTGGCCACCGTAAAGAGATTTGGAAGCTGATGTTTCGAGCGGAGTAGTCTGGCATGTTCTGAATTAGCCTCCTCCCCCCCCCCCCAGAGCACCCTTTCGAAGATGGCCGCCAATAAAAGTTCGAGAAAACGTGACGTCACACCCGCCACCCCCGCGCGTTGGCACCACATTGCACCACATTGCACCACAAAATGGTGGTGCAGGCGGGGATGCCAGGCACCCCCAAGGAGTGTGGTGGTGGTTTAACCCTAATAGGCCTAAGGTGGTGTTGCTCTAACCCTAATAGCCCTAACCCTAATAGCCCCATGTAAGCCTAAGCACCACACTTGGTCCTTAGCCCTAATAGCCCCACGTAAGCCTAAGGTGGTGTTAATAAGGCAGTGTTCCTTAGCCCTAATAGCCCCAGGTAAGCCTAAGCACCACACTTGGTCCTATAACCCTAATGGCCCCATGTAAGCCTAAGCACTAACCCTAATAGCCCCTAGTAAGCCTAAGGTGGTGTTGCTAATCGCCGTAACCCTACTAGCCCCACGTAAGCCTAAGGTGGTGCTAACCCTAATAGCCCCACGTAAGCCTAAGGTGGTGTTAATAAGGCAGTGTGGTGTTCCTAGCCCTTTTCACCTCGGGTTGACTTGGCTAATGCGCGTTCAGCTTACCTCTGGCTGACGCGTGGTTTGGCTTGGAGCGTGCGCGTTGACCTTGACCTTGGCTTGGAGTGCGCGCGCTGACCTTGGCCTTGGCTTGGAGTGCGCGCTGACCTTGACCTTGGGCTTGGAGCGCGCGCTCGGCTGACCTTGGCCTAAATGTAGCGCGCGCGCTGACCTTGACCTTGATGGAGCGCGTGCGCTGACCTTGACCTTGGGGCGCGCGCTGAACACCTGGCTGACTATTTTCGCGCACCCCCTGCCCGCTGCTCCTGATGCTCTAACGTGGGTTGTTTTTTTTTTATAGTCTTTTTTTCCCTTCGCCCCCCCCCCCCACCCTATGAAAAAAGACTTCACATGGCCAGTTTGAAGGATCTTTTTTTATTGATCGTTCAGGATAGGACGAAACTTACATCCACATCTAGAAAGTCTTCCAGTTGCGCTAACTGACCTTGGCTAACGCGCGCTTTGCTGACCTCTCGATGACGCGGCTTTGGACTTTTCACTCTTTTTTTTAGAATAAAGACAACAACCCAATCTTTCGCTGGTGTTTTTTATTATTGTTTTCATCCCAATGACTTTTGATATCTTGTTTCCAGTCCTCTCTCGCTCAGGGCACCTGGGGATAGAAAAAAAAAGCATGTCAATATAGGGTGTTGGAGCCCCATGCGCAGTGCATACTCCTCCCCTTCCTTTTGTGCTCGCGTCATCGCTGCCTCGTATAAAAGGGGCGCCGCCCACTCCTCAGAGTCAGTCAGAGTCAGACATGTATGTTTGCGACCTTTGCAACCGGAGTTTTTCCACGCGACGAAGTCTGAAGAGACATCGAGAATCCGTTCATCGCCAATCGGGCGGTTTTTCCTGTTGAGTATGCGCCCGACGCTTTTATAGAAAAGATGCGCTACAGAGACAATTGAAGACGCACCAAACGGCGGAGTTAACCGCCCATTCGGCGGCTTGTTCGACGGATGCGACTGTTGACTCGCCGCCGCCGCCCCGCCGCCGCCGCCGTCGGCGGCCCCGGGGTGACGTTACTAGACGTTGTTACGTGGTCGCTAAGCATGTAAACAGAGAAAATGGCGAAAGAACGACGCATTTTGGCGGTCAGTGTTCTTTTCCTGTCATTATCTGCTCTCGCTGCAACATTTCAGTGCTGTGGCTTTTTAAGGTTACTTTTGATGAATTTGGCGCGCTTTGGCACGCTTGCAAATGTAACATGAACTCGACCCCGGCTAGGCGGGTTACCCCACCTTGAGTCGTTTACATGGCAAAATGCGACCCCGGCTAGGCGGGTTACCCTATCTTGCAGACCGGGCAACCCGCCTAGGAGGGTTACCCCACCTATCATGTAAACATGATCAAATAAAAATGAGAGATTATATGGAGAGGCGGGTTACCCCACCTAGGCGGGCTACCTCACCTACCAGGGGTCCCCCACCTCCATGTAAACAGGCCCTTAAAAATGAGTACACCAGACAAAAAGAAAATGTTCTTTTCAACATGGCGAATTTCACTTCGTAAAGTGAATCCAAGAAAACACTCGCTAAGGGACTTTCCCAAAGCTGTCATATTTGGTCACGCAGGTAGCATTTGCTACCTTTCTTTTGTTCTTCTGATTTTCCATCCGTGACTGAGAAAACAAACCTGTAAACTAAATCTATCCAAATTTTGAGATACTTAATAAGTATTAAACGATAAAATCGAAGTTTTCTTGATCTCAAGATGCATACACACTTTACACCATGACGAAATTCTCTTTGAAAAGTGAAACCTGAAAAGTCTCGCTAGGGTATTTCCCCATGCTATATTACATTATATTTTGTCACGCAAGTAACATCTGTTGTAAAATCTGGTCTTGTCTTGGAAAGCTAACCTTCACATTAACACGTTTTTTTTTTTTTGTTAATTTCTTAGAAAACGCATCTTACTGCTTTAAATTGGACACAGGAAAATAAATTCCACCAACAGCTTAATGCCAAGATATCTTCTCTTCTGTGTAAAGTTAACATTTGTCATTTTAATTTTTGTGTTTTTTGAAGCTCACTTTTTTTCGAAGTGTTGAATACGGGAAGAGAGAGAGGACAAGCGTGACATGTAAAAGTGAAGTAATAAAGCTCTATCAGCTAAATCAAAAACACCTTTAATAAATTAAAAGAATGGAATATCTATAATTACATGTCCATCTATATTCAATGGAAGCAGATAATCATATATTTTTACAGTCTTCTCCCCAACCGTTTTGGGTATGTCACGGGGGAGCGAGGCATGACAGCGCCTCCCCCCCAACCCTCCCCCCCCCCCCCCTCCGTCACCGCAAAAACAGGGCAGTTGAGGAGACTATGTATTGTCTTCACGAATTATGCACTTCCTATTACGTAGAATAACTTGTGAAAACTTTTTGAGTCCACTGAACTTAATAGTTTCACCTTTTTAACATCGTGTAAGTACTAAGGGTCAGCTTGTTAAAAAAGATATTACCAGTGGTGTCCTAGTCTCGTTGAAAGCCGTTATTTAGTTGGTCACAAGACGCTCTTCCGTTGTAACAGCCCGGATTGCGATCGACATCACTAACACTTGGAATTGCCATAAGATACGTTTCTTGACTGGCGTAGAGGATGAATGTTAGCGTCATATACTCAGGAATATTTTAGCGAAGTCGTCATTGTCCAAGACGTGCAAACAAACGTGCATGGTTCAGGTTAAAGAAGCTGTTATTGGGAAGAACACTTGCGTGACCTAAAATTATCGCCTGCCAAGGAGTCTAGGATTTTCATACAGTGGAATTTTTTAGGCGAACTTAGTTATACCTAACAACCCTCTTCAGTTCAAATCGCAGAAGGGTTTATATTAAGCCTGGTTATATTAAGCCTGTCATAACACTTGTCCGTTTCAAGCGAATTCAGATTAGTCTAAAATTCTGGTTCTAATATAACCGCCCCACAGTTTTCACCTCTCCCTTTCAACCTTGAAGGCCTATCTATATACAAACAAAAACTATTTCAGCTACCAGCTACTATAAGCCCTGGTCTAATTTTTCTTGATTCATTGATATAATCACTCATATAACTAATTGAATGACATGCTGCACTGAAAACAATAAAACAAACTTACTGAGCGGAAAACTTTAAAAAAGGCTTCTTAGCTTTCGATTGAAATGTCTGGGAAATTATATTAACATATTTAAAACTTGGTTTGTCAGGTCATTGCTTGCTTGATGTGTGCCTGGAGCCCTCCATTGCTGAGCTCATCTTTGCCTGAAACAAATAGAAAGAAAAAGATAAACCAAGTTATAAATCATTTCTCTAGTAAACCAATTCACTTTTAAAGCTGTCAATTGACGCCGTTTGGCTCCAGGTTCCCCACGCAGGTTTTCTTGCAGTCCATTCCTAAGCTAAAGGGAAATGTTTGTACTTACCTTTATTTCCAAAGTCAAAAATCACCTAGTAAAAAATTTCCATTGTCCTCCACTGTTGAGGTCACCGCTCTCTGGAACAAAACAACAAAAGATTAAAAAATACAAGTTATAAATCATTTTTCTCGCAGGACAATTTTGGCCCCAGTTCTCCATCCAGATTACCTCGCAGTTCATTCCCGGGCTAAAGCGAAATGTTTGTACTTACTTTTATTTCCAAAGTCAAATGTCACGTTATCTCCAATCAGCATAAACGGCGCCCACTGGGAAACCTTGCTAAAGCCGTTATCTCTCATCCACTTCGTGGCCTGGTGAAGAGATTCACTGGCACTCACCCCACGATAAAGATGCTCGTAGAAACGACTCATAAACTGCTCAGTTGCCTTGTCTTCAAGAGCCCACAGTGACACCAACACTGAGCGTGCACCGGATCTTAAGAACGCCCGAGCCATTCCGACTACTCCTTCAACTTTTGTCTGTCCTTGACCACTTTGGCAACAGCTAAGTACAACAAGTTTGGCTCGAATTTGAACTTGCGAAATGTCACCCACCGTTAACAAGCAGTCGTTTTTTCTCGTGGAAGTTGGCTACCAGTTCCAACAGGCACAAGGATAATCTCTCCTTTCTCCTCATTGCCATGCGCAGCGAAGTGTATCAGGCTCACTGAATTTATTCTTTCAAGCACCGCCTGCCTAGTTGCTTGCAGTCCTATCAAAGGCTGAACACCCAGCAGTCGTCCAACCATCTCTGCTTCCTTTCTTGCACTGGGCAATGGCGGGATGGTTTTTCGCCAACCCTTCCAAATCACTTCACCAACGTCAGGATCACCTACTATTAGAGCTCCAGTCTGACTGTGGTAGTCTGCAGGACTGTCTTGAATGCATTTGAGAGTCGTCAATGAAGGGACAATGCGAATCCTGAAAGTCTCTGATAAGTACTTTCCACTGTCATCAAGTAAAGCTGGAAATGGAACACGGTACAGGTGGCGATCAGGAACAATGATGATCTCAGACCCCTTAAGTAACTTGGCCACAGGAGCGATGATAATTGTGTAGAACAAAGTTAGATTTGGTCTTGGATCAACTTCACTTCCCTGTTGTCGTAAAGCGGCGAGACTGTCTTCCTCAGAAGAATCTGGTGTCTGTTCAATGCAATTAAAAGATCGATCTTTGCAAAGCTCCGGGGGTAAAATACCAAAGCTGCGGAAGCTTCCAACCATTTCATTAAAAAAAGCATCCAAATTTTTAGCTTGTTTAGCAAGCAGTGTCTTTTTCTCTACTGTGCTTTTTTGGAATTCAACGACTCCACTTGCTTTCAGAATCCACAATAGTACATTTTGAGCATCATAAGAAATGAACAAACAGTCACTTTCTAGGTTAGCGACATTTTCAATGCCAGTCCATGATTGTGGGTCAGCAGAGATTTGCCGTTCAACAGAGTACTGAGCTGCCAGCAAGTCTGATAACGCCCTAGCCCGTCTGAGCTCTTCAACGTAAAGAGCTTTCTTAGGATTCCCAGCGGCACAAAGCGCTGAACTGAGTACTTTGTAGGCAGTGTTGCACTGTTCTGAATAAAGTACACTGAAATTATCACTTTTTTTGAGAAAGCCTCGGCATTCTTCGCATTTTTGGATAGCTTGAAACAAATAGGGAAATGCTTCCTGTTTCTTGCCCTGTGTTCTCTTTGCCATTGCAATGTTCGCAAGCGAGGAAATCTCCACCGAAAAGCTTTTAACCCCCTCCTTATTTATTGAAAGTGCATTCTCTAGGTATTCTACAGCCTTAACATGTTCATCGATATCTATGCACAGATTTCCTAAGGCTTGGTAAATAGATGCTTGGAATTCTCTGTCACCAATTTCCATGCTGATAGCAAGTGCCTTGTCATAATATTCTTTGGCCTTGGCATAATTAAGCAGACGGACAAACAGATCTCCGAGACAAATGAAACATGTTGTTTCGCATTTTCTTTCACCAGTTTCAGTTGCAATGAGAAGTGCTTCCTGGAAATGTTTGTTAGCTTCAGCATATTTTATACCGAGACAAAGTAACACCTGTCCTAAATGTTGCCGACAATATGCTTCTCTTAATCTGGCACCAATTTCAATTGCGATCGCAAGTGCTTTCTCATAATATTTATTTGCTTTGACATAGTCACCAAGAATAAAAAACACATTTCCAAGGTTTCCATAATGTGTTCCTTCTCCTTCTCTGTCACCAATTTCAACTGCGATCCCAAGTGCTTTCTCAAGATATTCATTTGCTTTGACATAGTCACTAAGAGATACATGTATAAACACATTTCCCAGGCTTCCATAACTTGTTCCTTCTCCTTTTCTGTCACCAATTTCAATCTCGATAGTAAGTGCTTTCTCAAGATATTCAATTGCTTTGACATAGTCACCAAGAGCTTTAAAGACAGATCCTAGGTTTCCATAACAAGTTCCTTCTCCTTCTCTGTCACCAATTTCAACTGCGATCCCAAGTGCTTTCTCAAGATATTCATTTGCTTTGACATAGTCACCAAGAGCTTTAAACACAGTTCCCAGGTTTCCATAATGTCTTCCTTCTCCTTCTCTGTTACCAATGTTAGCTGCGATCGCAAGTGCTTTCTCAAGATATTCAATTGCTTTGACATAGTCACCAAGAGCTTTAAAGACAGATCCTAGGTTTCCATAACAAGTTCCTTCTCCTTTTCTGTCACCAATTTCAATTGTGACCGCAAGTTCTTTCTCAAGATATTCATTTGCTTTGACATAGTCACCAAGAGTAAAAAACACATTTCCCAGGCTTCCATAACTTGTTCCTTCTCCTTTTCTGTCACCAATTTCAATCTTGATAGTAAGTGCTTTCTCAAGATATTCAATTGCTTTGACATAGTCACCAAGAGCTTTAAAGACAGATCCTAGGTTTCCATAACAAGTTCCTTCTTCTTCTCTGTCACCAATTTCAACTGCGATCCCAAGTGCTTTCTCAAGATATTCATTTGCTTTGACATAGTCACCAAGAGATATAAACACACTTCCCAGTTTTCCATAACTTGTTCCTTCTCCTTTTCTGTCACCAATTTCAATCTCGATAGTAAGTGCTTTCTCAAGATATTCAATTGCTTTGACATAGTCACCAAGAGCTTTAAAGACAGATCCTAGGTTTCCATAACAAGTTCCTGCTCCTTTTCTGTCACCAATTTCAATTGTGACCGCAAGTTCTTTCTCAAGATGTTCATTTGCTTTGACATAGTCACCAAGAGTAAAAAACACATTTCCCAGGCTTCCATAACTTGTTCCTTCTCCTTTTCTGTCACCAATTTCAATCTTGATAGTAAGTGCTTTCTCAAGATATTCAATTGCTTTGACATAGTCACCAAGAGCTTTAAAGACAGATCCTAGGTTTCCATAACAAGTTCCTTCTTCTTCTCTGTCACCAATTTCAACTGCGATCCCAAGTGCTTTCTCAAGATATTCATTTGCTTTGACATAGTCACCAAGAGATATAAACACACTTCCCAGTTTTCCATAACTTGTTCCTTCTCCTTTTCTGTCACCAATTTCAATCTCGATAGTAAGTGCTTTCTCAAGATATTCAATTGCTTTGACATAGTCACCAAGAGCTTTAAAGACAGATCCTAGGTTTCCATAACAAGTTCCTTCTCCTTCTCTGTCACCAATTTCAACTGCGATCCCAAGTGCTTTCTCAAGATATTCATTTGCTTTGACATAGTCACCAAGAGATATAAACACACTTCCCAGTTTTCCATAACTTGTTCCTTCTCCTTTTCTGTCACCAATTTCAATCTCGATAGTAAGTGCTTTCTCAAGATATTCAATTGCTTTGACATAGTCACCAAGAGCTTTAAAGACAGATCCTAGGTTTCCATAACAAGTTCCTTCTCCTTCTCTGTCACCAATTTCAACTGCGATCCCAAGTGCTTTCTCAAGATATTCATTTGCTTTGACATAGTCACCAAGAGATATAAACACACTTCCCAGTTTTCCATAACTTGTTCCTTCTCCTTTTCTGTCACCAATTTCAATCTCGATAGTAAGTGCTTTCTCAAGATATTCAATTGCTTTGACATAGTCACCAAGAGCTTTAAAGACAGATCCTAGGTTTCCATAACAAGTTCCTTCTCCTTTTCTGTCACCAATTTCAATTGTGACCGCAAGTTCTTTCTCAAGATATTCATTTGCTTTGACATAGTCACCAAGAGTAAAAAACACATTTCCCAGGCTTCCATAACTTGTTCCTTCTCCTTTTCTGTCACCAATTTCAATCTTGATAGTAAGTGCTTTCTCAAGATATTCAATTGCTTTGACATAGTCACCAAGAGCTTTAAAGACAGATCCTAGGTTTCCATAACAAGTTCCTTCTTCTTCTCTGTCACCAATTTCAACTGCGATCCCAAGTGCTTTCTCAAGATATTCATTTGCTTTGACATAGTCACCAAGAGATATAAACACATTTCCCAGGCTTCCATAACTTGTTCCTTCTCCTTTTCTGTCACCAATTTCAAGTGCGATCGTAAGTGCTTTCTCAAGATATTCATTTGCTTTGACATAGTCACCAAGAGCTTTAAACACAGTTCCCAGGTTTCCATAATGTCTTCCTTCTCCTTCTCTGTTACCAATGTTAGCTGCGATCGCAAGTGCTTTCTCAAGATACTCATTTGCTTTGACATAGTCACCAAGAGAAAAAAACAAAGATCCTAGGTTTCCATAATGTCTTCCTTCTTCTTCTCTGTTGCCAATTTCAATTGCGATCGCAAGTGCTTTCTCAAGATATTCATTTGCTTTGACATAGTTACCAAAACAAATAAAAATAGCTCCCAGGCTTCCATAATGTGCTCCTTCTCCTTTTCTGTCACCAATGTTAGCTGCGATCGCAAGTGCTTTCTCAAGATATTCATTTGCTTTCACATAGTCACCAAGAGAAAAAAACACAGTTGCCAGGTTTCCATACATTCTTCCTTCTCCTTTTCTGTCACCAATTTCAATTGTGATCGCAAGTGCTTTCTCAAGATATTCATTTGTTTTGGCATAGTCACCACGAGAAAAAAACACATTTCCTAGGTTTCCATAACTTGTTTCTTTTCCTTTTCTGTCACCAATTTCATCTGCGATAGCAAGTGCTTTCTCAAGATATTCTTTTGCTTTGACATAGTCACTGAGAGATCTTAACACTTTTCCCAGGCTGCTACAACGTGTTCCTTCTCCTTGTTTGTCACCAATTTCAATTGCGATAGCAAGTGCTTTCTTGAAATATTCTATAGATTTGGTAAATTCACCGAGAGAGTAAAGCACAGATCCTAGCCCTGCGCAAGCGTCTGCTTTATCTTGCCTTTGATACTTGCTAGAAGTTGAAATAATATCGAACAGAGAGACATCATAGAAGTGATCTAAAAAAGTTACTAAAACCAGGCAAAAATACTTTCAATAAGTAATCTGAATCGAGCTGCAAATGTAAGTCTGAAGTGAGCGACAGAAAAAACTCTGAATATTGAGCGAAAATTGAACAACTCTCAACGGAAAGTACCAAAGTTAAATTTTTCGCTCGGTGATAAAACTGTTTTAAACTTAGCGCGAAAAAGAAAACTCTGAACTAAGCAACAAAAATATTAAGCAACAAAACAACTATGACAGACTCTAGCGGCAGATTAGAATCTCACTGTCTAAATTAACAATTTTGATCAAAATGGAAACTATATTATAAAGTTCTTCTAGAACGTTGCAACTAAATTAACTGCTATTATATTAGTTCTACGTGAGTTTAATAGTAAATAGAAGGTCTGGAAGAGGTTTAAATTACAGCTGACATTTGATAAAAAAAATTTAAACTGTCAGCTGAGAAATAACGCAATTTTTGAGTTATTTTTTTGTAAAAAAAGTATCTCTTAGTCGGCGCGTCGAGTATGTTATGGACGGGTCAATGGATCAGTGAGTCAGTGAGTCAGTGAGAGATGTATGTATGTCACACCAATCAGATCGGATCTACTATAAACAGCCAATCAAATTTCTTGTTTTAAAAGTAAATGGTATATGAGAAGATTTGATCCCGATACAGTTCAGAACTGCCATATTTATTCTTCTATAAAAGAGGAGGAAGTATTCATATATTGGGTTTACTTCGGCATTTTCTGTGAGTTAGGCTTAGGATTTTAGTTATGGACGAGATGAGCCTTGAGGTATGAAACAGTGCGTGAGGTAGTTGTATGCAAATGGCGAGATGTTTTTATTTTTAGTTACAAAGGTAACTTGATATTTTTGTTTTTCACAAATAAAAATTCAATTAGACGTCACGCATCGTTGCTTCTAGTTCTTACGAAATGTTTTAGAGGAGACGAGACTATTTTGATTTGAGTTCGAACGTTTACAATAGGTACAGGTAACGGTTACTGTGTTCTTGTTGCGTGCAAATATAACGAGATATTTTTATTTTTTCGTTACAAAGGGTAATTTGACACTTGTTTTTCACAAGGGAGTAAATTCAATTAGAGCTGGCAAATCATCACCACTTGTTCCCACGAGATGCTTGCTATTTTTAGTTACAAATGGTAACTTGATATTTTTGTTTTTCACAAGCAGTAAATTCAATTAGACGTCACGCATCGTTGCTTCTAGTTCTTACGAAATGTTTTAGAGGAGACGAGACTATTTTGATTTGAAAGAGTTCGAACGTTTACAATAGGTACAGGTAACGATTGTTTTGTTGTTGTTGCATGGAAATATAAGGAGATATTTTATTTTTTAGTTACAAAGGGTAATTTGACACTTGTTTTTCACAAGGGAGTAAATTCAATTAGAGCTGGCAAATCATCACCACTTGTTCCCACGAGATGCTTGCTATTTGTACTTATAAATGGTAATTTGACACTTTTGTTTTTCATATGGGAATGAATTAAATTACACTGTCAACGTGTCAGAGGGTTTTTTGTCTTTCTATTTTCGGTGAACTAGTGTTGTTGTGTAAAAAGGGTAAATTTAGGACTCGTATAAAATACGAAAAGTTCTCTTAACTTCAGTATTTTTGAGCACAAATTCCTCTTGGGGGTTGAAAGGGCTATGAGATGGGCGAGTGACAGGGAGTTATGCATGTGTGCGTGTCACCCCAATCACAAAGTGGGTTGCATCAAAGAACGAATCAAATTGCCTGTTAGAAAATAAGATGGTATCTATATTAATCTGGAGACGCGTCAGATCACTGTAGTTTGTTCAGTCAAAAATTTTATGGCATACTAATTAGTTATCTTACCATGTATATCATAAATTCCCAGTTTATCTCTTGCTGTACATCGCAACCAAAACGATTTCTAAAATTAACCAAATCATTACTGTAAACAGCTCCATGAATGCTCCTATCTCCGAGACTTCATAAAAAATAACTCTTGCACGCCTTGCGTGCCTATGTTGTATTGATAGCTAAGATCTGGGGTCTGCCAAATTCACTAATTGTCGAGAAATGGATTGAAATTTAAACCAGCAGCTGAGAAATCCCCGAAAATGTGACTAATAACTGAAATTCCCGCACTGTCATCCAGACCTGCTAAATACAGATAAAGAAAATACATATCAGTTGTACTTAACACGTCAACGTAGAAACGAAATTCTGAAGCTGATTCAAAAGCTCGTATTCCTTGCATGGAGTAAATTACACTCAGTCAAGTTAATTTTATTCTGTTCGTTTGGAAACTGAAAAAAAAAACGGAAATCCGTGAATCTCAAGGTCTCCGAGAAATTAGAAAATGGCATTTTCTAGGTAGATTTCATTTCATTTTCTAGAAGGAGAATGAACAACAATGTGTTTTCACTTTCCCCAAGAACAATGAAGTTTTAAAAATACACCTTTATAGCATATTTTATATAGTCATTTTTTTCGGGATTAGAAAACACGAGTTTTTGTGCCCGTTGTTAAATCGAAGGCGCTGATGGTGGGCGTTTAGCGACTGTTATACAGAGTAGGCAAACATATTAAGCCCGGTTTCAATCAGTTTCAAATCAAGCAGAACAAATATTTATTTCGCTTTAGAAGAAAACAAAATATAATAGTATATATGATGGGGCTGAAATCAAAAGCGAGATCTGCAATTGTCATGAGCAATATTTAAGGCGAATATACGTCAAAAATAAAATAGCAGCATATGAGAGAGTGTTGTTAAAAAAAGAAGCTACGGTATGCAAAAAATCACGAGAGCATTTTTAGAAATTTACGGTGGCAAGGAGAGGGAAGGAGATTTCAGAAGATTTTAAAAATTTCATCTCTGCCACAGAATTGTTAAACTAATTAAAAAAAGAACACTATATATGATATAATGATCTTAGTAACAACACCGCAAGAACATCAAGTAGGTTGAAAATTGTGGGCCTCCCAGAGGGATTACATGTTCCTCTGACGAGTCAGGCTTGCACAAAGGTGGAGTTTTCATGAAATTAATACATCCTCATCTTCGAATCAAGAGAAAAAATACTAAGAATAGCTAAGGCTGGCGTGCTTCAGTCAATGTTTTGGTTTCGAAGCAATATCATTTTTGCTTTGGGTTAGCCAGCGAATGTTTGAAGGAATAGGGGGAGGGGGAGGGGGAGGGGCAATGTTGGGTGGGTGGATGGGTGGGGTAGAGTGTCTATGTGGGAGACAGACTGGATGAAAATTTAGTATGAAGACCAGTAATGAAATTGAAATACTGTTCTTAGGTTTTCCTACCTACATCTGTGCGATCCTACATCACGCTCTTTCATATTTCTTGCCACTACTATACACAGTACAAAACAAAAAAAAGTGCTCACTCCGTTATGTGCCATGATAGCTTTTATTTTCACGGGGCTTAGAAGAAAAAAAAGCCCCCATTTTGACCGTTTAAATCTTGTGAGTACGTTTTCAGGCGCGCTTTTTCTGTGAATCTTGTTAAAAAGCCGAGAATAGCCCAGAACTTCGGATTGAACAAGTGTAATATTAAAAATAAATGAATCACGCACAAGTAACATCAGAAAGCGAATGTTATCGGCTGTCATTTAGGGAACTTTAGTTTGAAATAAGGATCGTGCCTGCCAGAACTGAAAGCCAATTTTATTGAAGTAAGTCGATGAGTTCTTTTTTTTTGTTTTTAAAAACGCTTCGACACCAACCATGAGTGGTTTTTTTTAATTACCCTCCCCACAGAGTTTAAAGGCAAACAGACAAGAACGAGTGGTCGCTTGGGAAAGTGAAAATAGTCGCGCAAATTGCCAAGGCGAACCGCGATTTCCAGGAACATCTACAACTGGGCGTGCTTTGGTTGGGCATCGATTTCGTGGACTATCTACCGCATCTAACCATCCAAGGCGATCGAGTGACCTTAACCTTCGACTTCTAATAACAACACTGAATGAGCTCCGAAAAGGTGGAAATAAAAAAACAACAACTTCATTGTCAAACTTAGTAGCTTGCTTCTAAAGCGCGCGCTGGTCTAGTCAAGCGAACCCGAAAAAAACACAGACGGTCATTATTAAAAAAAAAAATAACCTCACCTCTCTCCTCCGGGTTTTTTTGGGTCCTTGACACGAAAAAAAACACCCAAACGATAAAGTCCATTGGCTCCCACTGTTCGTCAAGGGGAAAAAAAAAAGAAGCTGGATGAATTTCTCTCCAAAGCAACACACGCACAAAACCAAAACCAAAACCGCAGACGCAAAACGAAAACCACCTGATCTCGACCTCCCAAGGTGGCCTGAGCAAATGCTTGAACCGCTTTTCTTTTAGGAGCGAGAACGTCGTCTCCCAAAAAAAAGAAAAAAAACCAACGCTCCGACTCGAAATTCGTGCTGGAGGGGAAAAATTTTTTTTAGCTCGTCTGTATAACTCGCGTCAGCAAACCTCAGCTTATATTGACTCCCCAATGCACTAGAGGGTGGATGAATATCAATGATAACTCCTAACCCCCACCCCACCAACGCCCACCACCTTATAAGGAACTGAATGGCAGCTGTCATTTCCATCTAGGGGGAGAGTTATTGGGATTGGCTGCTGCCGGAGCTGAGCCAACGGATTTACAGACTGGCCATCCATCAGGCCTGGATGGAAGAACAAGACAAGGAAACAAAGCGCCAAATGCTGGAAGAACTGAAGCAGTATCATCGTCTCCGCCTGGCCTGGGGCCTAGGCCCGCTGAAATTGCACCGCAGTCAAGGCGACTGTCTAGAGATCTGGGCCGAATATCGCGGCGTGGAAGACCATCGAGTCCGCGAGGCCTTTCTGGGGAGGGGCACAGCTTCAAAGGCTTGGTATCAGGCCCTACAACGTGTTCGGCACGTCAAATCCTTTCTGTAAAGCCGTCTCCAAAAAAAAAAAAAGAAAACACGTAGCGTGGATAGATGAGGGGCTGTTTTTTTGTTGGCACACCCCCAAGAGTGTAATTTTTTTTTTAAGTGTTTTTTTAAGGAAAACTAAAAAAAAAAACAGATGCAGTCCATAAAAAATGCCCTATTTTATTCATATTGAAAAAAACCCACATACACAACATCTTTTTTTTGGGAAAAGACTCTATTTCATGACTCCAAAAGGAGGACTGGGGCGACTTCTTCAAAGACTCTGCTGGTTGGGAAGCTGGCACAGGGTCACTTCCAGATCAGCTCAGCAGAAAAAGCTACACGGCCAGCGCTCTCGGCAAGTGAAGTAAGGTCGGCCATTATTCTGGTTCGAACAAGACACTCGTAAGGCGCAAGGTTTCTGGTGTTGACAAAGCGGCGCATCCCCACTGCGAAAAGTACGAGCCACGTCCAACTGCACCATCCTCTCGTAGCTCGTCAAGTCGTCTAAGGCACAAAAATAACCGCAAGTCCGATTAGAACAACGCACGTACTCTGCCCCATTGCTCTTGGCTACAAACTGCTCCCGCAAACCCTTCCGACACAATCCGCAGGAAGCCATCGTCTAGGGAAAAAAAAAAAGAACACCGCGCCTTTTTCTTTGGTCCAGAGGAGAAATACTATAAAAGAAAACACACTCTGCATTAAAACATGATGACTATCGGGGGTGGCCGAGAGAGAGAGGGGAGAGAGGGGCAGGGGGTGCGCGAAAAAAAAGTCAGCCAGGTGTTCAGAGCGCGCTCCAAGCCAAGGCCAAGGTCAGCGCGCGCTCCAAGGCCAAGGTCAGCCGAGCGCGCGCTCCAAGGTCAAAGTCAGCCGAGCGCGCACTCCAAGCCAAGGTCAAGGTCAACCGAGCGCGCGCTCCAAGCCAAGGTCAAGGTCAACCGAGCGCGCGCTCCAAGCCAAGGTCAAGGTCAACCGAGCGCGCGCTCCAAGCCAAACCACGCGTCAGCCAGAGGCACGCGTCAGCCAGAGGTAAGCCGAACGCGCGTTAGCCAGGTCAAGCTGAGGTGAAAAGGGCTAGGAACACCACACTGCCTTAGGGCTAAGGAACACCACACTGCCTTATTAACACCACCTTAGGCTTACGTGGGGCTATTAGGGTTAGCACCACCTTAGGCTTACGTGGGGCTAGTAGGGTTAGGGCGATTAGCAACACCACCTTAGGCTTACTAGGGGCTATTAGGGTTAACAGGCTTAGGCTTATGTGGGGCTATTAGGGTTAGTGCTTAGGCTTACGTGGGGCCATTAGGGTTATAAGGACCAAGTGTGGTGCTTAGGCTTACCTGGGGCTCTTAGGGCTAAGGACCAAGTGTGGTGCTTAGGCTTACGTGGGGCTATTAGGGTTAGAGCAACACCACCTTAGGGTTAAACCACCACACTCCTTGGGGGTGCCTGGCACCCCTGCCTGCACCACCATTTTGTGGTGCAATGTGGTGCCAACGCGCGGGGGTGACGGGTGTGACGTCACGTTTTCTCGATCTTTTATTGGCGGCCATCTTGGAAAGGGTGCTCTTTGGGGGGGGGGGGGGGGGTGGGGAGGAGGCTTATTCAGAACATGCCAGACTACTAGCGGTAGCCATTCGTTAGCCTTTCGCTGCGACAAAGGGCTAATGCTCGAAACGTCAGCTTCCGAATCTCTTTACGGTGGCCAAGTCACATTTTCAACCTAGTTGATAAAACCAAATTATCTTGTAATACTCCCACCCACGCAGCACCACAGTTTCTTTAGAAACTTGCCCCCTTTATTGACTAAGCTTGCTTGGTCAAGATGGCTAGATATTGGCCTTGTTCTATTTTGTCTGTTTATGGACCTCCGCTCCATCTTGCCTTGGCCAGTGTCAAGCCATCTTGACCTCACACTTAGTCAATAACCCATATATCTGGCTACATTGTATACCAAGCTTGCATACCTTTACCTCATTGCTTTTTTTGTCACATTGAATAAAGCTTCATACACCTGTACAGTACATATCTGATAATTACATGTAAACATGTTGTAGTGGAATTCCCAGGGCTAAAAAAAAACTTGAATTCTAACGTGCCCTTTGGAAATTTGAGCAGCACTCAAATTTGACTTGCCTTGGGCAAGTCTTAGTTTAGGTTTTTTTAAAAAAAATAGTTTCTTGCCAGGGTCCAATATAGCCGGGGCGAGAGGGGTTTTGCAGTCAGGCTACAGTGTAGTGGATTCTGTTGGCAACGTTTTAGGGTTATTCAAATTACGGAAGTACTGTAAGAGGCAAATGTTTTGGGAGCTAGTGAGAATGATTTGTTTTGTGGGCTAGTAAATCATAAGTAGAGCTTGGGCAAGTTCAAAAAATGTGTTTTCTTTGCAGCCTGAGAGGGTGAATGATGTACAGTTTGAACATCCATTGCACAACTGGGGCCTTCACTTTCACTTGTTACTGAATAATCAGATTTTTTATGGCTGATATCTTGGGTAGCAGTTCTTCAATTTCCTTAAGCAGTACATGTGCTTACATGTATGTGTCTTCTGGTTGCAGATATTTGTTTGGTCTACAGATAAAAAGAGATCTTCTTAGTGGAAGGTAATTAGAGTTAATTTACTACATGTACATGTAGGATCCATTGTCTGTTTTATTCTTTGTCTGTGTCAAAACGACATGGGCTTAGATTACATGTACAATAGATAACATATTACAGTACATGTAGTACTTCTGAGAACTTTATTACATGTGTTTCAATGCAGGTCTGGTGCAAAAGCCTGTTTTTGAAAATAAGTTTATCTCCATTAAAATGAATTAAACTCATCACAATAGATAAGCTTGGGGAATGGTGCCTGAAAACAGGAAGGTGGGGCTACGAGCCACTCCTAGCCGAACACGAAGGGTATCCATGACAACCCTGTGAGCGGCAACCACCAGGCACCGTCACACTGTTAGAACAGTGGAAACAAAGTTACTTAGGCCAGGAATAAACTCAGCGAACTATCCCGTAGCGAAAGCACACGCAGAATGACTTGACATCCGAAGCCGAACTGTAAACCATGCTCGGACCCCTGCGTAGAGCCCCAGGCCACCCCGCACCAAGCCCAGGGAGCGACCGCTGGCCAGCATTGTTTTGCGTTTAACTTAGCCTAAATTACATTTAGCCACATCGAGCTGGTTATTGTATGACACGTTTTTCAAGGAAACCCATAACTGGTATGTCTCTAAGTGTTGCAGAATCAACACATTAAGCAGTGAATGAAATTGAAGTCCCATAATATGTACTTCGCAACAAAGACTTAATTGGTAACATAACATTTGCTGTTGATTGCTTTCAGTCTGCACTTTCTTTTATGATTGGCCCAATCAAACACTGACAACAGAACTATTTCACATAATATCATATAATATCTGTCATGGCACCATTTTTGCTTTACTACTCTAGATTAAAATGTTCAGAAAATACAGCAGCTCTCTTGGCATCCTATATTGTTCAAGGTAAGCTGATCTTCTCCAGCCTGTGTACATGTACATGTAAAAAGGGAAATTCTGAATAGCAATGTTAGATTGAGCTACTACTAGTCTTTACAGTTATTGTTTGTAATCAACAACAAGAAACCTAAAATTTGTCAATGGAGTCAAAGCAGCACATTGGTACCGTGTGAAGACACCGGTACATGCATTTGAACATGTACATTATGAGCATGCAAGCGTCCCATGAAAAGTTCTTACAATGTAATTTTGGTGCTTTAATCAAGGCATCTGACAGGATGCGGTGGTGCGGATCCACATAATTTGGGAACATCCGCATCCTCCACATAATCAGAGCTTTTTCCAGCATAAAACAGAAACATCGTGTGATATTAGCAATAAAGTAGCTGCCTTACAACCCTGCATGTACAAGCAAAACTTCTGATTGATAGTAGTTTTCTCCTTAAAAAGTGCCAGTTCGTTCGTGACAAATTTTTAACCTCCAGGCGTTCCAACCTATATACTTTGTGCAAAGAGCCTTGGAAAATGCCTGGTTACTAAGCTACGGTTGTTCCACAAACGCAACAACAAATTCTGCACACAAAATGAGCTAAAATGCTATAGAAAAACTGTGTAAATGAAGAAATACTTGTCAAAAATAACCATTTAAAAAGATCAAGCATAATGTCAAAGTTGGCAAAAATGATGTGCATTATTATTATTATTATTATTATTATTATTATTATTTATTATTATTATTATTATTATTATTATATTAAAGAGCTCAAACTGTGGGTAAGGCTTTGAAGTGCTTTTCGTTTCACTGTTGTTCAGTAAGTTCGAAAGGCTTTATTATCAATTTTGTTAGCTGTTGAAATTGACTAATTTTTCTGCACTTTTCCCTGAAAATTTCTGCATAATTTGTTTTTTTCTGCACACTGTATCCTGTCAGATGCCCTGCAACTCTTGTGATCATACAAAATTATATGTTTCAACAAGTTAAGCTTGATTTACAAAAAACACACCTACAGTACCGCTCAAAAGTAAGTTGACAGTCCCTCAAGCCTCGATCCTCGAGACTCGGTTCTCGATCCTCGATAGTTTCAAGAATCGAGTCTCGAGGATCGAGTCTCTAGTATCGAGTTGCGAGTTGAGAAAGTTAATGACCTTGTTGCTTGACTGATCTCTCGAGAAATTAATTGCACAAACGGGCTGCAGACTACCAGTCTTGCGAGCAATCGTTGCGTTCACTTTGGAATCCAAAAACAAATAATAATCAAGTTGCGTGCGACTGATTCGATTGTAAACACAGATAAGGGCATGCAGGTGTTTAGTAGCGATCGGTTATGCTAACGAATGAATGAATCTTGCACCAAAATAAAATATGTTGGTGAGTAAATTGCAGTGTGAAAAAAAAAACATCTTCTAATTGGCGGTCAAACATTGCATGTTTGTCTGTCGGAATACACTGTAACCAATCATGGAAGTATTCTGGTGGTAAATAAATTTTATGCTTTCATGAATTTGGTCAAATTTATTTTTAAAAGCTTTGCGAGCTGTAATCTTCAATTAATCTTCAGGCCTTTCTATGTTCGAAACATCACGGTTTGCGGATCTCTATTGGGAAATTAATTTTTCAGAAAGTCGAGACAGCCAGACTTTTGGCACCACATGTTTACGGCTTGTTGAACTTGAACATGCATTTTCAGTTTGCGCCATTTGTTTTTATATGTCGTTTTATTGCTAAGTTCGCGCAGTGCACAGAAGTTATATTTATTAATCCAAGCAAGTTGACGCCGTCTACACTCGAGACTCGATCCTTGAATGTTTCGAGTATAGAGGATTGAGTCTCGAGGTTCGAGTTTCGAGTGTCAACTTACTTTTGAGCGGCACTGGAGTTGTAGACTTGACATATTTAATTATGCATAGTTGCCTTGTTAACTGGCAGTCTGGCATTTTTAATTAACCCAATGGTTATTTCAGGTTGCCAGTACCCTTGTTAATAGTTTTATTAAATCTATTATTTTTGTAAGAAGAAGGGTAAATAAAGAAGGTTGTTGTTATTGTTGTTGTTGATGTCAATGTTTTGCATGTGCCTCTATATTCACTGCAAATTTTCCTTTTGTGTAGGGGAACTTGGTGATTACGAAGGAATGTCATGCAGAACGGGATATTTATCAGAGTTTCAATTTTTTCCTGGTCAGGTATGTTCAGTCAGAATTTAATTTTATGAAAAAAATAAAATGTGTGCATTATTGTATGTACTTGCTTGATCCTATTCGTTTGTGCTCTTTGAGACATACATGTAAGGCAACGACAATCCCTGTCTGTCTGCCAGTGTCTGTCTGTATGTGTACATGTATTTATCCATCTTTCTAAAGCCGTGTTCACGCTAAATGTTAATTATATTCAACTGGATTACAATTCAATCTATCATACTCCATTCGATTTTATTCAATTATGGTTCTATTCGCATCTGCAAAATTCAAATAAACTAGGCAGGGCAACCTCGCAATCTAAAGTTGAAAACAAAACGGCGCCCTATCGAACAGCTGCCATGTTATTCACCACAATACTTGATTTGGAGGCCAGAAGAAAGGCAAAGGAAGCTTCGAAGGCTAGAAGAAGAAAAATACGCCGTCTGAAACAGCAGCAACGGATGAGACAAACCACCACGTGTCCTCCATTTTGTTCACTCACGCACTGTAATTACTTCTTTGAAGTAATTATAATCCAATTATAATCAGGGACTGTAATTAGTTGATGTGAACCCATTTCATATTTAATTCGATTATAATTCGATCATAATCGAGGCCTAATGTGAACACGGCTTAAGTGAACACAGCCATGACAGTTCAGTGTCAGGTCGTTTTTGACCAACCATGTTTCTGGTACATTAATGTACATGTACATGTAGAACATTAAGTACTGTGTAGTGCCTTTTAAAAATGAATAATTTCTCTTTTTTTGTGTACATACAGACACAAGATTCTGAGAAAAGAATATCAACTTACCACAAAGAGCACAGGTGCTGTTTATAATAAAATCCTTTAACATTATTTTTCTTTGTCCTTTCTTTTGTTTGGTTGACAGGGCATTGCACATTTGCTCTTTCAAAACAAGCATCTAAGTTGTCTGGGAAAGGGTTACTGGGGACCCAGTACTAGTTCCATGGGCTATGGTGGTTTCTTATCCTGGTTTAAGTAGCAAATTGTATTATCTGCTTTTGTCCTGTCAAATAACTAACTACCAATTTTTGTTGACGTTTGCATTTACATGATTGTACAGTGCAATTGTACACCATCCCATTTTTTACTAATAATTATTTGAGACAGTGAAAAGTGAGGCTTACCCCCTATGCATGTGCATGTATAGGAAAACATACTATCAACCTCTCCACAAAGAGGAAATAAATGCAGCGTGCACGTACAGGTGTAGAGCTGTACATGCACTTTCCGCTTGCAAACATGTTTCCTAAGTTTATTGTTGTCTTCTCCTTCCAAGCCATGGACTAGGTCCTGTATCCCATTAATTTAAGTTGTAGAAATAAACAATTGTTCTACTCTATATCCCATGTTATATGTTTTAAATATCATATTTTAATATCCCATAAATCCCCCGCCCCCCTAGAAAAAAATCTCTGCAGCGCTCCAAGCCATGGCGAGTGAAAAAATAATTTGATGACTAAATTTTACAAGCAGGTTGCCTGGTGCAATAGAAAAGGCTGATTGTTCATCAACAGGGTTTTTTTCCAATATAATCACGAAGCTAAACGAATTTAATCACAATTTTTATATGCTTGTCTTTCGTAATGTTTCTTTTTTCTTTTTTTTACTTTCCTCAACAGTAAATAAGACTGTTGAACAAGAAAAACTGTTTAAAATGAAAACTAACATCGTCGGAACGTTCTTCGAACGATTTCAATGTGGTCTTGTTTCGGTCAGCGGTACTAACCCCATGCATGTAAAGTGGCACAAAGTGTCCTTCTTTGAAAACAATTTGATTTTGGTGACCAAATTTATTGTATGTAGTGGCAATCATTTTACAGAGGGAGGTCGCCAAAAGGTTGGAGCTTGGAGCGCTGCTCTGGCTGTATCCTGTTAATATTTTACCCAAAATTTCCTGTACAGTCAACTCTCTCTGAGACGGACACCATCGGGACCGGTCTCAGCTGTCCATCTTAGAGACGTGTCCGGCCTATAGAGAGTCAACATAACATGACCCCAGGAATTAACAACTTCGGACGCTTACATAAGTACACAATAAAATGACAACTATTTGGCAGTAAATGGGACTAAGGTTGTTGGGTGCTCCCTGGCAAATCTAAGGGTGGCATTAACACACCCTGTAAATAGGTAAACTGAAATAGGGGTGCTAGCACCACACCCCGCAAGTAATGGATGAGCCAACAAGTGTGGCGCGTGCCGCACCTGGAATAAGGGATGATGGATGAGCCTACAAGTGTGGCGCATGCCACACCTGGAAATAAGGGATGAGCCAACAAGTGTGGCGCATGCCACACCTGGAAATAAGGGATGAGCCAACAAGTGTGGCGCATGCCACACCCGGATAGATATAAGCCTGAGGTGGGGTCAGGGTCCCACCCGGCCTGCTGCGTGCGAAGCTAAGTGACAGGTGTGCACCCAACCCTGTAGTCCAGCTGTTTATTGACAATGGGTGGGGGAGGTGGGGAAAATTACAGGCAAATCGCAAACTAGCTACTTGCACTAGTGAAAGACACGTCAACGCAAGGCGTTGTTCGGTATGAGAGCAGGAGAGTGGCAATTATAAATGATGACTTGATACTGTTTATCTTGTATCCATTACACAAAATAACATTGTTTTGTTTAGGCTGCATGCATACTGGCACGCAAACCGGGATTAGAAAGTAAGGCGAAGAAATAAATAGTACAATATTCTAGTCAAATGTAATTGCTATTGTAGTTCAAGGACAGAGTAATGTTTATCTCACGCCCACAAAGGGCAATGTCTGCTTCTGTAAATGTTTCGTAACTAGACCACGAGCGTTGACAGTTGTTAGACCTTGTAGAAACATGAGTTGCACTAGCGTGACTTAAGGAATGATACATAAACGTGATCTGAAACGCTACGAGTTGTTAACTCTATTTTACAAGTAAAATTACCATTAACAACTTCGGACTCTTACATAAGTACACAATAAAATGACAACTATTTGGCAGTAAATGGGACTAAGGTTGTTGGGTGCTCCCTGGCAAATCTAAGGGTGGCATTAACACACCCTGTAAATAGGTAAACTGAAATAGGGGTGCTAGCACCACACCCCGCAAGTAATGGATGAGCCAACAAGTGTGGCGCGTGCCGCACCTGGAATAAGGGATGATGGATGAGCCTACAAGTGTGGCGCATGCCACACCTGGAAATAAGGGATGAGCCAACAAGTGTGGCGCATGCCACACCTGGAAATAAGGGATGAGCCAACAAGTGTGGCGCATGCCACACCCGGATAGATATAAGCCTGAGGTGGGGTCAGGGTCCCACCCGGCCTGCTGCGTGCGAAGCTAAGTGACAGGTGTGCACCCAAATTTAATCCCAAATGCTGCCTAGAAGAAATAAGTAATACTATTAAGTCAGATAAGTACAACGTCCTTCCTGGGGGTTCCAGACAGACTGCGTTCCTGCAGCAGCCTTGGCTAAGAGGCCTGGTACTTTCTGAAGAATAGACGAGGGAGTCCGGATGTAAAGAGCAAAGCAATTGCTGGACCATCTACCAAGAGTTTGAATGAGCCACGGAGGTAAGCCAGCCTCGGCTGCCGTTGTAGCTGCCCTGATGCGAAAGCTGTGGGAGGCATAAAGCTCTGTAGGAATGTTTAGGCGGTTGAGGAGAAGACGAAGTGTGGAGGTGACTTGGGATCTCGTGAGGTAGAGGCCAGACTGGAATATGTAGAAGGGGCCATCCGGATTGAGGGGATGATGGGCCATGTATTTTTTAATCGCACGAACTGCACAGACGGAGTGGCCTGATGGGGCAATCAGGAGGGAGCAACCTTGGCGATAAGGGTCGGTTTTGGAGGACTTCAGGTGTAGACTTATGGAGCCATCCGAGGTAAAGGATATGTCACTGGCGCTGAGGTGTGACAGTGCATTGAATTGAGAGGTGGAAGGTGAAGTAAACTCACTTGAACAGAGAAAGGCGAAGAAGGCCAATGTGAAGGCAGACCAAAGCATGAGTTTGTCACGCGGAAGGATGTCAGGTGCTTGTGCCAGTTCAGACTTGAGTTTCCGAAGCAGGGACATGGTGATGGGAAGGCGGCGTTTGGAGGAGAGGCCCACACTGCGCTTGATGCCCCGCAGGAGTAGATGGAGTAAAGGGGCATCCCGGAATGGGTCCGGAAGGTTGTTCTCGATGTGAAAGAAACGAATGCTGGCCATGTACAACTTGACAGTTCTGTAAGAAACTTGGTCAGACAGGAAGGCAGCGAAATAACGCAGTGTAGATTCTGTAGCTGGAAAACTCTGCCATTGCCGAGAGGTGCAAAACGCGGTGTACCTCCGCACGCCAGCCGAGTAAGTGCGACGAGTGGAGTCAGCAATGGCTTGAGACTGAAGGAACTCTAAACGACGTTCCAGAGGGTCTGGGCTGATGGAGGGATAGGTGTTGGCGTTGGGTCCGCTGCTGGGGCGAGCTGATGGAACCGCACTATCTGCAAACGGGACAAAGAGTCGGCAATTGAGTTATTGGTACCAGCAATGTGAGCGACTAGGATTGTGAAATGGTGAGTAGCACCACTGAAAAATATGGAGCGAACAAGGTGCATGATGTTTGGGTCTCGGGAGGTGCCAGAAGCCCAGATGTCAACGACTGCTTGATTGTCGCAGTGAAAGAGAATTTTCTTTCCAGAATCCATTCAAAAGCATCAGCAAGACGGTTAAAGAGGTATGGGGAGGAGCGCAAGCCAAAGGGTAGGCGAAGGTCGATGTAGTACTGGCCGTCCCAATGAATGCCAAGAAGTTCCAAGTCAGCTGGGTGAACTGGACAGAGGCGAAAGGCGTGTTTGATATCAAGTTTAGCCATAAGAGCATTCTGGCCGTGGCGGGCAACAAGAGCAAGAGCTTGATCGAAGGTTGCATAGTGTAATGTGTAGGTGTCCTTAGATATGAAGTCATTCACCGAGGAGCCATGAGGGGAAGAGAGGTCCATAATGATGCGCCATGTTCCGTCTTTCTTGGGTACTACCCCTAGTGGAGAGCATTGTAGGTTTTGAATTGGAGGCTCTTGAAAAGGACCGGCAGTGTGACCACGAGATACTTCTTTAGCTAATGCAGCCGAGACTGCTTGAGGATGGAGTGTAGCCGACTTAAGGTTAGGAGTGACTCTGGGGGAACGAGGACCAGTGTAACCTAGGCGGCATCCCCACTGCAGGTCATGGAGGAGATCTGAAGCGAACTTCTGGTTAGGATGATTCTTTAGTTCTGTAGCGAGGTTAGGGATAACAATGGGGGTAGTAGGGGAACTGAGCAGAGGTGGTGTGAAAGATGAATCAGACTGGTTTAGGACACTGGAAGCCAGGGTGATTTCCACCGCATTCGGGCTTATTGCAGATGTGTTGGAACTGGCAGTTAGGTCTGCGGCAGAGGCGGCGGTTGAAGTCGCGGCAGATTGACCATCTCGCATTTGGCTGGGGATGAAAGGCTTGGGGAGGCGGGTTGACAGTGCTTGCACTGGATTTAACAGTGTCGGGCATGGTCGAGGTAGAGGAGGTGTTTGCGACGAATCCTCCTGCTGAGGGGCGAAAGGACTGGGTTGGTTTAGACCGTGAAAGACAGGCGACAGTGCGATGGCCGTAGGAGTGGCATGTAATGCAAAAAGGAAGAGTTTCTTCCTTCAGAATGTCGTTGTAGAGTTGCTCGTTGATGGTAGACCAGGATGTGGAGGGGTTGGAGGCAGCCATGTGGCGAAAGGCCGTGTCATACATTAGCCAGGTAGAGGACTTGTATTTGCGGCTAAACTTGCAAATCTGATCTTGATATGCTAGAAGATCGGGGGCCAGATGAGGGAAACCGGAGAGGAGGGTACGAAAGTACAAGTTCCAAGCCTCGAGCCATGAAGAAAGGCCATTGATACGACTCTTCTTTTGTTGGGAGGGGACGAAAGAGAGCGTGGAAGTATCATCAGGGTTGATGGCCAGGGTAAAATTATCAGACAATGAAGAAGTATGAACAGGGTACATGTTGGAGGAAAGAAGATCAATAAAGTCAACATACTCACGTTTGAGGATCTTGTGTTTAAGCTTCTGTGGAAGAGGCGGCAAGTGTTGATCCGCTGGATTGCTTTGCGGTTGGGCTACCGGAAGTAAGCTCGGCGGAAGTAGGCCGGGTGTGACAGTGTTCACTTCAAGAGGCCTGGGTCCAAGTGAATTGGAAGAAGGTAGGACGCCATTTTGTTGAAAACTATCGTGTGCCCTTGGTTGACTTGAAGCGCTGACCGGAGAGAGGAGAGCAGTATTGATTTCCCCAGCGGGTCGACGGGACTCTGTGCCCACGGCTTCGGCTATGAGAACACGAAGCTGGTCGAGTTGGCCGCTCGTGAACGTTTGGTCGGTGTTAGGTACCTCAATGACATTCTGCGCCTGGAGCTGAGGGATGTTTGCCTGATCAGTTGTTGCGGCGGGAGGTCGAGGGAGATTACTGTTGTCGTGTTCGAAGATCCGCTGGGCCAGTTGAGCCTTGCTGCCAGTTGTCACTAGATTGCGTGCCGAGGCCAACAACAGAAGCGATTTCTTGGGCAAGGCTTGTAAGTCCTGGAACGACATGTCCTTTGGGTCGAAGCTTTTAGGACGATTGCGGCGATTGGAATGGCGATGCATGATGAAGAGAGACTCAGGAACTAACGAAAATTACAGGCAAATCGCAAACTAGCTACTTGCACTAGTGAAAGACACGTCAATGCAAGGCGTTGTTCGGTATGAGAGCAGGAGAGTGGCAATTATAAATGATAACTTGATACTGTTTATCTTGTATCCATTACACAAAATAACATTGTTTTGTTTAGGCTGCATGCATACTGGCACGCAAACCGGGATTAGAAAGTAAGGCGAAGAAATAAATAGTACAATATTCTAGTCAAATGTAATTGCTATTGTAGTTCAAGGACAGAGTAATGTTTATCTCACGCCCACAAAGGGCAATGTCTGCTTCTGTAAATGTTTCGTAACTAGACCACGAGCGTTGACAGTTGTTAGACCTTGTAGAAACATGAGTTGCACTAGCGTGACTTAAGGAATGATACATAAACGTGATCTGAAACGCTACGAGTTGTTAACTCTATTTTACAAGTAAAATTACCATTAACAACTTCGGACTCTTACATAAGTACACAATAAAATGACAACTATTTGGCAGTAAATGGGACTAAGGTTGTTGGGTGCTCCCTGGCAAATCTAAGGGTGGCATTAACACACCCTGTAAATAGGTAAACTGAAATAGGGGTGCTAGCACCACACCCCGCAAGTAATGGATGAGCCAACAAGTGTGGCGCGTGCCGCACCTGGAATAAGGGATGATGGATGAGCCTACAAGTGTGGCGCATGCCACACCTGGAAATAAGGGATGAGCCAACAAGTGTGGCACATGCCACACCTGGAAATAAGGGATGAGCCAACAAGTGTGGCGCATGCCACACCCGGATAGATATAAGCCTGAGGTGGGGTCAGGGTCCCACCCGGCCTGCTGCGTGCGAAGCTAAGTGACAGGTGTGCACCCAAATTTAATCCCAAATGCTGCCTAGAAGAAATAAGTAATACTATTAAGTCAGATAAGTACAACGTCCTTCCTGGGGGTTCCAGACAGACTGCGTTCCTGCAGCAGCCTTGGCTAAGAGGCCTGGTACTTTCTGAAGAATAGACGAGGGAGTCCGGATGTAAAGAGCAAAGCAATTGCTGGACCATCTACCAAGAGTTTGAATGAGCCACGGAGGTAAGCCAGCCTCGGCTGCCGTTGTAGCTGCCCTGATGCGAAAGCTGTGGGAGGCATAAAGCTCTGTAGGAATGTTTAGGCGGTTGAGGAGAAGACGAAGTGTGGAGGTGACTTGGGATCTCGTGAGGTAGAGGCCAGACTGGAATATGTAGAAGGGGCCATCCGGATTGAGGGGATGATGGGCCATGTATTTTTTAATCACACGAACTGCACAGACGGAGTGGCCTGATGGGGCAATCAGGAGGGAGCAACCTTGGCGATTAGGGTCGGTTTTGGAGGACTTCAGGTGTAGACTTATGGAGCCATCCGAGGTAAAGGATATGTCACTGGCGCTGAGGTGTGACAGTGCATTGAATTAAGAGGTGGAAGGTGAAGTAAACTCACTTGAACAGAGAAAGGCGAAGAAGGCCAATGTGAAGGCAGACCAAAGCATGAGTTTGTCACGCGGAAGGATGTCAGGTGCTTGTGCCAGTTCAGACTTGAGTTTCCGAAGCAGGGACATGGTGATGGGAAGGCGGCGTTTGGAGGAGAGGCCCACACTGCGCTTGATGCCCCGCAGGAGTAGATGGAGTAAAGGGGCATCCCGGAATGGGTCCGGAAGGTTGTTCTCGATGTGAAAGAAACGAATGCTGGCCATGTACAACTTGACAGTTCTGTAAGAAACTTGGTCAGACAGGAAGGCAGCGAAATAACGCAGTGTAGATTCTGTAGCTGGAAAACTCTGCCATTGCCGAGAGGTGCAAAACGCGGTGTACCTCCGCACGCCAGCCGAGTAAGTGCGACGAGTGGAGTCAGCAATGGCTTGAGACTGAAGGAACTCTAAACGACGTTCCAGAGGGTCTGGGCTGATGGAGGGATAGGTGTTGGCATTGGGTCCGCTGCTGGGGCGAGCTGATGGAACCGCACTATCTGCAAACGGGATAAAGAGTCGGCAATTGAGTTATTGGTACCAGCAATGTGAGCGACTAGGATTGTGAAATGGTGAGTAGCACCACTGAAAAATATGGAGCGAACAAGGTGCATGATGTTTGGGTCTCGGGAGGTGCCAGAAGCCCAGATGTCAACGACTGCTTGATTGTCGCAGTGAAAGAGAATTTTCTTTCCAGGCCATGTATGACCCCACAGGAGGCAGGCGAGAGCAATAGGGTAGAGCTCCTTCCATTGGATAGAACGACCTTGAAGCGCAGGTGGCCAGGTTTCAGCGATCCAATGACCAGAGTAGTAGATGCCATAACCAAGGGTCCCCGACGCATCTGTAAAGAGGGCCAAATCTGGGGATCTGGACCAGAATGGATCAGGGATAATCGCTCGGCCATTCCAAGTGGGGAGGAATCTTTGCCACCAGGCAATATCGCGGCGAGCCTCAAGGTTCATGGAGATGTGGTGGTGGGGGAGCCTAGCAGTTGTACTTAGGTCAATAAGGCGACGCAGGAATATGCGCCCAGCAGGGATGACGCGACAGGCCCAGTTGAGTTTGCCTATGAGGGAGAGCAACTCACGCTTAAGGCACTTTTTACGAGAACACCAACGCTGAAGTTCGGCAAGAAGCTCCCTGAGTTTGTCTTCTGGTAGGGCAGTTTCCATACGATTGGTGTCAAGTAAGATTCCAAGAAAGACCAGGGAAGTGGTCGGACCTTCCAGCTTCTCAGGGGCTAGGGGGATCCCTAGGTGTGAGGCCATGTGGATCATTATGTTGACATTGTCGGAGCAGGTCTTGGAGTTTGGTGGCCCCACCGTGAAATAGTCATCGAGGTAGTGCATGAGATCAGTAATCATGTAGTTGTTTTTGAGAATCCATTCAAAAGCATCAGCAAGACGGTTAAAGAGGTATGGGGAGGAGCGCAAGCCAAAGGGTAGGCGAAGGTCGATGTAGTACTGGCCGTCCCAATGAATGCCAAGAAGTTCCAAGTCAGCTGGGTGAACTGGACAGAGGCGAAAGGCGTGTTTGATATCAAGTTTAGCCATAAGAGCATTCTGGCCGTGGCGGGCAACAAGAGCAAGAGCTTGATCGAAGGTTGCATAGTGTAATGTGTAGGTGTCCTTAGATATGAAGTCATTCACCGAGGAGCCATGAGGGGAAGAGAGGTCCATAATGATGCGCCATGTTCCGTCTTTCTTGGGTACTACCCCTAGTGGAGAGCATTGTAGGTTTTGAATTGGAGGCTCTTGAAAAGGACCGGCAGTGTGACCACGAGATACTTCTTTAGCTAATGCAGCCGAGACTGCTTGAGGATGGAGTGTAGCCGACTTAAGGTTAGGAGTGACTCTGGGGGAACGAGGACCAGTGTAACCTAGGCGGCATCCCCACTGCAGGTCATGGAGGAGATCTGAAGCGAACTTCTGGTTAGGATGATTCTTTAGTTCTGTAGCGAGGTTAGGGATAACAATGGGGGTAGTAGGGGAACTGAGCAGAGGTGGTGTGAAAGATGAATCAGACTGGTTTAGGACACTGGAAGCCAGGGTGATTTCCACCGCATTCGGGCTTATTGCAGATGTGTTGGAACTGGCAGTTAGGTCTGCGGCAGAGGCAGCGGTTGAAGTCGCGGCAGATTGACCATCTCGCATTTGGCTGGGGATGAAAGGCTTGGGGAGGCGGGTTGACAGTGCTTGCACTGGATTTAACAGTGTCGGGCATGGTCGAGGTAGAGGAGGTGTTTGCGACGAATCCTCCTGCTGAGGGGCGAAAGGACTGGGTTGGTTTAGACCGTGAAAGACAGGCGACAGTGCGATGGCCGTAGGAGTGGCATGTAATGCAAAAAGGAAGAGTTTCTTCCTTCAGAATGTCGTTGTAGAGTTGCTCGTTGATGGTAGACCAGGATGTGGAGGGGTTGGAGGCAGCCATGTGGCGAAAGGCCGTGTCATACATTAGCCAGGCAGAGGACTTGTATTTGCGGCTAAACTTGCAAATCTGATCTTGATATGCTAGAAGATCGGGGGCCAGATGAGGGAAACCGGAGAGGAGGGTACGAAAGTACAAGTTCCAAACCTCGAGCCATGAAGAAAGGCCATTGATACGACTCTTCTTTTGTTGGGAGGGGACGAAAGAGAGCGTGGAAGTATCATCAGGGTTGATGGCCAGGGTAAAATTATCAGACGATGAAGAAGTATGAACAGGGTACATGTTGGAGGAAAGAAGATCAATAAAGTCAACGTACTCACGTTTGAGGATCTTGTGTTTAAGCTTCTGTGGAAGAGGCGGCAAGTGTTGATCCGCTGGATTGCTTTGCGGTTGGGCTACCGGAAGTAAGCTCGGCGGAAGTAGGCCGGGTGTGACAGTGTTCACTTCAAGGGGCCTGGGTCCAAGTGAATTGGAAGAAGGTAGGACGCCATTTTGTTGAAAACTATCGTGTGCCCTTGGTTGACTTGAAGCGCTGACCGGAGAGAGGAGAGCAGTATTGATTTCCCCAGCGGGTCGACGGGACTCTGTGCCCACGGCTTCGGCTATGAGAACACGAAGCTGGTCGAGTTGGCCGCTCGTGAACGTTTGGTCGGTGTTAGGTACCTCAATGACATTCTGCGACTGGAGCTGAGGGATGTTTGCCTGATCAGTTGTTGCGGCGGGAGGTCGAGGGAGATTACTGTTGTCGTGTTCGAAGATCCGCTGGGCCAGTTGAGCCTTGCTGCCAGTTGTCACTAGATTGCGTGCCGAGGCCAACAACAGAAGCGATTTCTTGGGCAAGGCTTGTAAGTCCTGGAACGACATGTCCTTTGGGTCGAAGCTTTTAGGACGATTGCGGCGATTGGAATGGCGACGCATGATGAAGAGAGACTCAGGAACTAACGAAAATTACAGGCAAATCGCAAACTAGCTACTTGCACTAGTGAAAGACACGTCAACGCAAGGCGTTGTTCGGTATGAGAGCAGGAGAGTGGCAATTATAAATGATAACTTGATACTGTTTATCTTGTATCCATTACACAAAATAACATTGTTTTGTTTAGGCTGCATGCATACTGGCACGCAAACCGGGATTAGAAAGTAAGGCGAAGAAATAAATAGTACAATATTCTAGTCAAATGTAATTGCTATTGTAGTTCAAGGACAGAGTAATGTTTATCTCACGCCCACAAAGGGCAATGTCTGCTTCTGTAAATGTATCGTAACTAGACCACGAGCGTTGACAGTTGTTAGACCTTGTAGAAACATGAGTTGCACTAGCGTGACTTAAGGAATGATACATAAACGTGATCTGAAACGCTACGAGTTGTTAACTCTATTTTACAAGTAAAATTACCATTAACAACTTCGGACTCTTACATAAGTACACAATAAAATGACAACTATTTGGCAGTAAATGGGACTAAGGTTGTTGGGTGCTCCCTGGCAAATCTAAGGGTGGCATTAACACACCCTGTAAATAGGTAAACTGAAATAGGGGTGCTAGCACCACACCCCGCAAGTAATGGATGAGCCAACAAGTGTGGCGCGTGCCGCACCTGGAATAAGGGATGATGGATGAGCCTACAAGTGTGGCGCATGCCACACCTGGAAATAAGGGATGAGCCAACAAGTGTGGCGCATGCCACACCTGGAAATAAGGGATGAGCCAACAAGTGTGGCGCATGCCACACCCGGATAGATATAAGCCTGAGGTGGGGTCAGGGTCCCACCCGGCCTGCTGCGTGCGAAGCTAAGTGACAGGTGTGCACCCAAATTTAATCCCAAATGCTGCCTAGAAGAAATAAGTAATACTATTAAGTCAGATAAGTACAACGTCCTTCCTGGGGGTTCCAGACAGACTGCGTTCCTGCAGCAGCCTTGGCTAAGAGGCCTGGTACTTTCTGAAGAATAGACGAGGGAGTCCGGATGTAAAGAGCAAAGCAATTGCTGGACCATCTACCAAGAGTTTGAATGAGCCACGGAGGTAAGCCAGCCTCGGCTGCCGTTGTAGCTGCCCTGATGCGAAAGCTGTGGGAGGCATAAAGCTCTGTAGGAATGTTTAGGCGGTTGAGGAGAAGACGAAGTGTGGAGGTGACTTGGGATCTCGTGAGGTAGAGGCCAGACTGGAATATGTAGAAGGGGCCATCCGGATTGAGGGGATGATGGGCCATGTATTTTTTAATCACACGAACTGCACAGACGGAGTGGCCTGATGGGGCAATCAGGAGGGAGCAACCTTGGCGATTAGGGTCGGTTTTGGAGGACTTCAGGTGTAGACTTATGGAGCCATCCGAGGTAAAGGATATGTCACTGGCGCTGAGGTGTCACGCGGAAGGATGTCAGGTGCTTGTGCCAGTTCAGACTTGAGTTTCCGAAGCAGGGACATGGTGATGGGAAGGCGGCGTTTGGAGGAGAGGCCCACACTGCGCTTGATGCCCCGCAGGAGTAGATGGAGTAAAGGGGCATCCCGGAATGGGTCCGGAAGGTTGTTCTCGATGTGAAAGAAACGAATGCTGGCCATGTACAACTTGACAGTTCTGTAAGAAACTTGGTCAGACAGGAAGGCAGCGAAATAACGCAGTGTAGATTCTGTAGCTGGAAAACTCTGCCATTGCCGAGAGGTGCAAAACGCGGTGTACCTCCGCACGCCAGCCGAGTAAGTGCGACGAGTGGAGTCAGCAATGGCTTGAGACTGAAGGAACTCTAAACGACGTTCCAGAGGGTCTGGGCTGATGGAGGGATAGGTGTTGGCATTGGGTCCGCTGCTGGGGCGAGCTGATGGAACCGCACTATCTGCAAACGGGATAAAGAGTCGGCAATTGAGTTATTGGTACCAGCAATGTGAGCGACTAGGATTGTGAAATGGTGAGTAGCACCACTGAAAAATATGGAGCGAACAAGGTGCATGATGTTTGGGTCTCGGGAGGTGCCAGAAGCCCAGATGTCAACGACTGCTTGATTGTCGCAGTGAAAGAGAATTTTCTTTCCAGGCCATGTATGACCCCACAGGAGGCAGGCGAGAGCAATAGGGTAGAGCTCCTTCCATTGGATAGAACGACCTTGAAGCGCAGGTGGCCAGGTTTCAGCGATCCAATGACCAGAGTAGTAGATGCCATAACCAAGGGTCCCCGACGCATCTGTAAAGAGGGCCAAATCTGGGGATCTGGACCAGAATGGATCAGGGATAATCGCTCGGCCATTCCAAGTGGGGAGGAATCTTTGCCACCAGGCAATATCGCGGCGAGCCTCAAGGTTCATGGAGATGTGGTGGTGGGGGAGCCTAGCAGTTGTACTTAGGTCAATAAGGCGACGCAGGAATATGCGCCCAGCAGGGATGACGCGACAGGCCCAGTTGAGTTTGCCTATGAGGGAGAGCAACTCACGCTTAAGGCACTTTTTACGAGAACACCAACGCTGAAGTTCGGCAAGAAGCTCCCTGAGTTTGTCTTCTGGTAGGGCAGTTTCCATACGATTGGTGTCAAGTAAGATTCCAAGAAAGACCAGGGAAGTGGTCGGACCTTCCAGCTTCTCAGGGGCTAGGGGGATCCCTAGGTGTGAGGCCATGTGGATCATTATGTTGACATTGTCGGAGCAGGTCTTGGAGTTTGGTGGCCCCACCGTGAAATAGTCATCGAGGTAGTGCATGAGATCAGTAATCATGTAGTTGTTTTTGAGAATCCATTCAAAAGCATCAGCAAGACGGTTAAAGAGGTATGGGGAGGAGCGCAAGCCAAAGGGTAGGCGAAGGTCGATGTAGTACTGGCCGTCCCAATGAATGCCAAGAAGTTCCAAGTCAGCTGGGTGAACTGGACAGAGGCGAAAGGCGTGTTTGATATCAAGTTTAGCCATAAGAGCATTCTGGCCGTGGCGGGCAACAAGAGCAAGAGCTTGATCGAAGGTTGCATAGTGTAATGTGTAGGTGTCCTTAGATATGAAGTCATTCACCGAGGAGCCATGAGGGGAAGAGAGGTCCATAATGATGCGCCATGTTCCGTCTTTCTTGGGTACTACCCCTAGTGGAGAGCATTGTAGGTTTTGAATTGGAGGCTCTTGAAAAGGACCGGCAGTGTGACCACGAGATACTTCTTTAGCTAATGCAGCCGAGACTGCTTGAGGATGGAGTGTAGCCGACTTAAGGTTAGGAGTGACTCTGGGGGAACGAGGACCAGTGTAACCTAGGCGGCATCCCCACTGCAGGTCATGGAGGAGATCTGAAGCGAACTTCTGGTTAGGATGATTCTTTAGTTCTGTAGCGAGGTTAGGGATAACAATGGGGGTAGTAGGGGAACTGAGCAGAGGTGGTGTGAAAGATGAATCAGACTGGTTTAGGACACTGGAAGCCAGGGTGATTTCCACCGCATTCGGGCTTATTGCAGATGTGTTGGAACTGGCAGTTAGGTCTGCGGCAGAGGCGGCGGTTGAAGTCGCGGCAGATTGACCATCTCGCATTTGGCTGGGGATGAAAGGCTTGGGGAGGCGGGTTGACAGTGCTTGCACTGGATTTAACAGTGTCGGGCATGGTCGAGGTAGAGGAGGTGTTTGCGACGAATCCTCCTGCTGAGGGGCGAAAGGACTGGGTTGGTTTAGACCGTGAAAGACAGGCGACAGTGCGATGGCCGTAGGAGTGGCATGTACAGTATTGTGCAAAAGTAACGCAAGCGAATTTCGACGAATTTCCTGGCTTTTCATGGCTTTTCGAAGAAATTTCCCTCCAAACGAAATTTCCGCGACTTTTCCGCGAACTTTCAAGACACCTATTGTTTTATTCCTCGCGCACTTTCGAACGATAATTCACGGTGGACGCTAACGTGTTAGGAAATTTCGAGGGAAAGTTCGCTCTTTTCGACCGTTAGCCGTGAAATTTCAGAAGAAAATTCGCTCTGGTTGTTATGTGTTCTGATACAAACTAAACCAAATACAGCTACAGTTTGTGATTTGTTGTTGTGTTAAAGAGATGAAGAGAACGTCTGAAATTACGTTCATCAACTCGATAACTATTATATCGTTCTTACCTGTTGAAGGTTTGATTGTTAATGCATCCGAACAGCTAAAAGCATCTGAGTTTCAGTACAAACTTGCTACTCAGCCACATCAGCACTCCACGCGAGTAAAACTTCCACTGAGCGCCATTTTTTAAGCGTAACCCCTTCATGTAACAAATCATGACATTTCCTGCTGGATTCCAGTCTCCATGCGAGCGAGTGCTACCTGTATTGTTGCCAAATGCGTGGGGCTGGGTCCAAGAACAACAAACATTTTACATGAGCGTTTGACAACCACAAAACCCTGGTTATTGAAACGTTCAGTGCGTTAAACACACTCTTGTTTCTTGAAATATTGGAGTATTGAAGTTAATCTGCAAAAACCAAAGAACCAGTTTGGATACTCTTGCGGACAAAAAAGGGGAAGAGCCTGGTTTAAGAGAAAAACAGGGATAATTTTCTACATAGCTGATATCTGACGACTACACCGATCAAAATGGACTTATGTTTTGTCTCTTCTGGAATGAAACTAAATTCAAAGTCTTCACTCGCGGTAAGTTTTCCTTGTAATTCTCATTCTTTCTGTTCGTGACTGAACTCCAGTCAGGTAGTGCATTGAAAAGCTTATGTATACTTCGTGAACGTTTTACGACGGGTAGATCGAAATAGATCGTGTGAAGAATTGTTGTGTCTGTTTAAAGCGAAATTTCGGGCACTGAGTTAGTGAAACGATCCTTGCAATCGTGAAATATCGTTCGTACCAAAAAGTCAACGAAATAGCGTCCTTTGTTCCAGGGAAATTTCGCTCAAAAGGCCTCGAATTGTCACTCGAACTTTCTCGCGAACTTTCTTGGAAAGTGCGCGTAGACAAAGAACGAAATTCGCGCATTTCGCTTGCGTTACTTTTGCACAATACTGTAATGCAAAAAGGAAGAGTTTCTTCCTTCAGAATGTCGTTGTAGAGTTGCTCGTTGATGGTAGACCAGGATGTGGAGGGGTTGGAGGCAGCCATGTGGCGAAAGGCCGTGTCATACATTAGCCAGGCAGAGGACTTGTATTTGCGGCTAAACTTGCAAATCTGATCTTGATATGCTAGAAGATCGGGGGCCAGATGAGGGAAACCGGAGAGGAGGGTACGAAAGTACAAGTTCCAAGCCTCGAGCCATGAAGAAAGGCCATTGATACGACTCTTCTTTTGTTGGGAGGGGACGAAAGAGAGCGTGGAAGTATCATCAGGGTTGATGGCCAGGGTAAAATTATCAGACGATGAAGAAGTATGAACAGGGTACATGTTGGAGGAAAGAAGATCAATAAAGTCAACGTACTCACGTTTGAGGATCTTGTGTTTAAGCTTCTGTGGAAGAGGCGGCAAGTGTTGATCCGCTGGATTGCTTTGCGGTTGGGCTACCGGAAGTAAGCTCAGCGGAAGTAGGCCGGGTGTGACAGTGTTCACTTCAAGGGGCCTGGGTCCAAGTGAATTGGAAGAAGGTAGGACGCCATTTTGTTGAAAACTATCGTGTGCCCTTGGTTGACTTGAAGCGCTGACCGGAGAGAGGAGAGCAGTATTGATTTCCCCAGCGGGTCGACGGGACTCTGTGCCCACGGCTTCGGCTATGAGAACACGAAGCTGGTCGAGTTGGCCGCTCGTGAACGTTTGGTCGGTGTTAGGTACCTCAATGACATTCTGCGACTGGAGCTGAGGGATGTTTGCCTGATCAGTTGTTGCGGCGGGAGGTCGAGGGAGATTATTGTTGTCGTGTTCCAAGATCCGCTGGGCCAGTTGAGCCTTGCTGCCAGTTGTCACTAGATTGCGTGCCGAGGCCAACAACAGAAGCGATTTCTTGGGCAAGGCTTGTAAGTCCTGGAACGACATGTCCTTTGGGTCGAAGCTTTTAGGACGATTGCGGCGATTGGAATGGCGACGCATGATGAAGAGAGACTCAGGAACTAACGAAAATTACAGGCAAATCGCAAACTAGCTACTTGCACTAGTGAAAGACACGTCAACGCAAGGCGTTGTTCGGTATGAGAGCAGGAGAGTGGCAATTATAAATGATGACTTGATACTGTTTATCTTGTATCCATTACACAAAATAACATTGTTTTGTTTAGGCTGCATGCATACTGGCACGCAAACCGGGATTAGAAAGTAAGGCGAAGAAATAAATAGTACAATATTCTAGTCAAATGTAATTGCTATTGTAGTTCAAGGACAGAGTAATGTTTATCTCACGCCCACAAAGGGCAATGTCTGCTTCTGTAAATGTTTCGTAACTAGACCACGAGCGTTGACAGTTGTTAGACCTTGTAGAAACATGAGTTGCACTAGCGTGACTTAAGGAATGATACATAAACGTGATCTGAAACGCTACGAGTTGTTAACTCTATTTTACAAGTAAAATTACCATTTTAGATTACAATACAATTTGGTTGTCACCTCTGAGTTATTTTTTGAATGGGGCAAAATGATGACTGATTTAATTTTAACTTGTACTGTACTGTATGTAATTTGCCGACAAGATAAGAGCTGCCAATTAAATGTCTGGTGTTAAAAAGAGTCGCATACTTGGTAATTTAAGAATTTTTTTCCCTAAATCATAATTTGCGGTAACGTTCAACACCTCACAAGTGTCCGTTGTCCGTCTTATGGAGGTGTCCGTCTTGTAGAGAGTTTGGTTATAGTAAAGTGACTGAGAAACGGCCGGCACCATCACCAGGTGTCCCTCTTATAGAGGTGTCCGTCTTATAGAGGTGTCTGTCTTATAGAGGTGTCCGTTAAGAGAGAGTTGACTGTACACTGAAAACCCCTTACAGGACCTTGTGCATCCAGTGAAGGCAATGTCATGATGAACACCTTAGTTTGTTATTGTGCATACTTTGTTCTGATGGTTGTTTTTATTATTGTCCAGAGGACTTCTGCCTGCTGATGCTGACTACAATCTGTTGGATGTAGCCAGAAGATTAGAAATGTATGGCATGACACTTTACCCTGCAAAGGTGACGCCTCAGCTTATAGGGTTAAAAAGTAATGCCAATTGCCTTGCTCTAGCATTGAGCACTCAAATCCAATTAGGCAACATTGTGCCTATTAACATTGGAATTCCAATTTTTTGAACCTTGAAAATTGAAAGTTGAACAACATTGGGAGTTTGGGATGTTTATAAGTTGGCATTACACGTATGTAAATCACACTGTACATGATAGTATGCTGCATGGGAATTGCTGTTAAGAAGTCACAGCTGCAATGTTCTATGATTATCAAATAGACTCATTTTTATGTCCCTTTTCATTAAGAGTGATTTTCTCAGAGTATCGAGAATCGGAAGACACTCACGAAAAATCGATTTTTCTTTTATTTCACCAAAACATACCTTTGGGTGAACTTATTCAAGGAAAAATAGTTTAAAGTTCCAACGATTTATTTTACGGCCAAAATTTGAGAAAGTTCGAAATTTGCATATAATGCAGTTTTCGCGGCTTAGAATGTTCAAAATTTCACGCTTCTTTACGAAAACAGCGGGGGCATAAAAACAATCCTATGAAAACGAAACTTGGCACAAATATTATTTCATCCTTATACTTTAAATTCGTGTAATAAGTTTCTTGAAGTTTCGTTTGTAGCATTGTAACGAAGGGTATTTGTACAGCCGCCATTAGGGTCTCTTGGCAAGGAACAAATAAAGGCCAACTTTGACTAGTATAAATGGCTACTGGTATATATCATTTGGTCAAAATTTTTACATTTTAGGAAACCTGGGTTATTGTTTTCTTCACCAGAAAAGGTATAGCTCTGGGAATTAAAATGTTCCCCGTCAGTAAAATAAAATGTTACGGCATGTAAGCGAGTTCAATTTTATGCAAATCACAAGGTTATTCCTTAAAAGTCAACGATTTAAATCAGGAAACAACGGCTCACCGTTACTTACTTTCCTTCTGCTTCCATAGAAATGATTTTAACTTCTCAGTGTCCTTTTGAGTTGTTCTGTAAATTTTTTCCTTTAAAACAGCGAGCATAAACGGCCATAAAAATGTTTATATTTGCGGATGAGACACTGAGTGGCTCACACAGTTGCGGCTGTTTTCATCGTCTCGCTCCGTCGAGAGTCCTTTAAAAATATGATAGGTTATACACTTCAAACCGTAGCAAATCAGTTTCTCACGCATATCCATATACTTGGACTCATGAGTAAAAAACTCAGTTCCTGTACACTGAATAAACAACTCCAATGACCTCTGCGGTCAGGAGGTCACCTGTTATGTCGTTATGTTACTTTTCACGGGTTTCACATTACACGCGTAACGCCATATCGAACATCACGGCACTTATTTGAATCTGATTATTCAAAATCTCTTTAAAGACATTTTGATTAAGAAACAAAATCAACAAATGATTAAATTACGAATTTATGGCTGCACAGCACAGTTTTTTTTCTATCACAAGATGAACAACATTTTCACTTCTATTCAAATTAAAGTGTGCGAATATGAACAAACTGAAAAAGCGCTGTCTGCCGATGGTAAGAGTTTGTTTCGCCGAGTTACTGTTGTGTTGATGCAAGTGAGAAGTGACTTGTATGGCATCACCATCTTGCAGTTTTTCCGCTCTACTGGATAGCTCCACTGCCTGTGGTTTTTAAAGCAGCGACTATCCGGGTCAGATCTCCAGACATCGTCAGTTACACGGACTAGGCAGTGAATGCAAATTCAGTGCTGTCAGCCGGAGCACGAAGGCTCTAGTTTGGCTTGATATAATTTCAAAAATTCTCATACTGTCCTCCATTTACAGTAGCTCGAATATTGGTGAGAGTGCTTGCGTGATTAGAGGCAAAAAGTAGCTTGCTGAAAACGCGAATCTCACGCGAAAAAATACGATTTGTTCTCGCTGCTCATATATCACCAGCCTTTACTAACTAAAACAGCACAGCCTGTGTTTCTATGTTTTAGTCATTTCAGTCACTTATCACGCCCAATTTTGCTGTTACGATTAGGTTTTAGAGGTAGCGATAATCCACCCCACCCTACTCCCAAGAAATGTTATTTCAAAAGTTGTGACGGCTAATATTCCCGAAAGTAGCATGCAATCTGCATTTGTATTGAGAAGTACTAGCCTGCAAGCAGGTATATATTAGAGAAGAAAAAGGAGGAAAGGAAAAAAGGGAATTAGAGGTGCCACCCAAGCCTGTTCGCCGTGAAATAATCTACCTGGACATACTTAAAAAAGCCATATTAGCATTAAAACGGATGACCTCTATGGTGGCCCATGCCTGCCATAGGAAAAAGCTGTCGAAAGACCGTAAATTCATGGATCTTTTTATGTTATTTCTGATTTTTTACAATTTTCTTTTTTATTTCAATGATTTTTTTTTTCATCTTTGTTTTATTATATATATATATATTATTTTTATTTTTTTTCTTTCTATTTTTTTTATTTTATTTTAGTTAGTTTTGTTTTAATTTTTTTATTTTTGTTTTATTTTTTTTTATATTTCAATTTCGTTTTAATAAATTAAAAAAAAAAAAATAAAAGAAATATGACCTCTGTGCTTCTGTAACTGAGGATCATGTATTAAATGTTTGTTTAATTTTTCAGACAAAATTTCAAAATTTACTGTACATGTTACGGCATATTCTGTCATGCTGCTTTTGACAGATGTTGCAATAACTTTTTAAGGAAGTGAACATGTCTGATTTGTATTAACAAGCTCATCAAAAAGCTATTCAGAGTGCAACTTCACCAAGTAAAATGTAATAAGGCAAGGCCACGACAACAAACCAGTGAAAGGCTGCCTCACACTAGCCGATTTTTGGTCGCAGAGCTGCAGACTTTTTGTCGGGGTCAAATCGGGTTAAAATTTGTCGGGCCATCAGCTTGCCGCACACTAGCCGATTTTTTGTCGCGACTAACCACGTTGTTTCAGCTTCGATCTCCGCCATGTTGAAAAGACGCTTGTTCACGTGACTCTCATGACATAATTGCAGAAACGTGAGAAGACTGGGAACGAGTATGGTTGTTTTCCGTTTGTTTGAAAAACTAAGATATTCAAATGAAAGATGAACTAAATTTGAGAGTATTTACCAAGAATAGAAGTATTTAGAGAAGGAAAATTGCAAAATGGTGGCTCTTCAAATATCACCTAAAATAGAGAGTTTGTATGGATTGGGTAGACAAGCCACAAAATTATAAGGATTTGTATGGAATTTTGCAACTTTTGAGATTCTCCCATTTAAACAATTTTCAACTGAAAACTCTCAAACTTGGCTGGGTAGCTTTTCATTCAGTAAAATTTCAGTTGAAATGTTTAGATTTTCAATCTAATCAATATAAGAAACTCGTCCCAGTCCTCTCACGTTTCTGCAATGGGCTATTGGTTGAAGCGCTCGCCAACCCGACAAATTGCCTTCGTTCACCGCACACTAGCCGACAAGGCCCGACAAGACGTTTTGAGATCTAGCACTATCAGATCTCGCCCGACAAGCCCCGATCTTGTCGCAGGCTTATCTGAATTCATCGCACACTAGCTGACAAGTAAAGATTTTTTGTCGGCCGACAAAAAATCGGCTAGTGCACGGCGGCCTTAAGAAGCAGAAATAAGATGAAACTTAAAGAGTAAAATATATTTATCAATATATTATCAATTAAATAATAAATGTCTAACACTTTTTTTACGCCTTAAGTGACACAGGCAAATATTAAACTTCCTCAAGATATGTGATTGTAAGGTTTCACAGTAATTGAATGGGCAATTAAATGGCCGGGATAGGAACTTGGACAGTAAATTTGGAAAGAAAATTTTTAATACAACAGAATTTCAGATTAGAAAAATAAAAGAACGAAACAAATGTAACTAAGACCTTATTTACAAAGAGTAAATTTGTCCCTAATTAACAATTGATAGAAAAAAATTTAATTGCTAAGTGACACGAAGCGTTACTTGAAGCAGGTAGCTTGCGTGACTGGAATAAATATTATACAGAATTTAAACCATTGCTATCTACGGCAGTCCAGCTTTTCCTCCAAGTAAACGGTTTCTAATTGTTGAGTATTTACCTTTACGCTAATGTTACTAAGCGCAAAACACTATGCCGGAATCACGCCGACATCAAAGACAACCCTCATTCCTGCATCCAATGTTGAAATTAGGCCGGGGTATCATACATCTATGAACGCTAACAATTATGTCAAAATGTTACTTTTTCAATTTTCTTTTTAAATCAAAATGTGTTTAAAGAGATTTTTGAATAATTCAAATAAGTGCCGTGATGTTCAATACGGCGTTACGCGTGTAATGTGAAACCGGGAAAAAGTAACATAACGACATAGCATGTGACCTCCTGACCGCAGAGGTCATTGGAGTTGTTTTATTCAGTGTACGGGAACTGAGTTTTTTACTCATGAGTCCAAGTATATGGATATGCGTGAGAAACTGATTTGCTACGGTTTGAAGTGTATAACCTATCATATTTTTAAAGGACTCTCGACGGAGCGAGACGATGAAAACAGCCGCAACTGTGTGAGCCACTCAGTGTCTCATCCGCAAATATAAACATTTTTATGGCCGTTTATGCTCGCTGTTTTAAAGGAAAAAATTTACAGAACAACTCAAAAGGACACTGAGAAGTTAAAATCATTTCTATGGAAGCAGAAGGAAAGTAAGTAACGGTGAGCCGTTGTTTCCTGATTTAAATGGTTGACTTTTAAGGAATAACCTTGTGATTTGCATAAAATTGAACTCGCTTACATGCCGTAACATTTTATTTTACTGACGGGGAACATTTTAATTCCCAGAGCTATACCTTTTCTGGTGAAGAAAACAATAACCCAGGTTTCCTAAAATGTAAAAATTTTGACCAAATGATATATACCAGTAGCCATTTATACTAGTCAAAGTTGGCCTTTATTTGTTCCTTGCCAAGAGACCCTAATGGCGGCTGTACAAATACCCTTCGTTACAATGCTACAAACGAAACTTCAAGAAACTTATTACACGAATTTAAAGTATAAGGATGAAATAATATTTGTGCCAAGTTTCGTTTTCATAGGATTGTTTTTATGCCCCCGCTGTTTTCGTAAAGAAGCGTGAAATTTTGAACATTCTAAGCCGCGAAAACTGCATTATATGCAAATTTCGAACTTTCTCAAATTTTGGCCGTAAAATAAATCGTTGGAACTTTAAACTATTTTTCCTTGAATAAGTTCACCCAAAGGTATGTTTTGGTGAAATAAAAGAAAAATCGATTTTTCGTGAGTGTCTTCCGATTCTCGATACTCTGAGAAAATCACTCTTAAGGATGTAGATCTTTATGTACAAGAAAAACCAATATCAATAATATTCAAATCATCCGAACACAAGTAATGGATCTACATGTACATGTAGGCAGAGATTAAAAGTCTGTGTATTCTGTTTTAATAATTACTTGTCTGAAAAAGCGTCAAAGAACAAATTTGAGCAAGAATGGTTTCATTGGAATAAAAGGTATCAAGGATCAAGAAATGAGAGATAAGAGGACCAATTAAAGTGGAAAGGATGTTTGCTTTGAGTTTATAGGATTTTGTTGTAATTGAACATGACATACTGTATAACAATTAAAGCACTATCTTCTTTTTTCTTGTAGGATAAGGATAATGTTGATCTTTACCTCGCTGCTGCCCATATGGGTGTCTCGGTATTCCAAAATGGTTCAAAGATCAACACTTTTTCCTGGTAAGCTGTGGTTCATACATTGCCTTTTGTTTGTTCTGATTTGGTTCCTGTCAGATCTCTCTTTGACACTGAAACACTCCGGCACCTTTGATTACTCTTAAATACTACATTCCTTCTTAGTCAGAGGTGTTAATAATTATTTTAATTTGGTACTGACCAAAACAATTGTGACCTTTTGGAATGAGATTGGTTAATTGTACCAAATTCATGTTAGTACATGTAGTTCATTTTACACTGTGAGTGGTCATGTTTTTTACAGGTTAATGTATATACAAAACATACATGCATGTACATGTACCATTAATGTTGACTGTAAATATTTTAATTTTACTCTTTCAGGGCAAAAGTTAGAAAACTTAGTTTCAAGAGAAAGAGATTTCTTGTGAAGCTACATCCGGAGATCTTTGTAAGTGAAACTAAAGGTGTTTGTCTTGAGATGCAGGGGAAACCTTTGTTAGTTCGTATTAAAACTGACAGACCAACCTTCGTGTGCGGACCTACTGACTGACTGACTGATGCATTTTGATTGTTGTTGGAACAGGTTAAATAGGCCATTTGTTTCCTCTTTACTCTAGGGTCACTACAAGGATGTTGTGGAATTCCAAATGGCAAGCAGGAATGCTTGTAAAAGTTTCTGGAAAATAGCAATCACCACACATGCCTTCTTTAGGTGGGTTGACCATTGTACACTTAACCCCTTCACTACCAAGCAGTCTCCCTGTGACGAGTAAAATCGTCTGGCATTAGACAGTCAGAGTAAAATCTAGTAAGTGGGTCTTGGCTGTGAAAGGGTTAAGGTCCCTTGTACAGCACCTCCACAACCACCTGTGAACACAAGATTATTAATATATGTACATGTATATGGATGTTTAGGATGTCAGGCAACCAGAGGGTTCACCCAAGTGGGTAAATAAAACTGAAGTGGTGGTCTTTAAATTGTTGTTGTTGTTTTTTTAAATGCCTTGCCTTTTGTGTTGGTTTGGTTTAATTTTGCACGTGACTGGTACAATTTTACTACTGTTGTACAGTTTTGTATTGATGGTTTTGGTGGTTGTACTGTATTTTTCATGGTGCCGGAGATATGGAAAATGGCAGCAAGGGACCCGATTTGTTTTTGTCCCTGATTATTAACTAAATGATCTTTTTTTTTCTAGCTAAGTAGCTTAGTGGGTCTCAAACTCAGAGTATGTGCATCTGTAGATGCATGAGAAAAATCCCAACCCCTAGTCCGTAGTGACAGCCCTTTGTGTTGGTAATGTGTAAAGGACAAAAGACCAGTGTGTTATATGTTTATTTTCAGACAAAATGCAGGCAAGCCTATTGCAAAGACTGGCCCAAGAATCCTAAGCAGAGGGTCTTCATTCAGATACAGTGGAAGGACACAAAAACAAATTATCGAGGGATGTCGGACAACCTTCAGACAACAACCATTGTTTCAAAGGTTTGAGTCTTTGCATCATTGTGCAAACTGAAATGTACATGTAGATGTACATGAAATTGATTGATGACAAGAAAAAAAAGATGTGAAATTCAATGATTACATTTAAAATAAAATTGAAAAACAATTCTACAGATGCCATGTAAATTAAACCAACTGCTCATTGTTAAACTGTCGTACATTCCAATGGTGTGAATGTAACTATGATATGACTTTGTACAATCAACATGCAAGGAAGCGAACAAACAGACAAACAAGCAATGCTTTCTTCCTCAGTATTGAATCATGATGAACACTGGGAACAGTTAAATTGTTACCAAACAATATTTAAGTGAATATATGTAAGATCTTAAATTTTGATTGTAAGATAATCATTTTAAGACATTCAAGACACCAACTTGCAACTTAAAATTAAGCCTAGAAAATTCCGTTCAAGCCTTAACTTTTCCTGTGTACATAATGGTCTCTAAATAAATACCTTTTTAAAAGTAAACAGTATAACATACAAATTTATTCCATTTTTTTATTTAATAACCTTCTTGTACTCTATTGCAGATGTTGTTGACTTTTTCTTTGTTTATGACGGCAATATAATTACTGCATTTCAGATCACAAAGCATGAAAACACCAACAAGACATAATTCCACCGGAAACTCCTCACAGCCATCACCAAGGTTATTGGCTGGATATGGTAATGTTGAAACAAGGATAATAGAGAGCATACCACCACGACCTCTTATACCTCACCAAGAACTTGAAGAAAAACGGCCTTCATCTCTAAATGGGCCAACCACAAGTATCGAGCACGAGGAGAGACCACAAGAAACCCCACCAGAGGAAGAGTTAGCCACAGAACCATTACCAGAAAATGAGGGTGCTATTCCACTCCAGGATCTTGATGACGAACCTGACATGACAAGAGAGGAGTCTGACACACCCTCCGAAGCTCAATCAGAGGAGGACCTTGAATGGCAGGCAGAGCCACTGCACGTGGCAGTGGCTGGCACAACTGAGGCAGCTGTAAACATGTCTGATCCCAAGGAAACTGTTGACGATCATGCTGATGAGGGAGTGGATGATGTGGATGAAGGATTTGAACATGGTACACCTTTGAACTATTACGGGGATGATGATGATCAGGACGTTGAAGAAGAACTTTTAGTTCCTGAAGGTTGTGTGCGTATTGAGTACCAACCCCAACCTAATCCACCATCGCCTGTGGAAGTGAGCGATGTTGACACTTTATCGCCTCCTCCACCTTCCCCTCCCCCACCACCAGAGGACAATGAAGATGATGAAATTCCTGGGGAGTTTAGAGACGAGGGAGAAGGACAGGAATTTCCATCACCACCACCAGAACTTTTACCTTCACCACCTCCAGAGATGCTGAATGATATCGAAAAGTAAGTAGATTGTGGCCTTTTGTTGCATAGAGCATGCATACTGCATGCAACATGCATGTATTAGCTAATTAACAGTAATGTACATGACTGTACTTACAGGTACATATATGTTCCTTGTGTATGCTTCCCGCGTTTTGTTAAAGACCAAGCCCAGACAAATTACCAGATGTGAAGATGGTTTTGCCTGCCTGGTTGGACCATCTAGTGGGAAAAATTTCTCATATAGAAGTTACTTTCAAACTGTTTTGCCCGTCTGTGAAAACCAGTTGCCCTCGTGCTGGAAATGTTAATGAAACCCCTGATATTCTGTGTAATTCGTTAAGACAAGCTACCAGTATGTCCAGATAAAGTTCTATTAAATATTTGCATACATTGTACACTGTGTCTGTTGTTAGTTTTCACCGTACCAATTTTGAGCACGCAGTTATTCAAAAGTATGTTGAGATTACATTATTTAGTGCAAATGCCAAAGCACAATCATTATGAGTTACTGTAGTCTCAATAATGGTACAATTATCAATTAATTAAATGAATGTCGAATTATTAGGTCAGAGGAAGTTGAAAACCCTCCAGTCGTAGTACCCCACAATGGTTTTCAACCGCAAAACAGGGAAGTCAAAAGAGATTCAGCAAAACTGAATATCACATGCAGTAGCATAGTTACAAAAGTACAGAATGGTGGAGTGTCCAGACATAGTAAAGGTCAGTACAGCTGTTTTACAGTTTTTATTTAAGAAAATAGAAAACATGTACCGTGTTTTTAGCAAGTCATAGAAACAGGAGTGAAAGTTTGGGAAAACGAGAAATGCTGATTTTTAAACAATTTTAACTTGATTTTTAACCAATCACCATGTGGATTTTCTTAGGGCTGTTAGCCAAAATTGGTTAACAGCCCTAATCAAAATTGTAGTGTCATATACTGTACAGTAGTACTGTACCTATGTTATGCGAGTATGCTGGGAAGCTTTGGGGATTGTACTCAAGCGTACATACTTCTGTACATGTAATGTAAGTTGGCAATGAACAGCACCCAGGTTAAATCAGAGGTCAGCAATCTAAAGCAGAGTTCAGTAGATCTGTCTAGTGCACTGTAGCATGATTTGTTTTACAAAGTACAGCAGCATGGATTCATGAGCCCAAAATTGGCTGGGGGCACCATTTTTGTTTGGAAGATGTCAATTAATTTCTATATCATTTCTTGTTAAACTGGACTGATGCAACTTATTGTTCAGCTGAGCGACAGGACTCTTTCATTTGGTGTCTAAAGCTGTGTGAATTATGTAGAATTCCATTGGCAAATTCAGAGCCACAATTGGGTGACGTGGTTTTTTTTGGAAGGTGGCAATATCCTGTAGCATTTCTTGATAACATGTATTGATACAGATTATTGTTCAGTTGAGTAGCATGACTCTTTCATTTGGTGTCTTAAGCTGTGTGAATTACAGTTGTGTAGAATTCCATTGGCAAGCTCAGAGCCAGGATTATGTGACCTGGTTGTGTTTGGGAGTGGGCAGTAAACAGTAGCATTTGTTGATAATCTGTAGTAATACAGCCAATTGTTCAGTTGAGCAACATGGACCTTGTGTGGGTAGTCTTCAGCTGTGTGCATGGCTTAGAATTTTGGTGGTGAAATTTTGCTTGTAGCTGTTGAGAGTTTTTTTTCAAAATGTAATATTTTTGTTACAGTGATGCAGTAAGAGCTAAAAGCTGTGCAGGTTCTTGGAAGACATGATCAGTTTATGATGCTGTACTTATAGCAGTCTAAGTGTGAATGATTCTTCAAGGGTATTATCAAAATTCTTGTCGAGTAAATCTGGATGTTATCTTCTTTGGGTTTATTAAACTCCTATTGACAAATTTGAGGGAGAACAAGTGACTCTGAGTTTAATTCTTAAGCAGTGATTTGGTCAAGTGTGTATTTTAATACATGAAAGTATTACAGAGCAGTTACATGCACTACCAGTATTTATAAGATATAGTTACATGTACTGTAGCTGTGCATACATATAATTTTATTGCATATACATGTACTTAAAAAAATACTTAATAAAATAATATTTATAGTAGTACTACAGTGTATGTAGTACTAGTGGCTACTGAGTAAGAAATGCCACAAGATAAGGACCTTAAAAGTGTGTATTGTACCCATTTATCATAATTAATTAACTTGCTGCATTTAAAATTAGATAGAGTGCAGTAGTCAATTTAACTGTTTCATTTGATAAACTAAACAACAAGAAACCAGTTCACTAATTAAAACCTTTTTTTTAATTTCCAAACATTACCTACATGTAACAGTAAATTTGTTGTAAATTTACCATTAACACACTTATCTACTTCATCAGATAAAAAATATGTATGGAGTTAAAATATTGTCAGTAATATTGTACACAGTAACATGCAGTGTTTGTTTTCATAATCTGGTTCGTTATTATTTTTTGTAGTGCATGACTGATGCATTGGTCAATCAAGCTAATTCTTAATTAATCTCTAGTTTAGTTAACATTGTGCTAGAATTTTACGCACTGTCAATTGTACAGTCAAGTGATTTCAACTATTCTAAAGAGGGAATTGTTGTGTTACTTCATCCCTTAAGATCTAACACAAAAAGAAGTGTGTAGCACTCAACTCAATTTTAGCTTATGACTGAAATAGGTAACATACAATATATAAGTTGTAATTAGGTCAAATATAAAAAGTCTAATTAAGAGTTCTGCATTGTCATAACCTGTAATTGCTTAACCCGTATGCACTGACATGCTTGTCAGTGAAGCACAAAATTATGCACAAGGGCAATGTGCCATGTTATCATCATTTCCGATATGACCTGTTCTCTGATACTGAACTCTTTTCATTTGACTGCACTTTATCCTCTGTCTAACTCTTCTTCACTCTGTCTGACCTAATTCTTTTCTCTCTAATCTCTCTCTAGATTTGGATGAGGTCTGTGGCCCTTGAAGTCAACGACAGTTATATTGTGGTTTTCAAGATAAACAAAGTACATTTTTTGCTAAGAAATAATTGAACGTACAATAAAATGACTTGTTAGCTCGTGCTGACAAGGTTATATTCAAAACAGATGCTTTTGTCTACAGAGATTCCAGACATCTTATTTGTACGATAAAAGGATTAAATGTTTAAATAAACTTAGTCTAGGCTAAAAATGCAGGCGGCTTAAACTATGCAAATAATGTAAAGAATGTCCTTCTTTCCTGTGTTTAACCCTTTTTTTCATTTCCTGTTTCCGACGGATTACACTAATACATTCCTCCAACACTAATACAGCTAATGTCTTACTGAGGCTTGACTAATGCATGTACAAGGTATCAACTTTAAATGTTAGTGAAGATCTTAATCTTTGAACTTTTGTTTAAAAGGATGACCATTAAGTAGTTGAACCTGTTTGTACTTCACACCTTCAAAAACCTCTCAATTAAAATTACAGCTGGCCAGCCCTGGTAGATAAACATGTCTTTGCCTTTCTTAGGCAAAACAGATACAGGATATGGCTGACTGAACTAAAGGATGCAATGTTATTCTTTTGTCAGAGGCACTTCTGTTGTCATTTTCTGTTGGTAATAAGTTACAAGAATACCATCATTATTTGAAGTTTGACCTCAAGTAGATGTACTTGAGTGTAACAGTGCTGTGGAGGGATTGTAAATTGCCTCTTTGCAAGCATTAAGTGGCCAGATTTCAAGATGTAATAGTGAAAGGAAAATTTATATAGAAGACCTGGCAGCAGGCAGGATGAATCAATATTATAGTAAAATTTAAAAGCATTCTCTGACTTAAAGTACATGTACTGTATATCAAAAACACAAGCTTTTGACTGCCTTAATGATAGCCTTCAACAGGCAAAATGTAGACTGAACAATAGTTGACAGGCAAAAGCTTGAATGTGTTCTGTTACATACTTTTAGCCAGAGATTTACACATTTAAATTTTGCTACAATATGAAATGGTTGTTGATGGCTTCAACATAAGGCCATTATATACTTTTTTCTGTTATTTCTGTCTCGCCTGTAACTGAAACTTTTTGTGTTTTGTGCATTTCGCCGGTAAAATTATAAAATAGTAAAAGGTAAAAACTGTTAAAATGTTTGACTTAACGTTTTCGATCTTGCGATCATCTTCAGAGTGATAAAATTGCATAAACCAACTGTTTTATATTTGTGGTTACGCAATGCCAGTTCCCATGGTGTATAGAGTTTTTGTGTTTTGTAGTTACAGTATTCCTAATTCTTTTGATGAGTAATAGGACAGCATACAAAATGAATGTAATAATATAATTTATGTAAATAGTTTTGTACTCAAAGGTAGGACGTGCCAAAACATCTTGCAGCAAAATAGAAAGCAGCTTAAGTGATAGTAAAATTATTTAATAACATTCTTGCAACTCTTGAGCCCTGACATCACTCTCATTGTTGGTTTGCCAAACTGCTCAGCCATGTGCGTCATTTGGAATTTTTTACCAAGTGAGATGAAAATCTCTTAGACTACTGTAAATATTGACATACAGTACAAAGAAAGTTGATTTTAAAGTTAGAGTCTTTTCTTGTCGTATCATACAAGTGGTCTCCATTTATATATGGAGTGTCCTTTAGAAAGAATCAAGTTTTCTGTCACATTTTCTGAGGTCATCTGATACTTCAAACCTTTGTTTTGTTATTAAAAGGAAGGACAAAATTTCAGTAACTATCACTGAATATAATTACAGGGTCATTGTAATAATTTTCTTCATTGAGAATTGTGCAAAATATTACTGTAAATAGTTAAAACAGTAATGAAAGAAGCTTTTATTATGATGTAAAACAAAGTCATCATTATTTAAAAGAAATTTAAAATTTTCTTTCTTTAAGACAGTCTTCATAGCTTCCAGCTTTACCGTTTCTTCCAATTGTTATCTAGTTTAACTGTGTTAGTTTGGCTTACATTTAGGCCATTTTATACGTTTTATACATGTAAGAAACACTTTTTTTTTATCTCTGTTTACGCAATTTATGTACATTACATGCTATAAATTATTAGTTTGCCGAGCATTTCAGATGTACCCACCTCCCTTAGTTTATCAGATTGCAGATTTCACACTTGAAGGTTTTTTTTTATACTCTGCTATATAAAAAAGTGAAGTTAGTAGTAGTCTAAATGATGGTACATTGAACATTCTAAGATAATGTGTTACTGTCTGTTAAAATCCCCAAGTTGTGTTGAATATTGCTGTATATGTAAGCATTTTGGATTTTTCTGCTTTGGCTCTTAGCAAATGAAATGAAATTTAGTTGTATGTATCTACATGGAAGTCTTTTGTATACAAAGTCATGTGTATTTAAACTGGTTAAAATATTGCATTGTAGCATTTTTTTGACCAATGTGCTGGGTGGTCCTGAACGTAGATCCCTGTAAACTCAGCGCAGCCCACAGTTTAATGCATGCCCTTGGTCATATTGGTTAGATGTCTAGCAGGGGCTGAAATTAAATTATAAAGTGTGTTATATCCAAGTGATTAGCCTCCAACAATTAATTTAACAATTGTTTGCTGAAACGGAAGTGAATAGTGGTGGATACATTGTACACTCCAGTGGAACCTGTTATGCAAACACCTATGGGACCAGAAAAATGCCCATTTAAAACACACAAGCAATTTTGGGCAGCAAAACTCTAGAATATGTTTTGAGAATTGCATTTTGCAGAATTTCTGTTTATAGGGTTCTAGAACAAAGCTCTGTGAAAGTTCCACTATCTTTTTGATTACTAAGTTCAGTTATGGCAATGCTGATGGGGAAAAGCGGAACATATTTTACAGGGAACTGCTGTTAAAGTGAAATGACCTTGTTATGTTTACCTTGTGTTGATCTCTTGTTTTAACACACATAAGTCTATTATATGTTTGTAGCTTGATGAATTTAAAAAGTGAGTTACCTGTCTATGAGACACTTTTTTCAATGTATGTAAAAGAATATTTTTATGACATACATGTATGTTGGATAATTTAATGCCAGTTTCTAGGCTTTTCAGTTAATCATGACGTTACGTACTGTAGCTTGTACATGTAAAACATGCTGCGCTAATATTCTCGATATTTTAGCGACTTTTTTAAGAGTAAAACTCAATAAAATGCCTTTGTATCAGGTAAAATATGTGTGTTTCTGCTTCTCTGACAGAGGTAGTTAACGCTTCCATTCACATGCACACCAATAAAAGCACTGACTATTATAAAAAAAGTCAGATTTCAAACAAATCAGACAGCATGATGTGAAAGTACTGCTCTGGAGCTATTGCTTCGTCCACAGACACATGTAAACAGGGTTACTAAGTGGTGTAAAATACATGTAGCTTTCACAATTATGAATGGCTTCATGTGAAGGTGGAAAGCATGTTGTGGAACATAACGGAGCGGTTTTCCAACTTGTAGTGTTGTGAAACCAAAAGCAAAGTAATCACTGCACTTTGCGATTGGCTTAGGATTCTTGTGCCAATTTACCAACCAATCAAAAGCAAGACCATAATCAACTCACTCAGACACCGTTTCCCGTGCATGCTACTTCTCAGCAGTGCATGTGCATTGAGTCTTGACTGTTTCACTGTATTGTCTGTGTCCTGTGCAATTGGCTAAGTGATTAATTTGGATTCAGTTTAAGGACACTTAATTGAAAACCATTCTAACCAGTAACGCATGAATGTATGCAAGGTTTGCCATCACGAGAAGATGACAAGTCCTGGATGAAGTAATTAGAAAAATTGAGTCCCTGCACGAGTCCCTGCCAAGTCCATACCTGGGTGCCAGTCAAAGAAAGGCTGCCCTTGGCTTGTTTCATTTTGTAGGACTCGTGTAAAACCCTGGGACAGCTCGAGAGAAGCACTCTGAAGTCTTCAATGTGTATTAACGAGTTTGCCTCCCTTGCAATCCAATGAAGTCACAACATCAGTCTCCTTTGTATTCTGACGTCTCCAGTAAAACTTGTGCAAAGCTGAATACAGAAGTTTAACCCTACCATTGAGGATGAGGATGGAACATTAACATTTTGTTAGTGGTGCCTTATGGAGACAGATTGTACAGCACTCTTCTTCTGTCAAAACTGACTAAAATATACATGTCCAAGGCAGTCATCCATTGGCTAATGGCAGATTTCCCAGTTAGTTATGATTATTGATAATCATAATTGGCTGTGAATATAACTTTTCCTTGCTGCAACCGGGATCTCAATTGTGTCAAGCTATGTTGATTTTGCGCTCCCTTTCTAAGAAGAGACATTTTGTTAGTGCTCCGATTGTTTGAGTGCTTCTCTTCCACAAGGCACCCCTACTGTGTTCCAATTACAGCCTGATCGCTATGCACTGAGATAATCCATGGTGCATGTTTCTGCAGTGCACCATTCTTGCATTGCAAAAGAATTGGTGCTCTACTGTGTAAATGTTTTGGTTGTTATTCTCTTACCAGGACATAATTCTTTCAAACGAAAAATCACTCTAGATACACATTCAGATGCTTAAATCAATAAGTAATAATTGCACCATACCTATAAAAGTTTTGTCTTGGGTAGCCTACCCAACTCCCTGTCTCCCCACTCTGATTCTTGTTTGTATTATTGCGCCGTAAAGGAACGCCCTTTTTAAGCAGAAATTTATCATTTTTTGATTTTGTCTTTTAGGCAGCAGAGGCTCTCGTCACAGCACAGACAGTGGCACAACGTCAGACTCTGGTGACACAAGAGACACCGTGTTTGAGGATCTAAGTTCTCCATTCCGCAGCGACCTGGAAGCATCACCCCCCATGACACCAACCACCCCTCCCTCATTCCAAAAGGGTGCCTACATCTCAAAGGTAATTGTTACGTGTATTTTGCCGACAAACCAGTTTCCACTACTTTACAATTACTGTAATATTGGCGGCCTCCAAACATGCAATACCAAGGTTTGTACAGGTAATGGAAAACCTGGAAAGTCATGAAATTTAAGTGAAGGCCATGGAAAGTCATGGACGTTGCTGATGGATACCGAATCACGAGGCTACGTTTCAAAATTTTGGAAAACAACTGAGCTACACAGCACGCGACGGAATGTGCTCGCGTGTATTTGTCTTTTTTATTTGACAGCTTCAAGCCACGTGACCCAAAACATTCTCCTTTGTCGCTAACAGTAACTGTTTCATTTTTCTCCGAAAAAAACAGTCTACCTGTTTTGGGGGGTTACCTATAAATACAGTGAAATGAATTGTACCTGTATTTTCCCTGTGTGAGAAGGGTGACATTTTGAAAGATACAACTGCAGTAGAGTCCTGAACAAACATTGCGTGGAAAAATGGAGGGTACATGTAGCTTTCTCCGTACGTTTTGGCAAAATAGAAAAGAAATTGCCTTGAGTGAAATAGGGATTCCATTATATCTTTTTTTAATTCATGGACAACGTCATTGACGCGTAAAGTGGTAATCGATGTGTCTGACGATGTGTTCCTGAAATGCCTTGTATTGATAGTATATTACTTAACTATAATGAGATTTGTTTTTCTTTCAGGAGTTATACAGTGCTGCTCATAACGTTGCAAGGGAGCTCTTAAACACGGAAAGAACGTATGCACTACTGTGATGTTAAGCTCAGTGACTGTTTTTTGTTACAAGTGTTTTTGTGTAAAGTGGCATCAGAAAGTGACTTTTGGTAGAATACAGCACCCTTATCGCAGAGGTCATGGATTTGAATCCCGCTCAGACCTGAATTTTTTTCAGGCTTTAATTTCACAGTTGCAAGTTGTGCATTTTTGCAATGATCAATCATGTCTTCGTATCTTTCTCCGCAGTTCAAAAATATTTGATCTTTCATATAATTATTCACTTGCAGTGACTCATTTTGTTTCAATTTGTTAATCAACAGGTTTGTCAAAGATCTTGAAGTCATAACCATTGTAAGTAGCACATAAGAAATATTCATTTCATCTTGATTCTTTTGGAAGTGCTTTATTTGCTCTGATATGCTTTATTATTCAACTGAGAGATCAGTCAGACCAGATGCCACTTATGATCTTGTTGTGGTCTGACATAAGTTGTATTTAAATGAAGATCTTTGGAAAGTCCAGTTATTGGGCTCTCTGTGGCTAGAGTCACAAAATCGTGATTTACTGAACCCACTTTTTGGTCTCTGAACAACCTTAAAAAAAAAAAATGAAAAAAAAAACAACAACAAAAATAATAATGAATAAAAAAAATAATGATATTAATAGTACTTAAATAAAATTAACACTAGAAGTCAAAAGAGGAAGATGGCATGTGTAGTTTTTAACTGCCAATTTTGACTGCCTATTTAAGTGAATAAGGAAAGCCTAACATTTTTTATCTCTTTCTTCTCCAAAATATTGCATTGTGCGCACTCCCAGAAAGAAAGGTTGAAAGATAATTATCACTAATTAAAAAATCTTCAAATGAGCCAGCTGGTTGGCAACTTCTTGAGCTGTAAAGGTTGTACTTTTGTTTTTGTTAAACGAGACACTAATTTGCCGTTTATTTTTTCCCAGGCCTTTCGAGATGTTATCAATAATGATGGTGTTCTTCCTGAGCCAACAAGGAAGCTTCTTTTTTCCACGTTTGATCCCATTTATGACTTCCACTGCTCATTTCTATCTGAGTTGGAGCAGAGAATGAATCTCTGGTAAGCTCTACTTACTTGTTGAAAGTTGTCATGAAAAAAAAACAGTGAAGTACAAAAATAATAATGCACTTGAGGAGGCAGCAGGAGTGGTTAGGGTGCCGGATTTGAAAGCTGGAGGTCGCGGGTTCAAGTCGCGCTCTGGACCACTAAGCTGTCATGCTTCTGGTCTGCCTTCTTCCAGTTGGGATTTTTAAGCCTATTATCTTTAGTTGATATACATGCATAGGCATGCTTGTGAACTAGCTAGGTGTAGCTAAGTGCACTGACCACTATAGACAACAACAATTGAACACTGATAATGAAATAACATCCTGATTTGATTGATTGAACCATAAAATGAAGTAAAGCATTTACTTGCCAAGACTGAGGTTATACATGTACATCTTGGTAAAATTTGCATGAACGAAGAGCAAAGTTGGTCAAGACTGATTAGCGTTATTTTTCAACGCTGTGTACATGTACAGTGTATGTATAGACCGTTGAACGTTGTAATTGGTCGGTCTGCAAGTTAAACTATAAAGGTCGGCAAGGAATTCTTTGATTGTTGTTATTATTCTGTTATTGTAGGGATGCGAGTGGAGCATCAAAGACTGACGAGAGTCCAAGATTGGGAGACCTAATGCTTCGTAACATGAAGCAGTTAAAGGTACACATATTACAGTATGTAGATGCAGTGTTACAGAAGGCAGTGTTCTGAGTACTTTTATCACAATTTGGATGCACTACTCGTTGGAACCGCCTAGAGTACATGTAACGTCCTTCGTTCAACTCGTCCTGTAACGATTTAAAAATCTCGCCTTAAGCATGCTGTCGTTTGTTTGTTCGTTCCTTTGTTCGCTCGTGCGCTCGTTCGCTCGTTTGTTCGTATGTACCTATATGTACGTGCGTACGTGGCTAGATGTCTGCACGACCGCTTTCTTGCATTCGTTTATTCGTGCGTTTGGCTGTACGCTCGTAGTTGGCTCGTAGTTCTTATTTCTTCATTGGTTTGCTCTATTAATTCATGTGTTGCTTCTTGAACCAGCGGTACCTGCATCACCTCAAGAGGCATGATCAAGTTATGCTTGAGTTAGAGGATGCTACAAGAAACAACAAGGACTTTGAGGTCGCTTACAAAGAATTCGAGGTACATTGTACTACATTCTTCAAGTTACATCTTTGAATCCATGTTTTTTTTGTCACGTATTACATTTTGTATTTCATTGCGACTTAACTTATGTTTTTTTTTCCTAGACTCAAAAAGTTTGTTATCTACCGTTCAATGCTTTCGTCTTGAAGCCATCCCAGAGAATAGTTCATTACAAGGTCCTCTTAGAAAGTAAGTGAACGAAAGCAGGTTTCCATATAAAATATAATCCCACTTATCAGAGTAGGCTTCAACGTGCAGTTGTTTACAATCAGTAATGTCCTTTCCGGCGGGAGGCGCGGTGGCCTCATGGTTAGTGCGCTCGTCTCCGGGGCGAGCATTCCGGGTTGAAGCCCTGGCCGGGGACATTGTGTTGTGTTCTTGGGCAAGACACTTTACTCTCACAGTGCTTCTCTCCACCCAGGTCTAAAATGGGTACCGGCGAATTTAATGCTGGGGGTAACCTTGCGATGGACTAGCATCCCATCAGGGGGGAGTAGAAATACAGAAACCGGGATAAGCTGCGGTCTGATTGACCACTTGGCTCGTATACAGACTTTATCTCAATGCCCTTTCCGCGATATGTTTTCTCCTATTAGTTGAAATTTTAGCGGCATTCCATAAGATAGTGTGGTTTACTAGCCTTGTCTCTGCCTTATACAGAAGAATTCTGTTATGGTCTGTGGTTATTTATTTTTTATTTTTTATTTTTTTAAAGGACTTTTAAAGTTTTATCCTAAGGATCACATCGACCACCAAGACACTCAAAGTAAGCTTGTAGCTCCATTTTTGTTATGATCTATAGATCAATGGTGATGTTCTAGGCTAGTCCCTGATTAGTGCAGTTCCAGTTTTGCCATAATTGACTCTGGTTTTGCGTATTGGTCTAGGAGGGCTTTGTTGTTTCTTCTTGTCTGTTTATTTGCCATACAAATTAAAAAACATTACAAAAACGAAAAAAAAAGACTTAACATAGTAAATGGTTTGAACCCAGGAGTATCAGTAGTTCGTATAGTGTGATCGTCCGGGTGAGGGTAGTTCTGAAACGAACTGTTGGTGACTGACGTTTCGACAACGTGAGCGGAAGTCATCTTCAGAGTTAAGTCACTTGAACCTCACCGGACGATCACACTATACGAACTAAAAAAACAACTTAATAAGTGAAAGTGACGAGGAGACCTCATACTGGGAAGCAGGTGTAAGTTCTACTCGTTACATTACTTATTTAAGCTGGCAAAAGCTCAGTATTTCTTGGCAAAATGTTTGGCCGCCATCTTGAATTTTTGAAGAAGAGGAAGGTTGGGGAGGCATAGTGAGATTTCTACCAAGGAGGCGAGGCGATAGGCGAGATACCAAATGTGGCGGCTCGACGAGCGATCGCGAGTTCATAACGGTAACTGGCACTCCCTAATAAGACAGTGCAGGCTTTGTATAATCCTGAGGCCACTGATTCTGTGGTGTATATAAACTATGTAACACAGTAGTGTAGTTACTGAATCTGTTTCATTGGGTACTGAGAAGAACATCTGCTTAGATATCACTCATTGGCAAATACACTAGCTACTGACCTCATCTTGCATAGCGATGAACCGTACGTATCTAAAGTACTGCTAAATAGCTTTCGTTTTAATGGTTACACACTACGGTTTCATCCACTGACTTAATAGTTAGAAACACCTTGCACTGAATTAACAAACAAAGTCACATGAAGACACTGCTCAATAGCTTTCATTTCGGTCACACACTAAGGTTTAGAACCGCCTTGAACTGCATAATGAACAATACCACATGAAAGTAAATGTTAACAGGTTTGATTTTCGTGGTCAGAGACTAAGGTTTTATCCACAGACTCGAGCTTACACTATTTGCTTCTCTTTGTTATTTCAGGCGCTTTGGATGAAGTGAACGAGGCAGTCAAAGGCGTAGAGGAAAGCATAAGGAAACTAGTAAGATAATTTACATCCATTCTTCACGGGCCGTTATTAGTGACGATGAAAAGCTTCTTCTGCTTTTGTAATACTCCCTTCCTCCCACAGTCCTTGGTTCACCAAAATATTTTCCCAACACATCCAGTTTCTCAATGTACCCTTTTTTCTGCTTTGGTCATTTTGACCGTTGCCAGATTACTAAAATAAACACGCTGACTGTCAAATTCTGTTGTTGCTCTTTAGGAGAACTTCCAAAAGATTATTGAGCTTGAAAGAGATCTACTTGGAATTGAGAACCTTGTTCAAGCTGGAAGGGTAGGTACATTGTAACAGTTTTAAGACATCTCTAGAAGAATGGATATATACTACAAATCATATAAGTAGCAAGAAGTAAGCAGTCATGGAAATCAATCGACCAGAAGCGATACACAATTGTATGTAGGCAATGCGTAAGATCATTAGAGACCTTTAGATCCACGTTTACCGCAAACGTCTAGCTGCGGTTTGAGGTTAGACGTGTGCCGTTCGGACGTTAGTCGATTTAGATCGCAGTAAATTGGAGCGAATAGAAATCACCCTGTCAATGCAATGGAAATTGTCAAAATAACGCGTAGTGACAAAACAGTGTTTTCTAGCACGAGTAGCTATCTAGACAAATAAAGCACTATATTGGGGTTAGCCATATTGGCCGCTTAGGATCACTGCCTTTCTGCAAACATCAAAAAAAGGCTATGTAATTGCTTATTTCCCTGAAAAAAGTATCTAATTTGTAGAAAAAGGGTTGTGTATTCGATTTCAGCATTTGTACATGGTATAAAGTAAAAATTCAAGGCAATAAAGCTTGAGGTAAACCCTTACGTGAAAAACCCACCAGTTTTCGCTCAAGTTGAAAACCTCAATCGTGACGCCTGGCTCTGGTCGTGTCATCCCCAGTGGTCCGCCATTCGCGGGAAACGTGAATCTAGAAGTCTTTAGTTCTCCTCTGTGGGTGATGATTTTTCAACAGTGACAGGTGTTTGTAATTTTGTGTTAACGGAAGACAAACTAAACTGGCTATGTATAAATTTGAGATGTCTTTTGCTCCTCGTGCAAACTTGGGCCAAGTTCCTGGAGAAGGTTTGATCGGAAACGTTTATATGCTGATGCTTATTTTAATTCCTGATTTTTGCCTTGCAGGAATTTATCAGGGAGGGATGTCTTCAGAAGTTAGATAGAAAAGGACCGCAACCAAGGATGTTTTTCCTGGTAAGACGTCAACACTGATTTCTTCGTAGACTGCGAGCATTTCATCTTGTCGAGCGAGAAGCACAAAAAGAAAAAGTGAAAAAAAGAAATCGGAAAAGGCGTCAAGTTTATATTTCTAGCAGTTTTGAATTGTGACGCTTCGTAACAGGTCGGGGAATAGTTAGGGATTTTAGTACGGAAGGTCAGGCAGATGATTTGTGGTCTGGGAAATCTTAAATCTCTTTGACCAACTCAGGGAAAAGGCGGTGAATCTGAAGGCTGTTGCAGAGTTGATAACAGCCTACTTCCTATGTCCAGGGAAAACAAACTGTCTTCCAGAAAAGACATTAAAATTGAAAGGAAAATCGACTGCATTTCAAGTTTACTGTGATTAGGGAAAGTTGTTTTTGTTTTTCGTGGAAGGTAACAAGGCTTGTATTAAATAAAAATAATCACTACCTCCCTGTACACACTGCATTTTGGTGCAGATATAAGAATTCAACCAATTGATTGTATTTTTTAGTTTTGTTTGTTTGTTTGTTTGTTTGTTGGAGCTTGTTGATGGCATTTAATGGGTTTATTGTAAGAAATTTAAAGAATGAATGCCAACTTCTGTTTTTGTTGCAGTTCTTGTTTTTTGCCGCTTTTGGGGTATTCATTTTTAACTACTTACTAACCGAGAGAAATCTCAGACCGAGACCGTGGACATTACGGGAGAACAATGCCCTGCAATAGACCACTTCCGATATATTAAAATTCTAACATGGCTCCGAGGCTTGGGGAATAAAACAAAAGAAATTAATTATTCATCCATCAACCTCGATGTGATTTCTTTTGTTTTATTCCCCCAAGCCTCGGAGCCAAGTTAGAATTTAAAAATGGTCTATTATACAATCAGAGTAAAACTGGTCTATTATACAATCAGAGTAAAAATGGTCTATTATACAATCAGAGCATATTATACAATCAGAGCACGCTTTATATCGACTACAAGAACAAGCCCTATAATAAAACGTTAAAACGTTAATTTCTGTTGTTCTTTTGTCAGTTTTCAGATATTCTTATTTACACTTGTAAAGGCGTGACTCTAACGAATCAATTCAGAGTGCGAGGCCAGATACCTCTGGATTCTGTCAGGGTATGTACTTTACTTGTTTCTTGTGTCAGATATAACATACCAGAATTCTTGCGAGGGAAAGGGAGACATGGTGTCGTTGGGGTTAGAACTTCGTCATCTCCTTAGACGCTACCCTTAATCTTTAATTTTTGGGTACTCTATTTAACAATGAGATTATGAGCTCCAGATTTTTTTCGCGTGGTAGTTGACTCGGGCTGCGCCGCTCGTCAAGTATCGTGCATAGAAACCGAGAGCGAATAGTCTAATTGTTTTAGTATAAATGTGCTAGTAGTTGCTAGGCTACTCACTATCTACAACAGAATAGTGAGTAACGTAGCCAATCAGAGAGCAGCTTTCGTGATAGAACGCTAAGTAGGTTTATACTAAAACAAAATAGATAGTGAGTAGCCTAGCCAATCAGCGAACAGCATTCGTGATAGAACGCTGGTAGATTTATACTAAAAGGTATTGTTTTTTTCCTTGCCTCGCTGTTATTTTAAACTGGACTTCCTCCTTATCTTCATATTACTGGTACAGAAATGATTAGAAGAACGGCCTCTTGTAGTAGTTGTAAATATAGTGTTTCTACTGTTTCACTTACTTCCAGCTTGAAAACAATGGTCCAGAGATGCACGGCCTGTATTCATTCGCTGTTATCGCGGAAGGCAAAGAATTTCTCTTGGCTGCAAGCTCGGAGGAAGAAAAATACAAATGGGTGGAGGTAAGAATCAAAAATACGAATTTCAGTGCGATAGTAGTACAGGATCAAATGTTCCCAACAGCAACAACCTCTTCCTGTATTTATTACACTTTACATTACTTAGTACATTTTAAATACAGCTTTGAAAACATTGACAACAATAAATATGACTCTTGTTTTATATAGTGCCACAAGGGAGATTTTGTGCAGATGTTGGTGGAATTGTCACTTGGGTTTATTAAACTAAAACGATAATAGGTGTGCGATTGTATGAACCTTCAGTGATATTTTGAGCGAGATTTCTCCGTGTGTGCTTTACTATCTTACCTTGTACGAGACCATTAGTTCCTGCTGTTGACTGTGCTGCCTCTTCGTTTTTAATAGGATCTGAAAAGAGCTGTGAAACAGGCTAAAGATCGGGTAAGTGATAAAAGCAGACGGAACGTTGACAAGCCCATCTCGAGTATTTATTAAGTCACGTTAGAATGCGCTTGTGCGGGTAAGTACTTGGTGTATCCCTTATCATAGTGTATTTAGAACGTAGCATAGTATATTTATCATTATTATAGTGTATTAGATACGCTATAATATCTGGAAGGGATACATGAAGTACTTAGGCTTGTGCGGTTTACGTGACCGCTGAGCCAGTGTGGAGCATTTGACCGCTGAGCCAGATTGCAGCATTTGCATTAGTATACTAGTAGAATTCTACTAAAACAGAATAGATAGTGATAGTGACCGTTGAGCCAGTGTGGAAATTGCGTTTTTTTTTTCTATCACAAAATTGCGAGAGAACGCCCTATTCAAGAGAAAGATGTCCTTTAGATGTCTCATGTTACTTAGTAACCTTTTTCTAAACTCATTAGTAATTCCTCAGGTTTAAACAAAGGATATCATGACCGTGAAGGTGTTTGGATATCTGATCTTAACTCGCATATATTTTTACAATTTTCTCTCTCCGTTTTCTCCTTAGTTTTAGTTTCGATTGAGAACACATACCAAACACTCAATACTGTTTTTGACCACGTTTGGAAATGTGGTCAAACATGGTCTTTCGTGTTTGATATATTGCTTCCAAGGTAAAACAATAACAGCGTTAACTTTTGACCAGGAGTGTGGCTCTGTCGTGACATGATTATCAATGCCAGGTCATTTTAGTGGTTTCATTCGGGGTAAGTGGTGATCATTATTCCTTTTTACAGGTCTTTTGCGGCGCCTGCTCACAGAAGAGATCCAACCTGGCATACCGCACGCCCAACATGAGATCAACAAGATACCTTTGTGAAGAGTGCTACAATGTTCTTGAGCAAGGTATCTCGGCAGTGTTATGCGCTTGGTTTTGAGAATTATTTACTACAAGCTCAGAAAACTGGGCAAGTTGTGTAAATACGGTAGATCATATTCGACTGGAACTAGCTTGCAATGGAGGGTCATGCGGGGAATATCATTAAAAAGGAAATAAGTGCCACGTGCGTCTGAAAAGACTCTCCACATTAGCTTCAGTTGCAAGCTAGTTCCGGTCCAATAACGGCCCATTTATGCGATGTTGTCATAACTCCTGAAGTAACATAGGAGTAGATGGGAGTAGCTTAAAGGCAAGGGGCAGAGCCATTTCGATGGTTGATAAACAAAGCGTAAAGCTGTCTGGCATCCGTTTTAATTAATACTGTTCAAACCGCTAATCAATTTGACTCTCATAGCACCTTTCTCCAGCCCAGTGGTTGGAGCAATCTGATAACATGCTAGATGGTAACTTCAGATAGAGTTAAATTTCAATCAGTGCGGAGGAACAAGTTGTAATAATAATCCTAGTCAGTTCAAGCTGTTGAAACAACGGTTGCAGAATAGCCGGCCGATGACTCAGTAATAGGCTAAGGAAACAGTTTTCAATTTGCTTTTCAGAGAATTTACTTAATGGAGACTCGCCCTACCCCCAGATGGGACCAATAGGCAAGGTGTTGCCCTTACCCACTCCGGTGGAGATAGCGGAGAGAACAGGAGGTGACGGGTCCGATGATGATATCGGTTCCAGTCCAGTCTCGAGCCTAGACAAGAGACACGCTCACACGCACACCATGTCCACGCGGAGAGTTTGTTGGCATAGAAACACGAGTATCAGTATGACAGAGCACTCGCTCTCTGTTAGAGTAAGTATTGTTTGCTTTTTACTATTTTAAGATAACGTCCGCGCGGGACAGGTTAGTACCGGCCTCAAGAAACTGAGACCATTTTTCGATGCCTCAATCCCGTCCTAGTCGCTCCAGTTTATCCCATGCAAACTATATTTTTGAATTAGACCATTTACAGTTGCCTGCTCAGTGACCTGGCCTTTGAATGGCAGCGAGGCTGGAGGTGACGTTGTTTTGATACAGACACCGCTTTTTGCATTTATATGACAAAGGCAGAGGGTTCTATCAAAGCAAGGTCACCTCCAGCCTGGCTGCCATTTAAAGACCAGGTCACCGAGCGGACAACTGTCAAATGATCAGTTAGCAGTTTATCTGTATGAAGTACCACGGAATGGAAATTTTTCGTTATATCAGATACTGGCCGATTGAACTAACCTGAAGGCTTACTTCATTCCAGAATCAAATGAGCGGAGAATTGTTAAGGAAATTCAAGACAGGGAATCGATGGCAGAAGTTATGGGTTGTGTTTACGAACTTTTGTCTGTTCTTCTACAAGACACACGAGGTATGGACTGGGATGGCATCTCTATAGTCGATTGTTATTAGGAGTCGGTGGTAGTTTGGTAGTGAGTTTATAAAATCTTTGTTGGAGAAACCTGCTGTAAACCTTTGACACCTTTCAGAGGGTCTTTTAAGGTAGATTCACGCAAAAGTTAACTTCGCGTAAGCAAACCATTAGCATCCAATCTTAAAGCGCATTTTACATGTGTTTATACGACTGCTGCTTAAGTTCCCATTACCTCCCGAAAACAAGCCCCCAAATCTTGAACTCAAAGTTCCACCCCGATGTTAGTCTCTCAACGCCAAAAAAAACTCTTGTCCTGTCTCGTCTTTTATACCATCTTGAAGAAAGAGTTACAATGTACTTCAAATTTTTCAGCCAAAATATCAGCTCCAACTCTAAGTTGGTCTTTTTCAAGGAGTAGCAAGTCTTTTTACGTCTGATGTTGTGTTGTTTCAGGACGAGTTTCCGCTGGCCAGCTTACCGCTGATTGGGTATTCAGTGGCCAGACCAATCGAGGTAATGATCAAGATCTCGTTAACCTTTGAATTTTCTAATTGTGACAAACATATATTTAATCAGTAAACATATGCTTATCCCTGTAATATTTACACCTTCTCAAGCAGACTGGTGAAGAGAATACAGAAAATCATCAACTAGGGGTAATGTTTTCCTGTGTCACCTGATTCTAAAAAATTCACTGGAAGGGAACTACTGATGAGAATTAATGTGACGTGCAGGAGGCACGCGCAGTGCACGTGCAGTCAGTGCACGTGCAGTGCAGTCACCCCGAGGAAGCTAGAGCTTGCACTAGCTCCTTATTAAGTCTCTAAAAAACAGTCCAACGAATGGTCTTCCAGCACGGACCCCTCCTACATGGCAAATGTGTACACCAGTTAATAGACAATGTCAATTCTCGATTTTATTTACTGATATTTTTACCCTGTCTTAATACAGTTATATGGTTTCTGTGGTTGTTGTTGTTTTTGTTGTGTTTGGGATAACCTATGTGCAGACATGACAGGTCTGTATTCGGGCAGAGCTTGGGGTTCCCTTGTGTGGATTCACAACATTTAGAAAAAAAGATGTGTTAGCAAAATTACTTATGCTGTCTTGCTGTGTGTCTCCTTGATTTGAAAGGCTGATGGTATCGATAAGGATCTGGTGTTCAAACTCCAATACAAGACGCATGTATACTTCTTCAGAGCGGAAAATGAGTACACTTTCTTCAGGTAAAAAAGAAGCCGTTTACTTTAAAAACCATAGCAAATGCATGAAGACAATAGCTTTTGCAGGGAAAATGGAGCTAGTGTGGTTGTCCTAAAGGCCTTTCTCAATGCATGACTTAACTTCATGTTCCAACTGAAAAGTCGAAAGCAGGTGCCTGCCATTGTGCACGTGACTGGTCCCATAGAAAAAAACCACTAGCCCCAGGCTATCGGACGAGACTTTCCGAGCTGATTTATAACCCACTGTGACACTCACTACCCACTCAATCCTCTCCGTGCCCTTAGACACGCAAGGCTATATGTTTCTATAACATTTAGTTTTTACGGAATTTTTTTACGGGTTGTCGGCCTTACACCCCCCGGACCGGGTGGTGTAATTTTGTCTGGCCCCTCATCCTAGACCCGTCCAGCATGGTTATACCTGTCGGGTGCGTGGAAGCCCCAGCTGTCGTAGCTCCAGGGGTCTACGCGCTCACCAACAGCAGCGTATTAACACCATCGTGGCGCATGGACGCGCTGTGAACCTCTTAAAAATTACCTCCTTTATAAAACATGACGCAGTCGCGTCAATAACATGTACGAAATATTTGTTTCTTCCCTGTCGTTAGGTGGATGGAGGTGATTGCAAGTGCAACCCAAAGCTCTTCAAGAGTTCGTATTTTTAGCCGGCAGATCAGTGCTGTTCCCTAGATGAATTTATAATTGAAAACAAGGCGGCCTGCCTTCTTGCCTGCTAGCTGAGAGGTATTATATAATCTTTTTATCATGTATACGCGTAGCCGTTTCTTAATCTTAAACAATCGTGCAGGCTTGAAAGAGATATTCCCGATAAAAGAGAATTTAGTTACGTCTATGTATCGCAGCTGCGTTTTCGAGATGGTGGATAGCTCATCTCAGACGAGTTGTGGAGGACGAACTCATCCAGGAAATATTGTGCTAGTGTAGTCAATGTAGACTTAAGCACAAAAGAAAATCCTCGAAAAACGCAAATGAATATTTTGTTCTGTGATTCCGTCAGTCTTTGCATCAAACAATTTTCTTTAGTAATACACTTCCTCGCAGCCGATATGTACGTTCCAGTGTAAAGAGTAGACAGAGATATGGTATTTATTGCACGGTGTAAACAACGGTAATGTCCGCCTCAAGCGTTGTGCGTAGTTCTACTTTCAGATAAATTCCTTTCAACTGCGAGCGGGTGGGGGGCGGGGGAGGAAGAGCGGGTGGGAAGGGGGGACCAAGAAAGCGGAGAACAGCAGCGAATTGAGTGGTTGTTCACCAGAAGCGCCTGCAGTGAAATAGATTCAGAGGGTTTAGAAATGGCCGGTAGTATTTGTGCTTTGCGGCTTCTCTTTGAGTTGTCACGCGGCGTTGCATGAGTGCGTCGCGTGACTTTCTAAGCGAAGTCTTTGAGCACTGCTTGTGTTACTCTGAAAAGTTTGGGCTTAAGCGAAAAACAAACGTGCTCGTGCAAAAGTTGGTGAAACGGATTTGTTCTACCAGATCTGTATTTGAGACGTGAAACAAGGAAGGAACTTAAAAAAAGAGCCTGCATTATTGTAGTCAAGAAAGCAACTTGAAACTGTTAGTACGAAGATTTCAGCACATTATTCAATTTTAATTTAAAGTATTTACAGTTTGGTTTTCATTGTCATGCAAGGAAATCAATCAATTGTTTAAATATAGGTTATCGTATTTGTTTTTAGAGTTTTTACCAAATTTAAAGTGTTTAATATCATACGTAACAGAGATCACATAGCAAGTCTCTGTGGTCTTGTACAATTCCTTTATACCTTGGAGAGCGTGCACGGCTCTTTTTATAATTTTTAAGAAAGAGAGAGTAAAAGATCAATGTCCTCCTAGAGCGAGACCTTAATCCGCGGTGAACTCGCCATATTGAAAATGCGCCAAGTGAAGAGTTTCCATGATAATTACGGTATGGATTTACGTGAAATCCAATTTCTGCTCTTTTTTCCTGTGGGGGAGGGTGAGTCTTGGCAACTGCATTAGTCTGCGAAACGACATGCCGTCATATGCTCACAATGTTTAAATTGCATCAGTAACATCTTACGTTTACAATTCACAACACAGAAATTTAAAATCATGAAAGGTCGCGCAGATTCCGTTTCCCCCATTTTCAATATGGCGAAGTTTCTCCGCGAAACACTTCTTCCCGATATTTTATAGCATAATGGGTAGTGGACAGGGTTTATAAAGTGCTAAGGCTTTAGTGGAGAGGACACTAATAGTGCAACCTCGATATATCGAAATCGGATGAAACTAACACTCGCTTAGACCAAAGACTCAAATATAATGAGCTCGCAAACTTGAGATGCCCGGATATATCGATGAGGTCGTGCGGGCCAAAATAGGCCATTTCCGAGGTACCTTGTGCCTCTGTTTCAAAACGAGGCTTTATGCCCATAGCCGGAATACATTTTCATAATAATGATTCGTTCGAAGGACAAGGTAACTCGGAAATGGCCTATTGAAGTCAAGTGAAAGAAGAAAATTTGAAAAACAAAAAACAATTATTTTGAAGATTGGCTGGCTATCGGGGTTGCAGTATTGTGAAGCCTAATTAATCGTCGTCATTATAGTATTGACGTTTTCCGTGTTGAAAACCTTTATGGTAATTTGCTCGTGCTAAGCGTGTCTTATTCCCAGCTAACAGAGTGTACTTTGAATATTTCGTATTTGGCAATGGCACGTTTAGTAACACAACGGTTACTAGCGGTTCCAGTCTCTTTCAGTCAAGAGAGGAATCTCCAGGCTTGGTCTCAGTCCTCCAGTTTCAGACTGTACCGTAGGGGGCTTGTATACGAAGTAACCCGTATAATGTGGAGACTTGAAGTTGTAAGAAGACTTTGTTAGCAGGGAAGTTTGTATGCGGATATTTGAATTTTGTACAGAATACCCTTAACAAAGGCTCAATAAATGTTAAATTTATATCGTTTAAAGTCATAATACACTTTAAATTCATTGTACGTTCAAATAAAAATTTGGAACCAAACTGGCGAATTAAATGACGCGTGATTCTGTGGGGGTCTCTTGAAATACAATAGCGCGGAACAACGAAGTGTCCTGTATCTTTTACAATCCTCAATCTTGATCGCGTGGTCCTGGGCGTTATGCTATTCAGGCTAACTTGACACGGAGTCGAGTAGGGCTGGAGTAGAGCTCCGTTGAACGCGCGAAAAGAACGCGCAAGATCTTGAAGGGAGCCTGGGCGCGGAGCGTGCTCTTTTTGTGTTAAGAACAGTAGGATGTAAAAAGGCTGCAGCAGCGCGAGTGAAGTGGTTTCTAAACTAAATTGGAAGTTTATAATTCCTGGTGTCATGCTCAAACCAAACCCCAGAAATTATAGTGGATCAACTTTGTCCAAACGAGTGGAGGCTGGGCGGCCGTAACTTTCTTTTCGAGAGAGCGTGGAAGCGCGACGATCTTGCATTTGGTCTTGCTCCATCTCAAGTGCCTTCCGCTCTCAGAAAGAAAGCGACCTCTACAGAGGCTCGAAGATCACAACACGGAAAATGACAGTGTTGGAAGCTTTTAGTTTATTTATATCTACAACGCGATATCAGTTCATAGATTGATCCTTTCAATACTTTGACAAGGTAGTTTAAGTCTGCATACGAGCCAAGTTGCTCATCAGGCCGGAGGTTATCCAGGTTTCCGTAACATGAAGCGACTAGGAGTATTTCTACTCCCCCTGGATGGGGTGCTAGTCCATCGCAGGGTTACCCCCAGCATTAAATCTGCCTGTACCCATTTGTACACCTGGGTGGAGAGATGCACTGTGAGAGTTAAGTGTCTTGCCCAAGAACACAGCACAATGTCCCCGGCCAGGGCTCGAAGCCAGATCGCTCGATCCGGAGACGAGCGCACTAACCATGAGGCCACTGCACCTCCCAAAAATACTTTCACAAGGAGCTTGCATAGTTACTTATTACAACAAACACGAACAAGAACCAGGTTGCAACAAACAAGAACCATACAGGGTCGGTCAACAATTTCAGTTGGTGCAGATATGGTGCACACTATTTTAGGGCGGATTGAACAGATTGTTACATTTGCTTTGGCCCAACTGTGTACTATGATTTTTGGTTTTGTTATGTTTTGTATTTTTACGTTTGTGTTGTGGTATTTTGGAGAAACTCTGGTAAACCTATTGAAGGTTTATGATATATCCCTCTACTGGATACCGCGTTTTTAGTGGCTTAAATTAAATGTTAGACACGATCTGATCTGGGTTATCATTAGCTTTCTTGATCAGCTCAGTGCCTTCTCCTTCCTTATCGCCCTCTTCCATCTTTGACTGATCAGCTTCCTTCAGCTCGTCACGTGACAGATGCGCCACTATGCCGGCGCCTACAGCATCTCCAAGGACATTAAGAACGGTTCGAAAACGATCCCTGAATGATGCAACAAGGGAAGATAAAATTAAATATATCAGTAAGTTGTCGTGACGCGAGCTACTTTGGACCTCGCTAATTTGAACACGGTTATTTCGAATTCCCCCTATTTCGAACTCAAAACAGTTCCCGTGGATTTGCCCGTCAGTCATTTACTATCGATTATTTCAAGCTCCCGCTATTTCGATTTATTTTTCGTTTCCCCTTCTACCGGTTCGAAATAGTGGAGTTCAACTGTATTTGGTCTATTTGCAGGTACGGACAAAAAATCCTCGCAGTATTGGGCAGGTTTGTGTTAGTGCCCACCAAGTAAAAAAAGGAATTGCTGCTTATTCGAAAGGCTTTTCAAAATGGCGTTTTTCTTTTTGGAATGTCTTTTTTCGTTTTAGAGATATTTACGTTTTTTTGCGAATGAGAAAAGTGATAACGCTATAAATAGTTCCTATAAAAACAGGAAAACGTTGAATCAAAACTATCTCTAGAAATATTGGAACGGTGTTCCTCAAACTTCCTTCGACTAACAGCAACATCAAATATGCAAGCAATGCGATTGAAAACATTGAACAATCGAGTCCAGTGCGCTCTTTACATGTGCGGAATAATAGTGACAAAATTGAAATGGTCTTACATGAACCAGTCAATGGCCCAGAGAAGAGCTACGTCATCAAGGGGAAGATTGACAGCTTGCAGCACGATTAACATAGTAACCAAGCCTGCAGATGGGATTGCGGCTGCGCCTACAGCAGCAGCAACAGCGGTTAACCTGTGGGAAACAAATGAAGCTCTTAGGACATGAACGCAAAAATCGATAATCTACATTTGCTGCGTGTTTTTTTTACCAGTGGAACACAGAGGACCCTTACATTCAATTAGAAGTGGGACGGAAGATAATGTTATCGACATACGTGTTCCAGTTTTTGAATTTTCAAGTGCGCAGTCACGAGGTGTACCGTCTAGAGCGGAACAATTGGGACTGGGACGGCCGAGAGACCTCCATCCGATCGCGCGTTGAGAATAATAGAGCTACACAAACACTTTCAGACCACATCTCGGTTCCAGACCTCGCGTATAGATCACAGCGTGTAGCCGATCTTTTATTCGTCCATTTTTATGTAACAG
>OZ026599.1:25883828-25888828 GCA_964020085.1 Micromussa lordhowensis | reverse complement strand
CAATGTTTATGAGCAACTCAACTTGGAAGAGCGTGAATACTTTGGGTTAAATTTCTATGACAAAAGTGATAACTTGGTAAGTACACGTACTATATGTGCTGTCTCTAGGTAGAAATTGGCTACTATACAATGTAGTTGTAGCAAGGTATAGTTGACTAAAGTCAGTTGTGTATTTTACTGTCCGAGCAGTTGTCACTTTTATTGACAAAAGGGATTTTGTATAGAAATTATATAGTATACATGTATAGAAATTGCAGTTACTGGACTGTCGGCGAAATAAGCAAAGGGTTTTGATCCCACAGGTTGAGAACTTTTTAAGGGTGACCTGTCATAAGATCAGCAACTTGTTTCTCCATACAGTTAAAGTGCCACTAACCCCAAAAAAATTTTTTCGCTTATATAAATTTCCTTTTTCTCCTAATCACCACTGCGAAAAAATTATCGTTGTAGCTATTTTTGTTAATTTTCTACGCATTTTCAAAGTTTATAATTTTGCACATTTCCATGTTCACGACCGAGGAATAGCGGAGAATGGGACGAGTTGGCTTCTGACATCATTTCGGGAATAACAATGTTTTCTTTCTGAGAAGAATGTATGCCAGCATACGATAGTGTGTGTCAAAATCGTTGCAGAATGCAAGGAAGATGTGTCGTTGGAGACTGTAGGAATACAGGATACGAAGAATTACGGTGGCCCACAACTGTCACGGCAATAGCAAATACATCACGGCAAAACCAAAAGTGTCACGGCGAAATCAAATTCCCCACGGCAAAACCAAAATGCTCACGGCAAAACCAAAAAGCTCACGGCAAAACCAAAAAGCTCACGGCAAAACCAAAAAGCTCACGTCAAAACCAAAACGCTCACGGCAAAACCAAAAAGCTCACGGCAAAACCAAAAACTCACGGCAAAACCAAAACCTCACGGCAAAACCAAAAACTCACGGCAAAAGCGAAAAGCTCACGGCAAAACCAAAAAGCTCAATCTACGTCCACGTGAGTGCTCAAACTGTGGCGCTGACACGGTTCTAACGGCAACCTTTGGACCAGATGTGGTCAAAGTAACATGTTGCAAGTTTATTTTATGTACATAACGATGGGAGAATTGATGAATACTCGTTAAATTAAACGTGTTTACCTTTGCATTCAAGGATTTGCTTCGACCTCGTCCGCTCAGTGACCAATATCAGAGGATGTAAAATGTAACAACCTATATTAGGTCATACTTGTTTGCCACAAGATACATGGAATGACGGAAGAGTCGTCTTCATGAATCGTTATATAGCTGTATTAAATTGGTACTGGAGTATTTTGGGTGGAAATTGAAGAAACGTTTTCACGTTAATGATTACTGAAGTAGTCCAGAATTGTGAGTCATGCTTGTGAAATTGTCCTGTATGCGTGTGATCGACGTTTAAAGTCTGCAGGCGTGTGACACAGGCAAAATGCATGTTAGCTGCAGGTATACCAAGAGCGTAGCCAGGGGGGTCCTAGGGTGCCCGTGACCCCCCTTTTGTAAGCCTTTTTGTAAGCAAACAACCTAAAATATTCAGGTGACAATCTGGTGAGTACCCTCTGTATGACTCAGTGTGACCCCCCCTTTGAAAAATCCTGGCTATGCCCATGTATACTGATGCTTCTTTAATAACAAGTGTGTTATTAAGTATTAGCTCAAACCAAACTCAATCCACTGTCACAAAAGCCCTCATACATTATGTGATCCACGATAAACCCACAGTTGAGATTCCATTCACTTTTAATCGCAAAGAATCCCTAGTCACGCTGGTCACGGTATACGAATAATCCCTAGTTTCATAGTAACAGAACAACACCTACTATGTACGAGTACAGTATCAATTTTCTCCCGAAATTCTAGAAAGGGCCTGTCAATCATTGGTCAATTAATAAATGATGATACCTTGTTCCCAACACCACCATGGCAGGGTAGATTGTAATAGTTGAGAAGTGTTGTATTTACATGTATGAACAATCAACCACACCTCCCTCCCCATAGAGTTCCTCCACTTGCTGAACAGTCATTGTAATTGTGGTGTAAAAAAAATTACAATAGCATTGAAGACAAATTTTCGTAATCTCTCTGAACATGAAAATTGATTGTCAAGTAAAACATTTTGGTTATTATGCTTGCAGATACTCCCCCTACAGTAGACACACCCAAGGCACTCAAGTCTTTCGAGCAGTTTAGAAAACTAAAGGGAAAACAGTGGAAGTCAAAGTGCAGTAAGAAAACCGAAAAAGAAGAAGATCAAGGATCAAGCTCTCTAATAATTTCTTGTACCACTATTCTTGGGACTCTGAATCCCTCTAATTCTAGTGTATGCCAGACTGTCCGATACCCTCCCATTGACCCAGGTCCATCAATAATCTCTTTAATTCTTTTTCTAACTTCCCTAAATACTTCTTCCAATGGTTGTTTCTGTCTAGAGAGTCCATACTGTCTTAGCCATCTTAGTAATGTACTGTAACTAATGTGATGGTTGTGATACTTGACAAGAAACAGAAGAATTTCATTGTACTCAAATCCACGGTTGAAATAATAAGTTATGATTGCTTCTTCATCAAAGTTGCACTCTGTGTCTGAATCTGAATCATCACTATTATTATCTCTCAGGGTTGTTGAAAAAGACAAAATTACTTTGAGAAGAATGTGTAGCTGTTACTACTTGCCTTTGCTCTTGACTAAGATTTTAAAAAGACAATACTTAGATTAAAACAATCTTAGCTCAAACATTTGCAGAGCCTTACCCTTTAAGGATACCCATAAACAACTTTTGGTTCAACTTATTAGGAGGTTGAAACAATCATGGTTTCAAGAGTTCGGTATTCCCCTTTATTTATCCGCAGGTAGTACGTGCATTTAATCAAGAAAACAACTACATTCCAATACAAGATGATAAATACTTTTCTACAGTATTCCCCAGCGTAGAAAGTGAAATATAATATACATAAAGTAAACCGAAAAAGCGTCATAGTCGAATTAAATAGCTGCGAAAAACTAATGAAGAGACTACAAAACGATTACAGAAAGAGTAGGCTAAACCGTCTTGAGTAAAAGCGTTGAACAAAATACCCATTCTCCAATTACCGACAGTGCTTATGCATGTTTTAAAGTTGTATTCATGTCAAATAGTAATTCTAAATACCATGACACTTGAATGTTTATTCATAAATTTATTTGTTTATTTGGAAAAATTTCCATATAACCCCATACATTTATTATGCATGCAGAATGATTAATTATGTATGCGCTCTATTGTTTCAGAAGACAATAGCAACCCCCTAAGGTATTGAATATATACATTGATAATTATTACTTACTGTATGAATAAACGAGGATTTCATTTCGGGCTGTCTTTTTGCCGACTCTCTTCTTCCCCTACCTCCATTCTTCTCTCTTTTTCTCCTTCATATTTTCCAGGCTCCTTGCGCATTATTTTTTCTTTTTTCCTTTTTCCCCTGCAGGTCTCGAACTCCTTACCTTTCGCATATCTCTCGCTTACCAGCTTCTCTTCTACACCACTACACTACGAGGCTCAGTTGAGAATAACCGCTCTAAAAATCATTTATATTTCACTTGACTCGTTAACATTCCTCAAAATTTACATTACAATTTACTTATTCATCTGTTTAAAGCATTTTCACGCTGCACGAAAACATGCATTGGATTTTTTAGCCAGCTGGGTCCCTCGTGAGTTTCGTTTCTTCTTCGTTGAGTTCACTTGAAAACTGACCCGAAGAGTAGTATAGGCTCACGGTAGCGTTTACGTTAAGGACCTTTTCACCGCTGTAAGACTATCTTCGCAATGGTCTTCTCGATTTTTGAATGCACTGGCTACTTCTGAAGTCTACGACGTCTTTGATTGTTTGTCATCTTTCTGTACCAGTGGAGATGTATTGCTTTACTTCAGTACCAGCTTCAGCGACACGAAAGGTGCATACAGTCGTTAATCGAACCTGACCGCTTTCGAGAAAGATGGATATAACGAACTTGAGGAAACAAAATACACCGCAGCAAATGAAAGCAGAACAGCTGATGCCGCGGCTTTGCGCAAGTATATCAGGGAGGAAATACGAGAACACACAACCGAGGTGAGGAAGTGGTTTATTGCACAGGATTTTCTTTAATGTACAGAATCAAAATACTCGCTGACCCGAACAACATTTTATAGCTAACCGCAAGCCGCTTTTGCTTAGGCCTAAATCGCTATTTTTAAAGCATTTTTACACTGTCGCATAGGACTAAATCACTATTATTTTAAGCAGGTTTTAGTGTGCTCTTGAATTTTAAATGCGGTGAATGCGCCTTAAAAATGACTTTTAGATTTCGTTTTCCCGTAATTTGGCCCTTAAAATCGTTTCTTTTTCTATGTCTTTTTAAACTCGATGCATTTTTCCGTATTTTGGACCTAAAATTCGAAAATTTTTTCCAAGTTTAAAAGAATGCCAGGCAAGATTTCCGTATAACCCCATACATTTATTATGCATACAGTTCTTTGTTTAACTAAACAATGGCCAAAACAATAGAGTCCCTTTGAGACTTATCGGCTTTGAAATTGCATTTTTTTTTAAGTCTCGCATCTTTTAAACAATACATCTCCACTGGTACAGAAAGATGACAAACAATCAAAGACGTCGTAGACTTCAGAAGTAGCCAGTGCATTCAAAAATCGAGAAGACCATTGCGAAGATAGTCTTACAGCGGTGAAAAGGTCCTTAACGTAAACGCTACCGTGAGCCTATACTACTCTTCGGGTCAGTTTTCAAGTGAACTCAACGAAGAAGAAACGAAACTCACAAGGGACCCAGCTGGCTAAAAAATCCAATGCATGTTTTTCGTGCAGCGTGAAAATGCTTTAAACAGATGAATAAGTAAATTGTAATGTAAATTTTGAGGAATGTTAACGAGTCAAGTGAAATATAAATGATTTTTAGAGCGGTTATTCTCAACTGAGCCTCGTAGTGTAGTGGTGTAGAAGAGA
>OZ026599.1:25819233-25883628 GCA_964020085.1 Micromussa lordhowensis | reverse complement strand
AGTGGTGTAGAAGAGAAGCTGGTAAGCGAGAGATATGCGAAAGGTAAGGAGTTCGAGACCTGCAGGGGAAAAAGGAAAAAGAAAAAATAATGCGCAAGGAGCCTGGAAAATATGAAGGAGAAAAAGAGAGAAGAATGGAGGTAGGGGAAGAAGAGAGTCGGCAAAAAGACAGCCCGAAATGAAATCCTCTTTTATTCATACAGTAAGTAATAATTATCAATGTATATATTCAATACCTTAGGGGGTTGCTATTGTCTTCTGAAACAATAGAGCGCATACATAATTAATCATTCTGCATGCATAATAAATGTATGGGGTTATATGGAAATTTTTCCAAAGATAGTAATATTTGAGCTGAGCATGTTGTTGGTGTATTTTGTAAGGTGTGCCACGCTTGCCAGGATTCAATTGTAGAGAATCCAGGGTCCAGTCCAGGTTTTCTACTATGCCCTCTGGTCGCTTTTATAAAAGAAAAAAGTCAACAAATCAAGCCAAAAACAGTTACTGCATCAAATAATAATAATAATAATAATAAAACATTTCTCGACTGGCATTAAAACTTCATCTACGCGTTTTACAAATGCTTGAATAAACTGTACAGTCAGAACCGTGAACAGATTCTCCAGTGTTTAATACAATGCAAACAAAAAATAGAAATAAAAGAAATCTCAGTCGCTTTGGTCGCTGGTTTTTATTGCCCTATACATAACCCCCACAGGGTAGACCTGATTACAGACTTTTTTACGGTTAATTGTGATCAGTGTAGAATGTACAGTTTTGTATAACATTCCGCAATACTGTTGATCAGGAAAACAGCCTCTCTTTACCCCCTGATCGAGGTGTCTTGTTAAGTTGTCTACTTGACCTATCATTATCTGTCAACGTCTTGGGCAGTCGCCTACCAACTGGTTTCATACAAGATAATACTAGCTTGAAAGGGTACTTGACTAATCAGGTTATAGCTAAAGAGGACAGGCAATTTCGATAATAAAAGGGAAAGTTTTTTTCAGCCAATTTTATTATGAGGTTACCTTTACCCGCGTTAAATATGTACAGTGATATCGGTGCAAAGAGCACGAACATTGTTGTTACATTATGCGTTGTTACATTTTGCGTTAAAAAATTTGTTACATTTTGCGTTGAAAATTTGTTACATTTGTTCAGCGAAACTATTAATTCCAATGTCTAACAGACTGTTTTCCTGGTAAGACACAATAGATTGTTGTTTTATACTGATGCATAGTACATGTATGTCTCCAAGAGTGCTGGAGGTAAAGATTGACTTAGAAAACAACTTGTCAGACATGTTTGTTGAACTGGACAGTGTGATGTGTAAAAATTGTCATTTTTTTGGGGGGGGTGGGGGTGAGGAGAGGGAAGGGGTAAGGCTAGTGGCGGGAATTCTACTGGTAAATTCATTCCAAAGCTTAAAGAACAAGCAAAATAATTTGTTATGTCAGCTAATTTTTATAATGGCTTACCAAAATACAATGTACATGCAGATCAATACACAGGGTACAGCTGACAAAATAAAGATCTTCACATATGAAGTTGGACTCCAGTCCTGTCTTGCATAAGGAGCTAAAGTACACACGCCTCCCCTCATCATGTGAATGTTATAAGAAGTATAAACTGCCGACAGCATGAGCAGCACAAATTAGGATGGGATTATTGTAGTTGTAACCCTGGGGGGGGGGGGGTGGGGGTGGGGGGGTACTTAACAAAGATTAATACGGGGAGGCTCCGCCCCGTGGTCCAACCCCTTACCTTTTATATATCATTTCCCTACCCTTTTATATACCTCAACTTGTGAAATCCCTACCCTTTCATATACCTGAAGCCTGAAAAAGGTACCCCTTTCGGGCGGAGCCTCCCCGTGTAGGCCATTATAGGGAGTACCCCCACACCCCCAGGGTTGTAACTCATTCTTGTTTTATTTTTGAGTTTGTATCTTGAAAAATCTCGAGAGTACATGTAGCTGGCAAGCGTAGCACTACACTGTACATACGTACTGTATACTGACACTGTATACCAGTATGTACCTGAATTATAGATGTCGATTTTTGTTAGCATGCTTGACTGTTATTATAATTTACAATTTGCTTTTAATTTTTTTTCAGTTTTGGCTTGATGATGTAAAGCCCATAAACAAACAAGTCAAAGGTGAGGATTGAATACAATGTACTTTTATTAAGTAAGAATAAAGATTGATATCAGCAGTCAACTGATTAGTTTCGAGTTCTGTTTAATTTATGTGTAGTGATATGGTGTTATGACTCACATTAAGTTCATTATTTATAAATAACAGAGTATACGTGTAATAAAGTAGCTAATGCCATTAAACAGTGCTCAATACACTTTTAAGGTGTAGAGCTTTGAATAAGAAGATATAATGAAGCGACAAAATTCCCTGTTACTCCGAGTTTTGTGCTCACGCACTCATCTGATGAGTGTATGAGCATGAAACTCGTAGTAATAGGGAATTTTGTCTCTTCGTTATATCTTCTTAAATAACAGTATGTTAAAACATGTACAGATTTATTTTTATGTTCATTTCTAGATCTACGTTCAACATTATTTAGATTTTGTGTGAAGTTTTATCCACCTGATCCAGCGCTTCTCCAGGAAGAGTATACTAGGTATGGTGTATTATTTTATTAGTATATGGTTAGCTCCATGACTCAGGAGCAAGATGAACCAAATCCTGCACTGTGATTGGTTACCTTGGTAGGAAAGGTGGCGCTATCTTGCTGCACTGGATTGCGCGCTCTGTCCTGCAAGAAAAAATTGCCAAAGTGATGTAATGAATCCTTTATTGACTAAGATAATTTGTTTTTATCGACTGGGTTGATAATGTGAATTGGCCACAGTAAAGAGATTTGGAAGCTGATGTTTCGAGCGGAGTAGTCTGGCATGTTCTGAATTAGCCTCCCCCCCCCCCGAGCACCCTTTCGAAGATGGCCGCCAATAAAAGTTCGAGAAAACGTGACGTCACACCCGCCACCCCCGCGCGTTAGCACCACATTGCACCACAAAATGGTGGTGCAGGCGGGAATGCCAGGCACCCCCAAGGAGTGTGGTGGTGGTTTAACCCTAATAGGCCTATGGTGGTGTTGCTCTAACCCTAATAGCCCTAACCCTAATAGCCCCACGTAAGCCTAAGGTGGTGTTAATAAGGCAGTGTTCCTTAGCCCTAATAGCCCCAGGTAAGCCTAAGCACCACACTTGGTCCTATAACCCTAATGGCCCCACGTAAGCCTAAGCACTAACCCTAATAGCCCCAGGTAAGCCTAAGCCTGTTAACCCTAATAGCCCCTAGTAAGCCTAAGGTGGTGTTGCTAATCGCCCTAACCCTACTAGCCCCACGTAAGCCTAAGGTGGTGCTAACCCTAATAGCCCCACGTAAGCCTAAGGTGGTGTTAATAAGGCAGTGTGGTGTTCCTTAGCCCTAAGGCAGTGTGTGGTGTTCCTAGCCCTTTTCACCTCAGGTTGACCTGGCTAACGCGCGTTCGCCTTACCTCTGGCTGACGCGTGCCTCTGGCTGACGCGTGGTTTGGCTTGGAGTGCGTGCGCTGACCTTGACCTTGCCTTGGAGCGCGCGGGCTGACCTTGGCCTTGGCTTGGAGCGCGCGCTGACCTTGACCTTGGGCTTGAAGCGTGCGCTCGGCTGACTTTGGCCTTGATGGAGCGTGCGCGCTGACCTTGACCTTGGCTTGGAGCGCGCGCTGACCTTTACCTTGATGGAGCGTGCGTGCTGACCTTGACCTTGGGGCGCGCGCTGAACACCTGGCTGACTTTTTTCGCGCACCCCCTGCCCCCGGTGCTCCTGATGCTCTAACGCGGGTTGTGTTTTTTTTAGTCTTTTTTCCCTTTGCCCCCCCCCCCCCCCCCTATTAAAAAAGACTTCACATGGCCAGTTTGAAGGATCTTTTTTTTATTGATCGTTCAGAATAAGACGTAAATTACATCCACATCTAGAAAGTCTTCCAGTTGCGCTAACTGACCTTGGCTAACGCGCGCTCTGCTGACCTCTCGCTGACGCGGCTTTGGACTTTTCACTCTTTTTTTTAGAATAAAGACGACAACCCAATCTTTTGCTGGTGTTTTTTTATTATTGTTTTCAACCCAATGACTTTTGATATCTTGTTTCCAGTCCTCTCTCGCTCAGGGCACCTGGGGATAGCAAAAAAAAAGCTTGTCAACATAGGGTGTTGGAGCCCCATGCGCAGTGCATACCCCTCCCCTTCCTTTTGTGCTCGCGTCATCGCTGCCTCGTATAAAAGGGGCGCCGCCCACTCCTCAGAGTCAGTCAGAGTCAGACATGTATGTTTGCAACCTTTGCAACCGGAGTTTTTCCACGCGACGAAGTCTGAAGAGACATCGAGAATCCGTTCATCGCCAATCGGGCGGTTTTTCCTGTCGAGTATGCGCCCGACGCTTTTATAGAAAAGATGCGCTACAGAGACACTTGAAGATGCACCAAACGGCGGAGTTACCCGCCCATTCAATGGCTTGTTCGACGGATGCGACTGTTGACTCGCCGCCGCCGCCGCCGCCGCCGGCCCTGGGGTGACGTTACTAGACGTTGTTACGTGGTCGCTAAGCATGTAAAATGAGGTTAAATATACTTATTTAACTTAGTTAACGACGAGGAGCTTTGCTCTGTAGTTGGCGTGGCGTTTAGCGTGGCGTTGGCGTTTATTAGCGTTATTTGGTGGCGTGTTGTGGTGTTAGTTTTTTTGCTAGGTTTTGCGTTACCATACAGGCATGGGGCGAGCAGTTTTTCGTGCCCTTCGGGCCAGCGGTCTGTCGTTGCTCTTATGCATGCGCCTTGCATGTGGTCGTAGTTTTACTGTGTGTAGTGGTTGGGGGGTCCTCAGTTTTTGGAGTTTTTTAGTGTTTTCTTCTCCATATTACAGCTTTTTGTTCGTCATTGTTCGTCCCAGTTCTTTGGCGTTTTTTCTCGGAACCTTTTAGTGTTTTTTTCGTGGAAAGTTTGGAGGCCGTTTGCTGTCGCCGTACGTTGTTGCCCGTTGTTCCCGTGTGTTAGCTCGTTTCGTCCGTGGTTTCAAGCTTTCTCAGTATGCCCACGACTCGTCCTACGTTCAGCAGCCTTTCGGCGGACTTGTTTTCAACTCCTTCAACGTCGGCCCCTCCATCTTCTGGGGATTCCGGGGGCGTTTCGTCCGTGGCTTCGGGAACCTCGAATTCTCTTTCTAACGAGATTGCGGTCGCCGTGGCTCAAGCGTTCCAACAGTCCTTGCCATCCTTCGTCGCTGCGTTTCGCGCGGAGAATCTCGCTGCCCCGGTTTCCAGTACGGCCCTTCCCCCTGTTTCCAGCGTTGTATCCAGCATTGTTTCCAGTGTTGTTCCCGGCTCGGCCATGGTTGCTGCCAGCTTGCTTTCCTCCGTTGCAGGTACGCTGAGGTTGCCGTCATTTGTGTCTACGTTTCCCGCCATTTCCTCCACCCCCGGCTCTTGCTCGGCCCGCCTGGCTCGTTCGATCTCAGCTCCGATTATGGCGTCGCATGTTACCAGCTTTTCTTCGCACGGCGAAAGTTTGGCAGCGTCAGGCGTCAAGGCGTTTGTGGTTGGCCCGGGTCACGCTCCCATCCCGGCAAAATTGGTGAAAAAAATTACCAGTGGCGAGTTTGTGGAATTGGCCGACTTATTGTCCACCAATCTCCGTGCAGTCGACTGAGAGCCCCAGTCATTTTTGGATGGTAAGCTTCTGGTTTCCAGAAAACGTCGGCTGGTTGAAGTTGAGGACATCCTTACCTGGACGGAGGCTTTTACCATCTACCAAATGGTGATTTGTGCTTCCCATCCTCATCGCTGGTCTGACCTGACCAAATACAAACTGCTGATCATCCAAACTGCCCGCCATGCGCCTGGTCGTCCGTGGCTTGAGTATGACACTGCCTTTCGGAAGGATGCGGCGGCAACTGGTGCATCTGACTGATCCAGAATGAATTTGGACCTATACAATTTTCACTTGCGCTCATCAGTTCCCCCCTCTTCTCTACCATCGTCCTCTGGCCCGCCCCCACCGGTCGCCACGTCTCGAGGTAGCAGCGCCCGTCCCCCGTACTGTCATTCTTGGAACAGAGGTCAGTGCCTTTGGCCGTTTGGAGATTGCCGCTTCTGCCATTCGTGCAACTCATGTAACGGTGACCACCCTCGGGTCCGCTGTCCATTCCATTCCCCCGGCACCATCCGTTCCTGTTCCCCCTCCCCCGCCTCGGGAGGGCGGTCCTGAAAGGGTTCTGATGCCCTCAACGTTTCCTGTACATAGTGTATATAACGTTCCTATTGTTTCCGACCAGCCTTCTGGACTACCTGGCTCAGTGACTTCGTTTTGTTCCAGTTCTGTTGATTCGTCTGGCACGTCTGTTCCTGTCCGTTCGTTTTCACCTTTAGCGCCAGTACATCGTGTTTCCCCGTTACAGTTGTTTCAGTTTCAAGTGGAGTTGGCTGACTACCCTAATCAGGCAGCAGCAGCCTACGCTTTAAATGGTCTCCGGGATGGTTTTCGGGTCGGTTTTGAGACCTTGTCAGTCTCCTTGTGGTCTTCATTTTCTAACATGCGCTCCGCCTTTGATCACCCGTCTGTCATCGATGCTTACCTTGAGAACGAAGTCTCATGTGGGCGGGTTGCAGGTCCTTTCTCTTCACCACCTTTTACAGATTTGCATATCAGCCGTTTTGGGGTGGTCTCCAAGTCCAACCAGCCAGGGAAATGGCGCCTGATTCTTGACCTCTCTTCTCCAATCGGCCACAGTGTTAACGATGGCATTCCTAAGTCACCCTTTTCTATCCAGTACGTCACAGTTGACGCTTTTATCGATGGCATCATGGCCCGAGGCCGTGGCACTTTATTGGCCAAGTTTGATGTTGCTAGCGCATATCGCAATGTAGCTGTTCATCCGTTGGATCGCCCATTGTTGGGAATGAAATGGCGGGATAAATATTATGTGGACATGGCTCTCCCGTTTGGTCTTCGGTCGGCGCCGTACATCTTCACTGCTATCGCAGACGCTGTCCAGTGGATGCTGACTTCTCACCATGGCGTGGATTTCCTTCGGCATTATTTAGATGACGTCCTCACGATGGGTCCCCCGGCCTCACCAGTTTGTTACAACAACTTGCAGGCGTGTATTCAGCTGTGTTCCAAACTTGGCCTCCCCCTTCACCCGGACAAGCTGGAGGGTCCATCTACATGTCTGTCCATTCTAGGCATCAAGCTTGACACTATCAGGCTGCAGGCGCGGCTCCCCACCGACAAGAGAGAGCGCATCGTCACTCTACTGAAGTCCTGGTCTGGCAAGCGCTTCTGCAGGCGGCGGGAGTTAGAGTCCCTTATCGGCCACCTCCATCATGCATGCAAGATCGCTCCACAGGGCCGTACCTTCCTCCGTCGCATGATTACCCTTCTGTGTACTTTCCGACGTGATGATCATCCCATTCGTCTGAACCAGGAATTTCACTTGGACCTTACGTGGTGGCGCGAACTTTTCCAAAGGTGGGACGGGCTCAGCTTCTTCCTGATGCCTGAATGGGCTCCCCTCCCGGATTTTCAAGTTTCTTCTGACGCTGCTGGCACGCTGGGTTATGGTGCCATCTTCCAGCATCAGTGGTTCTGCGGTCCATGGTCGGCATGTCAGCTGTCCCTGTCTATTGTGTACAAGGAGCTATTTCCCATTGTTGTGGCTGCACACTTGTGGAGTCCTCAATGGTCTTGTAGGCGGGTCGAGTTCCTCGAGCTCTGTGACAATGAGTCGGTGGTGGCTGTTCTGTCTACGGGCACCTCCCGAGACCCCAAATTAATGGTTCTGTTGCGTTTTTTAGCGTTGTTGCCGGTGCGTCATTCATTTTCCTTAAGGCCTCCTCTGTTCCCGGGAAAGCTAATCCTGTTGCCGACGCTCTTTCACGCTTTCAGTTTCAGAGATTCAGACGCCTGGCCCCTCAAGCAGACCTTGCTGCGACCCCGGTTCCTCCGGATCTCCTCGAAGTCCTGCTGGTCACTTGACAGACAGGTGCCATTTCTTCCTCTCCCAGGGCCTCGCTCCCTCTACGCGCCTGGTGTACCAGTCCGCTCAGCGTCGCTACGTTGATTTTTGTCGTCTGGATGACCGTCTTAGTCCGGAAGGTGCTCTCGTCCCCGCCGATGAGCAGACCCTCATGCGTTTTGCCACGATGTTGGCAGACAAACTTACTCACTCCTCCATCAAGTTGTACCTCAGTGCAGTACGATCTCTTCACATCGATCAAGTGTTAGCAGATCCTCTCACCAATTGTTTGCAGCTTCAGCGGCTTCTTAGGGGGATTAAGCGTGTGCAAGGTTCTCCTACCCCCAAGCGCCTTCCCATCACTATCAATGTTTTGTAGTTATCAAGCGTTCTTTGGATCTTAGCTCCCCGGACCACATCATGCTCTGGGCGGCATGCTGCCTTGGTTTCTTTGGTTTCCTGCGTGCGGGTGAATTTACATCTAATTCTCTGTTTGATCCAAACGTTCACCTTGGGGTCAGTGATATGCAGGCCGATACATTGCAGGATCCTACATGTTTCCAAATTCACATAAAGTGCTCAAAAACGGATCCCTTTCGGGTTGGTTGCAACATCTACATTGGTCGAGGCAGTAACGTCGTCTGCCCAGTGGTAGCGTTGGGTAATTTCTTGGCTGTGCGAGGCCCGTCCCCAGGGCCATTATTTTGTTTCGCGGACGGTCGTCCCTTGACTCGCCAGCTGCTGTCTTCTTCAGTTCAGTCACTTCTACATTCAGCAGGCTACCCGGGTCAGTACTCAGGCCATAGCTTCCGGATTGGTGCGGCAACCACCGCGGCTGCCCGGGGAGTGCCTGATCATCTGATCAAAACTTTAGGTCGCTGGTCTAGTGACGCTTATCAACGTTATATCCGCACACCAGCTGGCTCTCTTAGTGCGGTTTCCAGTCTCTTAGCGTAGCAGGTATTGTGCTTACGGGCTTTCTTTTGCCTGGGTTGGGTGCCTCAGGTCTGGCCCCTTGGGGGGCTGTGGCTCTTGGGCCACGAGCCCCGCTACTCTCCAGTCTGGGTCAGCCTGGAGGCCCTTTCGGCAGGGCGGGCGGGGCTCGTGGCTGGGTTGCGGGTAGGGCAGGCTTTTGGGATGTTCTTGCTACCTGGGTTTGGGGTCAGCAGCTCCAGCCCCTGGGTACCTGGGCACCCAATCCTCCATGTGCGACTCAGGCGTTAAATGAGGTTAAATATACTTATTTAACTTAGTTAACGACAAGGAGCTTTGCTCTGTAGTTGGCGTGGCGTTTAGCGTGGCGTTGGCGTTTATTAGCGTTATTTGGTGGCGTGTTGTGGCGTTAGTTTTTTGCTAGGGTTTGCGTTACCATACAGGCCTGGGGCGAGCAGTTTTTCGTGCCCTTCGGGCCAGCGGTCTGTCGTTGCTCTTAAGGCTGGTTTTCACTAGCGACGGAGTCGGAGTCGGAGTCGTATTCAGAAGCGTAGAGTGATACGATCAAGTGAAAATCAAACCGACGGAGTCGGAAGCAGATCACTGATTCCGCTTATGACTCCGTCGCTTACGATCAAGTGAAAACTGAATTGTCGGAGTCGGAAGTGGAAGCGGAAGAATAAACCAATCACAACGCTCGATTCCGGGCCTTGTGATTTGTTGGTTCTTCCGCTTCTGCTTCCGACTCCGACAGTCCAGTTTTCACTAGATCATAAGCGACGGAGTCGTAAACGGAATCGGAAGAAATGGAAACGTTCTGATTCTTCCGACTCCGATTCCGTCGAGCTTATGACTCCGCTTACGACTCCGATTTTCGGTTTTCACTAGGTCATAAGCACTCTTATGACTCCGACTACGACTCCGACTCCGACTCCGTCGCTAGTGAAAACCAGCCTTTATGCGTGCGCCTTGCTTGTGGTCGTAGTTTTACTGTGTGTAGTGGTTGGGGCGTCCTCAGTTTTTGGAGTTTTTTAGTGTTTTCTCCCTCCCTCCTCCCCCTTTTTATTTCATTACAATGTTTATTATTGTTTATTATTGTTATTATTCCACTGAGCTCCCAGCTCTGTGTGACGGGTGCTTGGGCTGGGGCTGGGTTTGGCGGGCAGGGCTCGTGGCTGGGTTGCGGGTAGGGCAGGCTTTTGGGATGTTCTTGCTACCTGGGTTTGGGGTCGGCAGCTTCAGCCCCTGGGTACCTGGGCACCCAATCCTCCATGTGCGACTCAGGCGTTAACAGAGAAAATGGCGAAAGAACGACGCATTTTGGCGGTCAGTGTTCTTTTCCTGTCATTATCTGCTCTCGCTGCAACATTTCAGTGCTGTGGCTTTTTACTGTTACTTTTGATGAATTTGGCGCGCTTTGGCGCGCTTGCAAATGTAACATGAACTCGACCCCGGCTAGGCGGGTTACCCCACCTTGAGTCGTTTACATGGCAAAATGCGACCCCGGCTAGGCGGATTACCTTATCTGGCAGACCGGGCAACCCGCCTAGGTGGGTTACCTCACCTATCATGTAAACATGATCAAATAAAAATGAGAGATTATATGGAGAGGCGGGTTACCCCACCTAGGCGGGCTACCTCACCTACCAGGGGTCCCCCACCTCCATGTAAACAGGCCCTTAAAAATAAGTACACCAGACAAAAAGAAAATGTTCTTTTCAACATGGCGAATTTCACTTCGTAAAGTGAATCCAAGAAAACACTCGCTAAGGGACTTTCCCAAAGCTGTCATATTTGGTCACGCAGGTAGCATTTGCTAGCTTTCTTTTGTTCTTCTGATTTTCCATCCGTGACTGAGAAAACAAACCTTTAAACTAAATCTATCCAAATTTTGAGATACTTAATAAGTATTAAACGATAAAATCGAAGTTTTCTTGATCTCAAGATGCATACACACTTTACACCATGACGAAATTCTTTTTGAAAAGTGAAACCTGAAAAGTCTCGCTAGGGTATTTCCCCATGCTATATTACATTATATTTTGTCACGCAAGTAACATCTGTTATAAAATCCGGTCTCGTCTTGGAAAGCTAACCTTCACATTAACGCGGTTTTTTTTTATTGTTAATTTCTTAGAAAACGCATCTTACTGCTTTAAATTGGACACAGGAAAATAAATTCCACCAACAGCTTAATGCCAAGATATCTTCTCTTCTGTGTAAAGTTAACATTTGTCATTTTAATTTTTGTGTTTTTCGAAGCTCACTTTTTTTCGAAGTGTTGAATACGGGAAGAGAGAGAGGACAAGCGTGACATGTAACAGTGAAGTAATAAAGCTCTATCAGCTAAATCAAAAACACCTTTAATAAATTAAAAGAATGGAATATCTATAATTACATGTCCATCTATATTCAATGGAAGCAGATAATCGTATATTTTACAGTCTTCTCCCCAACCGTTTTGGGTATGTCACGGGGGAGCGAGGCATGACAGCGCCCCCCCCCCCCCCCCCTCCGTCACCGCAAAAACAGGGCTGTTGAGGAGACTGTATTGTCTTGACGAATTATGCACTTGCTATTACATGGAATAACTTGTGAAAACTTTTTGAGTCCACTGAACTTAATATTTTCACCTTTTTAACATTGTTTAAGTACTAAGGGTCAGCTTGTTAAAAAAGATATTACAAGTGGTGTCCTAGTCTTGTTCAAAGCCGTTATTTAGTTGTAACTGCCCGGATTGCGATCGACATCACTAACACTTGGAATTGCCATAAGATACGTTTCTTGACTGGCGTAGAGGATGAATGTTAGCGTCATATACTCAGGAATATTTTAGCGAAGTCGTCATTGTCCAAGACGTGCAAACAAACGTGCATGGTTCAGGTTAAAGAAGCTGTTATTGGGAAGAACCCTTGCGTGACCTAAAATTATCGCCAGCCAAAGAGTCTAGGATTTTCATACAGTGGAATTTTTTAGGCGAACTTAGTTATACCTAACAACCCTCTTCAGTTCAAATCGCAGAAGGGTTTATATTAAGCCTGGTTATATTAAGCCTGTCACAACACTTGTCCGTTTCAAGCGAATTCAGATTAGTCTAAAATTCTGGTTCTAATATAACCGCCCCACAGTTTTCACCTCCCCCTTTCAACCTTGAAGGCCTATCTATATACAAACAAAAACTATCTCAGCTACCAGCTACTATAAGCCCTGGTCTAATTTGTCTTGTTTCATTGATATAATCACTCATATAACTAATTGAATGACATGCTGCACTGAAAACAATAAAACAAACTTACTGAGCGGAAAACTTTAAAAAAGGCTTCTTAGCTTTCGATTGAAATGTCTGGGAAATTATATTAACATATTTAAAACTTGGTTTGTCAGGTCATTGCTTGCTTGATGTGTGCCTGGAGCCCTCCATTGCTGAGCTCATCTTTTCCTGAAACAAATAGAAAGAAAAAGATAAACCAAGTTATAAATCATTTCTCTAGTAAACCAATTCACTTTTAAAGCTGTCAATTGACGCCGTTTGGCTCCAGGTTCCCCACGCAGGTTTTCTTGCAGTCCATTCCTAAGCTAAAGGGAAATGTTTGTACTTACCTTTATTTCCAAAGTCAAAAATCACCTAGTAAAAAATTTCCATTGTCCTCCACTGTTGAGGTCACCGCTCTCTGGAACAAAACAACAAAAGATTAAAAAATACAAGTTATAAATCATTTTTCTCGCAGGACAATTTTGGCCCCAGTTCTCCATCCAGATTACCTCGCAGTTCTTTCCCGGGCTAAAGCGAAATGTTTGTACTTACTTTTATTTCCAAAGTCAAATGTCACGTTATCTCCAATCAGCATAAACGGCGCCCACTGGGAAACCTTGCCAAAGCCGTTATCTCTCATCCACTTCATGGCCTGGTGAAGAGATTCACTGGCACTCACCCCACGATAAAGATGCTCGTAGAAACGACTCATAAACTGCTCAGTTGCCTTGTCTTCAAGAGCCCACAGTGACACCAACACTGAGCGTGCACCGGATCTTAAGAACGCCCGAGCCATTCCGACAACTCCTTCAACTTTTATTTGTCCTTGACCACTGTGGCAACAGCTAAGTACAACAAGTTTGGCTCGAATTTGAACTTGCGAAATGTCACCCACCGTTAACAAGCAGTCGTTTTCTCGTGGAAGTTGGCTACCAGTTCCAACAGGCACAAGGATAATCTCTCCTTTCTCCTCATTGCCATGCGCAGCGAAGTGTATCAGGCTCACTGAATTTATTCTTTCAAGCACCGCCTGCCTAGTTGCTTGCAGTCCTATCAAAGGCTGAACACCCAGCAGTCGTCCAACCATCTCTGCTTCCTTTCTTGCACTGGGCAATGGTGGGATGGTTTTTCGCCAACCCTTCCAAATCACTTCACCAACGTCAGGATCACCTACTATTAGAGCTCCAGTCTGACTGTGGTAGTCTGCAGGACTGTCTTGAATGCATTTGAGAGTCGTCAATGAAGGGACAATGCGAATCCTGAAAGTCTCTGATAAGTACTTTCCACTGTCATCAAGTAAAGCTGGAAATGGAACACGGTACAGGTGGCGATCAGGAACAATGATGATCTCAGACCCCTTAAGTAACTTGGCCACAGGAGCGATGATAATTGTGTAGAACAAAGTTAGATTTGGTCTTGGATCAACTTCACTTCCCCGTTGTCGTAAAGCGGTGAGACTGTCTTCCTCAGAGGAATCTGGTGTCTGTTCAATGCAATTAAAAGATCGATCTTCGCAAAGCTCCGGGGGTAAAATACCAAAGCTGCGGAAGCTTCCAACCATTTCATTAAAAAAAGCATCCAAATTTTGAGCTTGTTTAGCAAGCAGTGTCTTTTTCTCTACTGTGCTTTTTTGGAATTCAACGACTCCACTTGCTTTCAGAATCCACAATAGTACATTTTGAGCATCATAAGAAATGAACAAACAGGTAGAGTCACTTTGTAGGTTAGCGACATTTTCAATGCCAGTCCATGATTGTGGGTCAGCAGAGATTTGCCGTTCAACAGAGTACTGAGCTGCCAGCAAGTCTGATAACGCCCTAGCCCGTCTGAGCTCTTCAATGTAAAGAGCTTCCTTAGGATTCCCAGCGGCACAAAGCGATGAACTGAGTATTTCGTAGGCAGTGTTGCACTGTTCTGAAAAAAGTACACTGAAATTATCACTTTTTTTGAGAAAGTCTCTGCATTCTTCGCATTTTTGGATAGCTTGAAACAAATAGGGAAATGCTTCCTGTTTCTTGCCCTGTGTTCTCTTTGCCGTTGCAATGTTCGCAAGCGAGGAAACCTCCACCGGAAAGCTTTTAACCCCCTCCTTATTTATTGAAAGTGCATTCTCTAGGTATTCTACAGCCTTAACATGTTCATCGATATCTATGCACAGATTTCCTAAGGCTAGGTAAATAGCTACTTGGCATTGTCTGTCACCAATTTCCATGCTGATAGCAAGTGCCTTGTCATAATATTCTTTGGCCTTGGCATAATGAAGCAGACGGACAAACAGATCTCCGAGACAAATGAAACATGTTGTTTCGCATTTTCTTTCACCAGTTTCAGTTGCAATGAGAAGTGCTTCCTGGAAACGTTTGTTAGCTTCAGCATATTTTATACCGAGACAAAGTAACACCTGTCCTAAATCTTGCCGACAATATGCTTCTCTTAATCTGGCACCAATTTCAATTGCGATCGCAAGTGCTTTCTCATAATATTTATTTGCTTTGACATAGTCACCAAGAATAAAAAACATATTTCCAAGGTTTCTATAATGTGTTCCTTCTCCTTCTCTGTCACCAATTTCAACTGCGATCCCAAGTGCTTTCTCAAGATATTCATTTGCTTTGACATAGTCACCAAGAGCTCTAAACACAGTTCCCAGGTTTCCATAATGTCTTCCTTCTCCTTCTCTGTTACCAATGTTAGCTGCGATCGCAAGTGCTTTCTCAAGATATTCAATTGCTTTGACATAGTCACCAAGAGCTTTAAAGACAGATCCTAGGTTTCCATAACAAGTTCCTTCTCCTTCTCTGTCACCAATTTCAACTGCGATCGCAAGTGCTTTCTCAAGATATTCATTTGCTTTGACATAGTCACCAAGAGCTTTAAACACAGTTCCCAGGTTTCCATAATGTCTTCCTTCTCCTTTTCTGTCACCAATTTCAATCTGGATAGTAAGTGCTTTCTCAAGATATTCAATTGCTTTGACATAGTCACCAAGAGCTTTAAAGACAGATCCTAGGTTTCCATAACAAGTTCCTTCTCCTTCTCTGTCACCAATTTCAACTGCGATCGCAAGTGCTTTCTCAAGATATTCATTTGCTTTGACATAGTCACCAAGAGCTCTAAACACAGTTCCCAGGTTTCCATAATGTCTTCCTTCTCCTTCTCTGTTACCAATGTTAGCTGCGATCGCAAGTGCTTTCTCGAGATATTCAATTGCTTTGACATAGTCACCAAGAGCTTTAAAGACAGATCCTAGGTTTCCATAACAAGTTTCTTCTCCTTTTCTGTCACCAATTTCAATTGCGACCGCAAGTTCTTTCTCAAGATATTCATTTGCTTTGACATAGTCACCAAGAGTAAAAAACACATTTCCCAGGCTTCCATAACTTGTTCCTTCTCCTTTTCTGTCAGCAATTTCAATCTGGATAGTAAGTGCTTTCTCAAGATATTCAATTGCTTTGACATAGTCACCAAGAGCTTTAAAGACAGATCCTAGGTTTCCATAACAAGTTCCTTCTCCTTCTCTGTCACCAATTTCAACTGCGATCCCAAGTGCTTTCTCAAGATATTCATTTGCTTTGACATAGTCACCAAGAGCTTCAAACACAGTTCCCAGGTTTCCATAACTTGTTCCTTCTCCTTTTCTGTTACCAATTTCAATCTGGATAGTAAGTGCTTTCTCAAGATATTCAATTGCTTTGACATAGTCACCAAGAGCTTTCAAGACAGATCCTAGCTTTCCATAACAAGTTCCTTCTCCTTCTCTGTCACCAATTTCAACTGCGACCCCAAGTGCTTTCTCAAGATATTCATTTGCTTTGACATAGTCACCAAGAGCTTCAAACACAGTTCCCAGGTTTCCATAATGTCTTCCTTCTCCTTCTCTGTTACCAATTTCAATCTGGATAGTAAGTGCTTTCTCAAGATATTCAATTGCTTTGACATAGTCACCAAGAGCTTTAAAGACAGATCCTAGGTGTCCATAACAAGTTCCTTCTCCTTTTCTGTCACCAATTTCAATTGCGACCGCAAGTTCTTTCTCAAGATATTCATTTGCTTTGACATAGTCACCAAGAGTAAAAAACACATTTCCCAGGCTTCCATAACTTGTTCCTTCTCCTTTTCTGTCACCAATTTCAATCTGGATAGTAAGTGCTTTCTCAAGATATTCAATTGCTTTGACATAGTCACCAAGAGCTTTAAAGACAGATCCTAGGTTTCCATAACAAGTTCCTTCTCCTTCTCTGTCACCAATTTCAACTGCGATCGCAAGTGCTTTCTCAAGATATTCATTTGCTTTGACATAGTCACCAAGAGCTTTAAACACAGTTCCCAGGTTTCCATAATGTCTTCCTTCTCCTTTTCTGTCACCAATTTCAATCTGGATAGTAAGTGCTTTCTCAAGATATTCAATTGCTTTGACATAGTCACCAAGAGCTTTAAAGACAGATCCTAGGTTTCCATAACAAGTTCCTTCTCCTTCTCTGTCACCAATTTCAACTGCGATCGCAAGTGCTTTCTCAAGATATTCATTTGCTTTGACATAGTCACCAAGAGCTCTAAACACAGTTCCCAGGTTTCCATAATGTCTTCCTTCTCCTTCTCTGTTACCAATGTTAGCTGCGATCGCAAGTGCTTTCTCGAGATATTCAATTGCTTTGACATAGTCACCAAGAGCTTTAAAGACAGATCCTAGGTTTCCATAACAAGTTTCTTCTCCTTTTCTGTCACCAATTTCAATTGCGACCGCAAGTTCTTTCTCAAGATATTCATTTGCTTTGACATAGTCACCAAGAGTAAAAAACACATTTCCCAGGCTTCCATAACTTGTTCCTTCTCCTTTTCTGTCAGCAATTTCAATCTGGATAGTAAGTGCTTTCTCAAGATATTCAATTGCTTTGACATAGTCACCAAGAGCTTTAAAGACAGATCCTAGGTTTCCATAACAAGTTCCTTCTCCTTCTCTGTCACCAATTTCAACTGCGATCCCAAGTGCTTTCTCAAGATATTCATTTGCTTTGACATAGTCACCAAGAGCTTCAAACACAGTTCCCAGGTTTCCATAACTTGTTCCTTCTCCTTTTCTGTTACCAATTTCAATCTGGATAGTAAGTGCTTTCTCAAGATATTCAATTGCTTTGACATAGTCACCAAGAGCTTTAAAGACAGATCCTAGCTTTCCATAACAAGTTCCTTCTCCTTCTCTGTCACCAATTTCAAGTGCGATCGTAAGTGCTTTCTCAAGATATTCATTTGCTTTGACATAGTCACCAAGAGCTTCAAACACAGTTCCCAGGTTTCCATAATGTCTTCCTTCTCCTTCTCTGTTACCAATTTCACGTGCGATCTTAAGTGCTTTCTCAAGATATTCATTTGCTTTGACATAGTCACCAAGAGCTAATAACACAGTTCCCAGGTTTCCATAACTTGTTCCTTCTCCTTCTCTGTTACCAATGTTAGCTGCGATCGCAAGTGCTTTCTCAAGATATTCATTTGCTTTGACATAGTCACCAAGAGAAAAAAACAAAGATCCTAGGTTTTCATAATGTCTTCCTTCGTCTTCTCTGTTGCCAATTTCAATTGCGATCGCAAGTGCTTTCTCAAGATATTCATTTGCTTTGACATAGTTACCAAAACAAATAAAAATAGCTCCCAGGCTTCCATAATGTGCTCCTTCTCCTTTTCTGTCACCAATGTTAGCTGCGATCGTAAGTGCTTTCTCAAAATATTCATTTGCTTTGACATAGTCACCAAGACCTTTAAACACAGTTCCCAGGTTTCCATACACTCTTCCTTCTCCTTCTCTGTCACCAATTTCAATTGTGATCGCAAGTGCTTTCTCAAGATATTCATTTGCTTTGGCATAGTCACCACGAGAAAAAAACACATTTCCTAGGTTTCCATAACTTGTTGCTTTTCCTTTTCTGTCACCAATTTCATCTGCAATAGCAAGTGCTTTCTCAAGATATTCTTTTGCTTTGACATAGTCACCGAGAGATCTTAACACTTTTCCCAGGCTGCTACAACGTGTTCCTTCTCCTTGTTTGTCACCAATTTCAATAGCGATAGCAAGTGCTTTCTTGAAATATTCTATAGATTTGGTAAATTCACCGAGAGAGTAAAGCACAGATCCTAGCCCTGCGCAAGCGTCTGCTTTATCTCTCCTGTTTTCTGTTTTGTTCATGATACCGATCGCTCTCTCATAAAGTCCTTTTGCTTCAACATACTTATCTTGATCCTGACATATTTTTGCCAAAGTTATGCAAAGTATCCCTTCTTGGTCTGTTTCACAACACTCGTGTTTAATGTCGAGAAGTTTTCTGCCGTATGCTACTGCATTTGTGTAATCACGGATATCATGGTAGGCTACGAACAGGACTTCATAGATTTTTTCGTAAAGAAATTTTGGAAATTGTTTTTCTTTCTCCAGTGCTTTATTATTTATCAAAACCAAGCTTTCCTTGCATAACTCGATTGCTTTTCGAGCACGACGGGTCATATAAAGGAACGTGGCAACAAGAACGCCGATATAGATTGCTTGCATAATTTCTTCAAAGTCATTCATGACACCCTCTTCTGTAAGTCTTGTAAAAAAAATATTCTTATCAGAATAAAACAAAGGTATATGAAGGTATAAAATGGAGGTATATTGTCATAAACGGGAACAATAAAAATCCCTTAAAATGTACACTCTAAAAAAGTTAATCCCCTCTCAGGCATGTGTTCTGCGTGATTGTAAAATGCTTAACATCACTGGACACTGATTTACAAATTTGCAAATACTTAGCGCATTCGCGTTACACTAATATTTGGACCAAGCGATGATTCAGAGTGCGTCGATTTGCAGAGAGGCAAGTAGAAAATCACTGGATGAGTTGAATTAGCTGATTAATTAAAAGAAATCATCCTCAGGGCAGACATGTTTATGCACATTTTAGCCATAAGAACAGACATGACTCCTTTGCCTTTGATACTTGCTAGAAGTTAAAATAATATCGAACAGAGAGACATCATAGAAGTGATCTAAAAAAGTTACTAAAACCAGGCAAAAATACTTTCAATAAATAATCTGAATCGAGCTGCAAATGTAAGCCTGAAGTGAGCGACAGAAATAACTCTGAATATTGAGCGAAAATTGAACAACTCTCAACGGAAAGTATCAAAGTTAAATTTTTCGCTCAGTGATAAAACTGTTTTAAACTTAGCGCGAAAAAGAAAACTCTGATCTAAGCGACAAAAATATTAAGCAACAAAACAACTATGACAGACTCTAGCGGCAGATTAGAACCTCACTGTCTAAAACAATTTTGATCAAAATGGAAACTATATTATAAAGTTCTTCTAGAACGTTGCAACTAAATTAACTGCTATTATATTAGTTCTACGTGAGTTTAATAGTAAATAGAAGGTCTGGAAGAGGTTTAAATTACAGCTGACATTTGATAAAAAAAATTTAAACTGTCAGCTGAGAAATAACGCGATTTTGTATTGATAGCTAAGACCTGGGGTCTGCCAAATTCAATAATTGTCGAGAAATGGATTGAAATTTGAACCAACAGCTGAGAAATCCCCGAAAATGTGACTAATAACTGAAATTCCCGCAGTCATCCAGACCTGCTAAATACAGATGAAGAAAATACATATCAGTTGTACTTACCACGCCAACGTAGAAACGAAATTCTGAAGCTGATTCAAAAGCTCGTATTCCTTGCATGGAGTAAATTACACTCAGTCAAGTTTATTTTATTCTGTTCACTTTGGAAACTGAAAAAAAAAAACGGAAATCCGTGAATCCCAAGGTCTCCGAGAAATTAGAAAATGGCATTTTCTAGGTAGATTTCATTTCATTTTCTAGAAGGAGAATGAACAACAATGTGTTTTCACTTTCCCCAAGAACAATGAAGTTTTAAAAATCCACCTTTATAGCATATTTTACATCGTCATTTTTTTCGGGATTAGAAAACACGAGTTTTTGTGCCCGTTGTTAAATCGAAGGGGCTGATGGTGGGCGTTTAGCGACTGTTATACAGAGTAGGCAAACATATTAAGCCCGGTTTCAATCACTTTCAAATCAAGCAGAACAAATATTTATTTCGCTTTAGAAGAAAACAAGGATACAGTTAAAATATAATAGTATATATGATGGGGCTGAAATCAAAAGCGAAATCTGCAATTGTCATGAGCAATATTTAAGGCGAATATACGCCAAAAATAAAATAGCAGCATATGAGAGAGTGTTGTTAAAAAAAGAAGCTACGGTAAGCAAAAAATCACGAGAGCATTTTTAGAAATTTACGGTGGCAAGGAGAGGGAAGGAGATTTCAGAAGATTTTAAAAATTTCATCTCTGCCACAGAATTGTTAAACTAATTAAAAAAAGAACACTATATATGATATAATGATCTTAGTACCAACACCGCAAGAACATCAAGTAGGTTGAAAATTGTGGGCCTCCCAGAGGGATTACATGTTCCTCTGACGAGTCAGGCTTGCACAAAGGTGGAGTTTTCATGAAATTAATACATCCTCATCTTCGAATCAAGAGAAAAAATGCTAAGAATAGCTAAGGCTGGCGTGCTTCAGTCAATGTTTTGGTTTCGAAGCAATATCATTTTTGCTTTGGGTTAGCCAGCGAATGTTTGAAGGAATAGGGGGAGGGGGAGGGGCAATGTTGGGTGGGTGGATGAGTGGGGTAGAGTGTCTATGTGGGAGACAGACTGGATGAAAATTTAGTATGAAGACCGGTAATGAAATTGAAATACTGTTCTTAGGTTTTCCTACCTACATCTGTGCGATCCTACATCACGCTCTTTCATATTTCTTGCCACTACTATACACAGTACAAAACAAAAAAAAGTGCTCACTCCGTTATGTGCAATGATAGCTTTTATTTTCACGGGGCTTAGAAGAAAAAAAAGCCCCCATTTTGACCGTTTAAATCTTGTGAGTACGTTTTCAGGCGCGCTTTTCTGTGAATCTTGTTAAAAAGCCGAGAATAGCCCAGAACTTCGGATTGAACAAGTGTAATATTAAAAATAAATGAATCACGCACAAGTAACATCAGAAAGCGAATGTTATCGGCTGTCATTTAGGGAACTTTCGTTTGGAATAAGGATCGTGCCTGCCAGAACTGAAAGCCAATTTTATTGAAGTAAGTCGATGGGTTCTTTTTTTTTTTAAAAAAAAAACGCTTCGACACCAACCATGAGTGTTTTTTTTAATTACCCTCCCCACAGAGTTTAAAGGCAAACAGACAAGAACGAGTGGTCGCTTGGGAAAGTGAAAATAGTCGCGCAAATTGCCAAGGCGAACCGCGAATTCCAGGAACATCTACAACTGGGAGCGCTTTGGTTGGGCATCGATTTCGTGGACTATCTACCGCATCTAACCATCCAAGGCGATCGAGTGACCTTAACCTTCGACTTCTAATAACAACACTGAATGAGCTCCGAAAAGGTGGAAATAAAAAAAAAAAAACTTCATTGTCAAACTTAGTAGCTTGCTTCTAAAGCGCGCGCTGGTCTATTCGAGCGAACCCGAAAAAAACACACACGGTCATTATTAAAAAAAAAATTAACCTCACCTCTCTCCTCCGGGTTTTTTTGGGTCCTTGACACGAAAAAAACCACCCAAACGATAAAGTCCATTGGCTCCCACTGTTCGTCAAGGAAAAAAAAAAGAAGCTGGATGAATTGCTCTCCAAAACAACACACGCACAAAACCAAAACCAAAACCGCAGACGCAAAACGAAAACCACCTTACCTCGACCTCCCAAGGTGGCCTGAGCGAATGCTTGAACCGCTTTTCTTTTAGGGGCGAGAACGTCGTGTCCCAAAAAAAGAAAAAAACCAACGCTCCGACTAGAAATTCGTGCCCGAGGGGAAAAATTTTTTTTAGCTCGTCTGTATAACTCGCGTCAGAAAAACCTCAGCTTATATTGACTCCCCGATGCACTAGAGGGCGGATGAATATCAATGATAACTCCTAATCCCCACGCCACCACCGCCCTCCACCTTATAAGGAACTGAATGGCAGCTGTCATTTCCATCTAGGGGGAGAGTTATTGGGATTGGCTGCCGCCGGAGCTGAGCCAATGGATTTACAGACTGGCCATCCATCAGGCCTGGATGGAAGAACAAGACAAGGAAACAAAGCGCCAAATGCTGGAAGAACTGAGGCAGTATCATCGTCTCCGCCTGGCCTGGGGCCTAGGCCCGCTGAAATTGCAGCGCGGTCAAGGCGACTGTCTAGAGAACTGAGGCAAATATCGCAACGTGGAAGACCACCGAGTCCGCGAGGCCTTTCTGGGGAGGGGCACAGCTTCAAAGGCTTGGTATCAGGCCCTGCAACGTGTCCGGCACGTCAAATCCTTTCTGTAAAGCCGTCTCCAAAAAAAAAAAAAAAGAAAACACGTAGCGTGGATAGATGAGGTGCTGTTTTTTTGTTGGCACACCCCCAAGAGTGTAATTTTTTTTAAGTGTTTTTTTAAGGAAAGCTAAAAAAAAAAAACCAGATGCAGTCCATAAAAAATGCCCTATTTTATTCATATTGAAAAAACCCCACATACACAACTTTTTTGGGAAAAGACTCTATTCCATGACTCCAAAAGGAGGGCTGGGGCGACTTCTTCAAAGGCTCTGCTGGTTGGGAAGCTGGCACAGGGTCACTTCCAGATCAGCTCAGCAAAAAAAGCTACACGGCCAGTGCTCTCGGCAAGTGAAGTAAGGTCGGCCATTATTCTGGTTCGAACGAGACACTTGTAAGGCGCAAGGTTTCTGGTGTTGAGCAAAGCGGCGCATCCCCACTGCGAAAAGTATGAGCCACGTCCAACTGCACCACCCTCTCGTAGCTCGTCAAGTCGTCTAAGGCACAAAAATAACCGCAAGCCCAATTAGAACAACGCACGTACTCTGCCCCATTGCTCTTGGCTACAAACTGCTCCCGCAAACCCTTCCGACACAATCCGCAGGAAGCCATCGTCTAGGAAAAAAAAAGAACACCGCGCCTTCTTCTTTGGTCCAGAGGAGAAATACTATAAAAAAAAACACACTCTGCGTTAGAACATGATGACTATCGGGGGTGGCCGAGAGAGAGAAGGGGAAGAGGGGCAGGGGGTGCACGAAAAAAAAATCAGCCAGTTGTTCAGAGCGCGCTCCAAGCCAAGGCCAAGGTCAGCGCGCTCTAAGGCCAAGGTCAGCCGAGCGCGCGCTCCAAGGTGAACACTCCAAGCCCAGGTCAAGGTCAACCGAGCGCGCGCTCCAAGCCAAATCACGCGTCAGCCAGAGGCACGCGTCAGCCAGAGGTAAGCCGAACGCGCGTTAGCCAGGTCAACCTGAGGTGAAAAGGGCTAGGAACACCACACTGCCTTAGGGCTAAGGAACACCACACTGCCTTATTAACACCACCTTAGGCTTACGTGGGGCTATTAGGGTTAGCACCACCTTAGGCTTACGTGGGGCTAGTAGGGTTAGGGCGATTAGCAACACCACCTTAGGCTTACTAGGGGCTATTAGGGTTAACAGGCTTAGGCTTACGTGGGGCTATTAGGGTTAGTGCTTAGGCTTACGTGGAGCTATTAGGGCTAAGGACCAAGCGTGGTGCTTAGGCTTACGTGGGGCTATTAGGGTTAGAGCAACACCACCTTAGGGTTAAACCACCACACTCCTTGGGGGTGCCTCCCCGCCTGCACCACCATTTTGTGGTGCACTGTGGTGCAATGTGGTGCCAACGCGCGGGGGTGGCGGGTGTGACGTCACGTTTTCTCAAACTTTTATTGGCGGCCATCTTGGGAAGGGTGCTCTGGGGGGGGGGGGGGGGAGGCTAATTCAGAACATGCCAGACTACTAGCGGTAGCCATTCATTAGCCTTTCGCTGCGACAAAGGGCTAATGCTCGAAACGTCAGCTTCCGAATCTCTTTACAGTGGCCAAGTCACATGTTCAACCTAGTTGATAAAACCAAATTATCTTGTAATACTCCCACCCACGCAGCACCACAGTTTCTTTAGAAACTTGCCCCCTTTATTGACTAAGCTTGCTTGGTCAAGATGGCTAGATATTGGCCTTGTTCTATTTTGTCTGGTTATGGACCTCCACTCCATCTTGCCCTGGCCAGTGTCAAGCCATCTTGACCTCACACTTGGTCAATAACCCATATATCTGGCTACATTGTATACCAAGCTTGCATACCTTTACCTCATTGCTTTTTTGTCACATTGAATAAAGCTTCATACACCTGTACAGTACATATCTGATAATTACTTGTAAACATGTTGTAGTGGAATTCCCAGGGCTAAAACAAAACTTGAATTCTAACGTGCCCTTTGGAAATTAGGGCAGCACTCAAATTTGACTTGCCTTGGGCAAGTCTTAGTTTAGGTTTTTTTTAAAAAAATAGTTTCTTGCCAGGGTCCAATATAGCCGGGGCGAGAGGGGTTTTGCAGTCAGGCTACAGTGTAGTGGATTCTGTTGTCACTTGCCTTTGGGCAAGTGGAGTTTTTTGGCAACGTTTTAGGGTTATTCAAATTACGGAAGTACTGTAAGAGGCAAATGTTTTGGGAGCTAGTGAGAATGATTTGTTTTGTGGGCTAGTAAATCATAAGTAGAGCTTGGGCAAGTTCAAAAAATGTGTTTTCTTTGCAGCCTGAGAGGGTGAATGATGTACAGTTTGAACATCCATTGCACAACTGGGGCCTTCACTTTCACTTGTTACTGAATAATCAGATTTTTTATGGCTGATATCTTGGGTAGCAGTTCTTCAATTTCCTTAAGCAGTACATGTGCTTACATGTATGTGTCTTCTGGTTGCAGATATTTGTTTGGTCTACAGATAAAAAGAGATCTTCTTAGTGGAAGGTAATTAAAGTTAATTTACTACATGTAGGATCCATTGTCTGTTTTATTCTTTGTCTGTGTCAAAACGACATGGGCTTAGAAAGAGGCCTTGAAATTGTATGTGATTACAATAGATAACATATTACATTACAGTACATGTAGTACTTCTGAGAACTTTATTACATGTGTTTCAATGCAGGTCTGGTGCAAAAGCCTGTTTTTGAAAATAAGTTTATTTCCATTAAAATGAATTAAACTCATCTCACAATAGATAAGCTTGGGGAATGGTGCCTGAAAACAGGAAGGTGGGGCCATGAGCCACTCCTAGCCGAACACGAAGGGTGTCCATGACAACCCTGTGAGCGGCAACCACTAGACACCGTCACACTGTTCGAACAGTGGAAACAAAGTTACTTACCTAATACTTACCATGCCAAGAGGGAGGGGCGGGCCAGGAATAAACTCAGCGAACTATCCCGTAGCGAAACGCAGAATGACTTGACATCCGAAGCTGAACTGTAAACCATGCTCGGACCCCTGCGTAAAGCCCCAGGCCACCCCGCACCAAGCCCAGGGAGCAACCACCGGCCAGCATTGTTTTGCGTTTAACTTAGCCTAAATTACATTTAGCCACATCGAGCTGGTTATTGTATGACACGTTTTTCAAGGAAACCCATAACTGGTATGTCTCTAAGTGTTGCAGAATCAACACATTAAGCAGTGAATGAAATTGAAGTCCATAACATAACATTTGCTGTTTAATTGCTTTCAGTCAGCACTTTCTTTTATGATTGGCCCAATCAAACACTGACAACGGAACTATTTCACATAATATCATATAATATCTGTCATTGCACCATTTTTGCTTTACTACTCTAGATTAAAATGTTCAGAAAATACAGCAGCTCTCTTGGCATCCTATATTGTTCAAGGTAAGCTGATCTTCTCCAGCCTGTGTACATGTACATGTAAAAAGGAAATTCCGAGTGGCAATGTTAGATTGAGCTACTACTAGTCTTTACAGTTATCATTGTTTGTAATCAACAACATGAAACCTAAAATTTGGCAATGGAGTCAAAGCAGCACATTTGTACCGTGTGAAGACACCGGTACATGCATTTGAACATGTACATTATGAGCATGCAAGCGTCCCATGAAAAGTTCTTACAAGGTAATTTTGGTGCTTTAATCAAGGCATCTGACAGGATGCGGTGGTGCGGATCCACATAATTTGGGAACATCCGCATCCTCCACATAATCAGAGCTTTTTCCAGCATAAAACAGAAACATCGTGCGATATTAGCGATAAAGTAGCTGCCTTACAACCCTACTGTACATGTACAAGCAAAACTTCTGATTGATAGTAGTTTTCTCCTTTCCCTGCTAGCAGAGGTCTCGCATGACGTGAACGACGGGAGAGAGACCTCTGCCGGCTTCCGACGAGTTATCTATCCCGCATGCGCTCGCGTTTCCTTAACAACCAGTGACGTTTTTGTCACGTGCGACACAACCCAGATAACCGGTTTGCGCGCGAAATTTCAGCTGAAGGCGCGGGTTTACATGTACATGTGTTGTGGGGAATTCTTCGCGATGCCGAGAACTCCACAATCCCGTAAAGCAATCTCGGAAAGCGCGTCACCTCGGACCCCCATTAAATCAGCAGTATCTTGAAAAGACGGTAAATGTCTTTTGTGTGGTTTAGATTTCAAGATAAGCGGGCAAAACACTTGGAGATCCCTCAAAAACAAAGATCTCAAAGATAGAGTTTGTCGGCTGTTGGAGAAGACACCTGACTTTGAACTAGAATCGACTCGGCTTTGTAAAAAGTGCTTCCGACGCATCGAAGCCTTATATAAACGAAGCAAGGATATTGAAGACAGTAAACGGGAAATAACTGAACAGTATGAGAAGGCAAAGGGAAGTAATAAGGCTTGTTTTGGCGTAAATAGTTATCGCTTTAAGCGGCTTGCCAAACAAAGCCCCGGCACGAGCGAGAAAAGAGGAAAACGGCGTTGTTTTGACACTCCAGTTAACGAGAAATGGCGCGATAACTTTGGCTGTATTCCACACGATGCAGAAGATCGAGATAAACAACTTGCGCATTATGGTGAGGAATGTCAAGATGACTTTGGCTTTGCACCGTTGGAATTTCATGAAGAAGATTTCCAAGCACAATTTCCGGAACATGGCGGCGAAGCCCTTCAGAATGTAAACATTACGATTTCGCACAGCATTGGCGAATCTATCCCAGTTAAATCGAACCGTGGCTGTGTACCACACAATGCAGAAGATCGAGATACGCAACTTCCGAATTATAGCGAGGAATGGCAAGATGACTGTGGCTTTGCACCGCTGCAATTTGCTGAAGAAGATTTCCAGGCGCAATTTTCGGTACATTGCGAGGGTGAAGTTCCTCAGAATGTAAACATTCCGATTTCGCACAGCATTGGTGTTGTTGAATCTATCCCAGTTGAGTCGAACCGTGAAACTGACAACGTTAAAGTGAAGGTGAGCTTTGTTAATTTCTGAAACATGACATTTTGCTGTACCTTGCTCATAACCTGCTCCTCGTGTTGGGGTAAATGTAGTTATTTGTCTTAATGTGACCGTGCGATTTCGCACAGCATTGCTGTTGTTGAATCGATTTTAGTTGAATCGAACCGTGAAACTGACAACGTTAAAGTGAAGGTGTGCTTTGTTAATTTCTGAAACATGACATTTTGCTTTACCTTGCTCATAACCTGCTCCTCGTGTTGGGGTAAATGTAGTTATTTGTCTTAATAAACGTGACCGTGCGATTTCGCACAGCATTGCTGTTGTTGAATCTATTTTAGTTGAATCGAACCGTGAAACTGACAACGTTAAAGTGAAGGTGTGCTTTGTTAATTTCTGAAACATGACATTTTCCTTTACCTTGCTCATAACCTGCTCCTCGTGTTGGGGTAAATCTAGCTATTTGTCTTAATAAACATGACCGTGCATTCCATATCGAATTGTAATTACCAGGAGAGGTACAAAACAAAACTACTTATTCGTTTTAAACTTTACCTTGTGTTGCTTGTAGGTAGGAATTTCTTCCGCTTCCCAAAACCCCTGCCATATTTATGACCAAGATCTGCGATATTCCCTACCTTACGCTGAATTTTATTTTCCATAATGATGAAAAAGTGGCTTCTTCTTAAAAATATCAAGGCTAGAGTCCTAAAACCATACCCTTTTTATGACCAAATTCAGCTAAAATCGATGCCATATTTATGACCAAAATGACTGAAAAACCATACCCTTTTGGGGCAGAAAAAACCTATATAGCCCATATAAGTAAGTACCCCCCCCCCCTCCACCGGGCTACTGGCCGCCTAATAGGGGGTGGCCATATGATAGGTGGATGCTTAATAGAGGTTTGCCTGTATTTATTGTTTTGATACATTTTTAGGTAACCATCTGTTATCCAAGTGGAAGCAAGGAACGACTGATCAATAACACCCACATAGCAACAATAGTGAAATACTTCGCGCTTGGCCTAAATGAACAGGCCTACAAATCACTTCTTAACCCTTTCACCACCAGTGGCCTCTTATAGATTTTACTCTGTCTAACGCCAGACGATTTTACTCGTCAAAGGGAGACCCTTGGTGGTGAAAGGGTTAAAAAAACTATCTCCCTTAACCCTTTCACCACCAGTGGCCTCTTATAGATTTTACTCTGTCTAACGCCAGACGATTTTACTCGTCAAAGGGAGACCCTTGGTGGTGAAAGGGTTAATATCCCCGAAGCAAATCAAGTAATCAAACGGGCCTTTATTGCTAACTTAAACAATGAGATGAAAAATCTTGTCTCCTCAAGTGTTTTGAGAAACTCCAGTCCCACTGACCTAACAGATTTTAGACTAGAAACATTTCAACAAGAGCTAGCAGAGAAAGCACCTGAAACTTTGGACTTGCTGGAAGTTCTGTGCTCTTCAGAGAGAAAAAAACGGAGACACAAATCTGAGGAGAATGTAGCCGATGACAGTCAGAACAAGCTTATTTCTCCAGTTATTCCCACCATTGCTGGTATGATCCTTCATTCTAGGTGTTCTGCTTTGTCAGCAATGGCATACCGAATAGGACTCCTCATTAGGTATTCTGGTGCTGGAAGAGTAGTAAGTGACATGTGATAGATTCTATATATGGATCTTTTCAAGAATCACAAAATACATTTTTGGTTGTATTTCATTGACCAAGTAATTTTGATTTACAGAGTAAAGAACATTCCTTGTTTAACTCACAATTTACTTTTCTATATTTCAAAATTACTGTTAAGTAATTTTCAGATTTTACATTTGCCAAATCAAGTTAAAGAACATCATCAATTACCCATTGATTCCATACCATTACTTCCCTGCTAGCAGAGGTCTCTCTGCTAGCAGGGACTACCATTACCAGCTGTTCCACACAAATTCATTTTTTGCCCTTTTGGTGTGACATAAATTTGTGTAGTAATTTTCTACTTGGTTTTGTAACAGAGCCATATTTCAACTTCTAGGGTCTTGAGCTGCTGTCAAAGCATGGGATTACTCCACATCCAGATACTATTGCCTCAAAAAGCAAAGAATTGGGAAAAAATCATGACTCTCAACTCTTGGAGTGGACCAAATCGATTTCTCAAGCAGCTGAAGTGAGACTCTGTGCAGAAAACCTTAAAGAAGAATTGCAAGCTCTTAATTATCTTCCTTCACAGCCATCTCTTGACAACTTTGTGGAGCATGTTCTTGGTACATCTAGTAATGAGGCTAGAGAATTTGAAAGTAAATGTCATGTGGATGATGCAACAGTTACTGGTAATGATATCACCACAGTAGATACATCTGCACTCAATTTGTGCTTCAGCTATCGACCAGGAGACACTGTGACAAGTGTTTGCAACAACCTTAAAACTGGAGGCATAAGTGACAATGCACTTCAAGAGACTATTAAAGCTGTTTCTGAAGCTGCAGCTAGCCAGGACGAGAACGATTTGAAATCTGCAATTGATTCAGTTCTTCATCAAGAACAGCCAAGGGGATATCAGATAATCGGAGACAATGTGGATTTGCACATTAATGTGAGGCACATGAGTGAACAAAACAAAAACAAATCCCTGCATACTTTCAACTTAGTAGCGATGCGAGATGTTGTCTCTGGAAACAACCTTCCAGACAAGCATGTTAAAACACTTAATGACATCGAAATCTCAGAGTTTTTGCCAGGCCACAATGATGTGGAGCAACTCAAGAAGGATTTCATTGTCATGTGGGCTAGAGTAATGGTAAAAAACATTCCAGCATTCAATTTCTTAAAGGGTGTGGTGATACAGCACATCCAACATCAGTACAGCAAGGAAATGCAGGCTATCACTGAGGAGGTAACCTTAAAGGAAGTAATAATTACTAATCCCAGTAACCTCTGAAATTGTAGCTTCTATTTAATGAAAATTGATTAGGCCAAAGTTGGCATCTTTAAAGGATGCTGCCTAAATAAATAAACCCTTATTACAGTGTAGAAGTCTATTTACAAGTGTTTCCCTAGGCAGTTACGAGAGCGTTTGTAGCAGTTTTAAATATTATGCAGATATGCTTTTGATTACCAGATGCCAAACCAAAACTGAGCTCCTATCAATCAAAGCTTTTAATGTTGCTGTTGTTTGAATTTATTAGGCCCATCCCTTAGAGAAAATGTATTGCAGTTTCAAAGTTTTGCCCATGTAAGCCTAACCAAAAATTGTTAACTACCTTTTAAACTCATTTCTCTGCTACGATCAAATCGCTGATAAAATTTCTAATTTATGTTCTTTAGGTTCCACTGGGATGTCTCCCAAAGAATGAGACCCTCAATGAGGATATGGTGGACATATTGGAAACACTACAGGAGAACTATGTACCAATGATGGAGAATGGCGGGGAGAGTGTACCAGCTGATACAGTGTTCTTTGGTGGTGACCAACTTACGGAAGAGCGAGCCCGGAACATACAAAAGGCCAGGATGGATGGAGATACAACACAAGAGAGACTAGAGGGAGTGTGGCCAAAAAATGAGGACTGGCATGGAATTAGAATTGCTTATCAGGTAACTTCTAAATAATTATACTTGTTCGGTAATCCATGCCAGAAAAGAGGTGGCATATACAATATCTTAAAAATCACAGTTGCACCCCCCCTCCCCAACAACTCAAACTGTGGCTCCTGCTAACCTGATGTAATTTTTGTTTCCTTTCTGTTTCTATAGCCTCATCCCATCCCATATTTTCGGTAACTTGCTTCAAACGCCTGTAAATTCTATGTTCAATTTTCTTTAATTTCTGAGTTACATATATTAGGAGACGACTGTGTATACTGTATGATTTCTAATCTCAGCCAAACAAAGATTTTAAATTTTAAATAAACAAACAACACCAACATCAGGGGTATTGAATGTCAACAACATAATTCTAATATTGAAAAATGTGACCACATATGATAAGCACTTAACTACTGTAAACAGATTTTAGTTAGGTTGGAGTGTAAGATGGCAAGAACTAATTAATTTGATTGTGGAAATGGATTTTTATCAGTTTCCTAAAGTCTCAGGTCAAACAAATTCAAGGCTTTTAAATTATGCATAATTTTCCTATCTTCAGGTTGCTACAGACATTTTATGCAAGTCCTCCTCTGTAGCGGATTGGGGCACGTTTGCCTCTAATGCAGTGGTATCTGGAAACACTAATGCTCTGAGGGACACACTGGACAACTACGATGCTGTAAAAGAGTTTTTTAAAGTTGAGAATGAAGCTATGATGGTGGCAGCAACCATGAAATATTTCAGGATGAGCACAGTTGATAGTTTGCCTGCAGAAAACAAAATCACTAGGAACTTACAACACTCCTCAGATGAAGAGAAGCGCAAGTGGCTCCATGGACACATCAGCAGGATGCTTGACGAGTATGTCATGGATGGCGTGTCAGATATTAAAAGAGCTAGAGATGAGATGGGGCATGTTGGTATCAGACCAGTGCTTCCCTGCCGATTTTTTGGTTGCATGCGAACATTTGTCTATGCCAAATGCCGTGTCAATCATGAAAAAAAGATCCATGATTTAGAAGTCACAGAGGAGAAGAGAGATGAGACAAGTGATGAGACGAAGGAGTCAGAGTCAAAGGAGGACAATGTATTTAATTATGGGTGTCTGCACTTGAGTCTAGGCCTTCTTCTCCACAATGCAGATGACTCAGTAAAAGAGGGTGATGGAGAAAGACTGATGAGAGTTTGGAAATTCTTGACCTTCGTATTCCGAAGTCATGGAAAACACAAATATGCTTTGGCAGGGCTGCGTTTGATGGCATCAAGGCTAGCACTGTTGACACCTCGTCAGGCTCATAGGCTGACATGGAACAGATTTGCAAACAAGCAGGGAGGAGTAGGCAAGTGCATTTCAAGAGACCTGAGAGTGGAGCAAATAAATCATGTATCCAAACAAGCCATCCGTGGGATAGGAGCCCCAAATGTAACACCTGCAAGTATACAGTCAACCACACAGTCCACTGGTTCTTTAGAAAAACTGCTTGTGACGTCCAGCAAAGACCTTGGAATGACAACGCGGTCAACACACCATACCAACAAGACCAGGCAAGCAGTTTTTACATCAATATTGAACCAGTTAAACACAAAAGCTAAGATGTTTGATTTTGTACCTGGTCGCAAGTTTGAATCATTCCCGAAAGTAACCCGAAGTATTTACAGCTCCCTGGATAAAAAGAAACTCCACAGGTGGATCAGCAAACACAAGAAGAGTTGGCACAGGCAAAATCGGCATCAATACAAATGGTGATCAAATGAGTCAACAACAACTTTCTTGTTTCTCAGCGAGGGCCAGAAAATATTCCTGCATGGGTCTTAAAAGAATCTTCCAAGTGAAATGTCAACTGAAATTCATGCAGCTTGAAAAGTGTCCACCCTAATAACTTTTCAATGCTCTGTACCTAAACAGGCTGCAACCTCGTTCCCAGGGTCTCTCATCTTACTGCCACCTGGGAAAAGCAATAAGAGGGACCCTGGGAACAAGTTTGAACAGGCTGTTTATTACAAGCACATGTGAATCATTTAAAACCATAATTTATTGACCAACTATTCTACTTTTAAAAGAGGCGGGTGTTTCTGTTTCCAAATTTGTATTTATTTTTAGAGTGGACAGAACTCAATATGCAAAAATATGCCATGTAACTTCAAGGGATAAATACATGTCTTTCTTCTTTTATTATTGAAGTTAAAGATCCAAGTATTTTTTATATCGACCACTTAAGAATTTCTCATGAACAGTTCTTGTCATATCACTGACATTGTTAAGAGACAATATTTATGTTGATCATTCCAGTTTTATTGGTCGCATCTCTAAATGCCCTTGTAAAAACCAAGTTGTACTCAAACTAATTCCAAAAAATAATTCTAGCATGTCATATGAAGAAGCGGCTTTTGTATTTTGCTCGTCTGTGCCACTTCTTACTCATGGTTAGTAATAGTTTTGTTAGAGATTGACTTCCCTGGACACTTGAATGTTACTTGCCCAGCAAGAAAAAAACTACAAGTCTGGGACCACATGACAGATTTTTTTTTCCAAGCCCTGCATCAAGGCTACAAAAAATGGAAGTTTCATTTCCATAAGCATGTGACAGTCATTTAACAGACTCAACTTTGATTATTATTCTTATTAAAATAACATGTTTAAAGACCTACAAGTTAGCAATCAAAATCAAACCTTATCTCGTCTTCAGAGAGGATTTCCTCCTCATCTTCAGAGTAACAGTGATTAAGATAAAGAGGATCATCCTCCTCAAACTTTGACATTTCCATAGCTGTTACAAATTCTACCTCCTCTATATCCCCAAACACATCCATGAACACAGTTAGAATCTGTTGAGCAGTGTCACTATTAAATATTGCAAAGTTATCCATCAGGTAAGAAGTAGTGAAGATGTATTCACTGCTGTTCACCAGTTCTTTTATTAAATTGTCATCTATCTGTGCCAGTAAATTGTTCCACCCAAATATCGAGCCAGAGCCATTTGTGGAGTCTTTCAATTCATGCAATATTTCACACAAAAGCTGCCTTTCATCATCCTCTACAGTTCTCATTGGAGCATTGCCTTCAGTTATAGCACATTGGGCCATGTAAGGACCTTCTTTGCAAGAGGACAGAGAACAATCACACTTTTTTGTGCAAATGTCACAACAGTCATGTAGTGGGGAAACTGTTGCATGCTTCGTTTTAAAGTGCATCGCCACCATCTCACGTCTGCATTTGGTTTCTGGATTTTTGATGAATGCTTTCATGCTATCATCACAATGTGCCAAATGGTAGCACTTGAAATACATTATACCGTAGCTTTTCCTCCCATCTCGTCCTGCCCGTCCGATTTCCTGAACATATTCTTCTATGGTATCAGGTATACCAAAATGGCATACCCTTTCCACATCTGGGATATTTACCCCCATTCCTAGGGCTGTGGTAGCAACCACTACTCTTACTGCACCATCTGTGGGAACAAAATTATCTAAGACCTTTGTTTTCAGCGCCTCGGGTGTCTTACTGTGAAACATGGCAATGTGGGAGATGGCATCTCCATCAAGAACACTGTCAAGCATAGAATACAATTCCCCACAAGCATTTATTGACCGACAGTATATTATTGTTTTGCGTGTTTTATTTTTTTCTGTCTTGAGTTCTTCTGTCAGCCAGGAAAATGTTATTTCCAACTCTTCTTCTTGAGAAAGTTTTTGCACGGACATCTTCATATTGTTTTTATCAGGTGGCTTACTAATGAAGAGTACATTTTTCATGTACAAGGTCTTGATAATTTGCTTTCTTGTTTTCTTTGCTGCTGTTGCAGTCAAGCACAGTAAAGGTGCTCTTGTGAAACCCCTGACATTACCTATTTTGCTGTAGGCATCTCGAAAAGGTGCTTTCTCTGGGGAAGATCCAAAGCCCCTGTCAAAATATACAAAGAAGAGAAACGTTATGAAAAGTCAATTAAGGGTGTTTCAAACTGGTGATAGCAAAACAACATAAAATGTAAATGCATTTTTTTATCAACATAAGAGCAAATTCATTATTATGTGGTAAATAGGAAATTCATGGTTGGATATCTTCGGTCATCATCATCTAGAAGTTGTCTTCGCCCTTTCTAATAAAGAGTAATTACATTTCAAACAATAATAGGTTTCAATAATTTAGTTCAGGCCTTTTGAGTGACTTGATGACAGTTTTTTTGGTTCAGTGCATCAATGCAACGGTCTGCAAGTAGTCAGGGATTTAAGATTTTGTCAATACTATTCTTACCAATTATGCACGCAGTGAGACTCATCAACTACTATCCCAAGCAGGCGCTCTCTAAGCTTTAGAATAATTTGCGTGTTTCCAATTAAAGTTTCCGGGCTCACGTAGACAATTTCAATGCCTTCTAAGGACGGCAACTCGGAACCTTCAATCTTGGTAGCCTTTATCCCCAGCTTCTCACAAGATGACAACTGGTCCTTGATAAGGGCATTCAACGGAGAAACAACTAAAACCACAGGTTCTGTAGGGAAGAGATCCTTAGAAACCACAGACAACTCGGCGGCCACTCGTACTGCGAGTTGGAAGATCAACGATTTTCCGTAGCCCGTTGGGAGGCACGCAAACGTATCACGTCCTTTCAGAAAACCAAGTATGACTTGTCTTTGTAACGACGTTATCTCTTTAATATCTTGATCGCCAAGCGCTGAAAGGGACGACTTAATGGCTCGATCAAAGTGAGCAATTTCGAAAGAAGATCTTGTGGAAGCCATGATCCACCGTGGGCTCTATAATTGTCAGCGAACAGTCTAACCAGGCACGCGCATTACACATTAAACGAAACCGGTTTTGAAAACCGGTAAGTAATTTGGTCGGCGGCTTCATCAAACAACTCGTCGGAAGCCGGCAGAGGTCTCTCTCCCGTCGTTCACGTCATGCGAGACCTCTACCTCTGCTAGCAGGGAATTTTCTCCTTAAAAAGTGCCAGTTCGTTGGTGACAAATTTTTAACCTCCAGGCGTTCCAACCTATATACTTTGTGCAAAGAGCCTTGGAAAATGCCTGGTTACTAAGCTACGGATGTTCCACAAACGCAACAACAAATTCTGCACACAAAATGAGCTAAAATGCTATAGAAAAACTGTGTTAATGAAGAAATACTTGTCAAAAATAACCATTTAAAAAGATCAAGCATAATGTCAAAGTTGGCAAAAATGATGTGCATTCTTCTTCTTATTGTTATTATTATTATTATTATTATTATTATTATTATTATTCTATTAAAGAGCTCAAACTGTGGGTAAGGCTTTGAAGTGCTTTTCGTTTCACTGTTGTTCAGTAAGTTCGAAAGGCTTTATTATCAATTTTGTTAGCTGTTGAAATTGACTAATTTTTTTGCACTTTTCCCTGAAAATTTCTGCATAATTTGCTGTTTTTTTTCCGTATCCTGTCAGATGCCCTGCAACTCTTGTGATCATACAAAATTATGTTTCAACAATTTAAGCTTGATTTACAAAAAACACACCTACAGTACCGCTCAAAAGTAAGTTGACAGTCCCTCAAGCCTCGATCCTCGAGCCTCGAGACTCAGTTCTCGATCCTCAATAGTTTCGAGAATCGAGTCTCGAGGATCGAGTCTCTAGTATCGAGTTGCGAGTTGAGAAAGTTAATGACCTTGTTGCTTGACTGATCTCTCGAGAAATTAATTGCACAAACGGGCTGCAGACTACCAGTCTTGCGAGCAATCGTTGCGTTCACTTTGGAATCCAAAAACAAATAATAATCAAGTTGCGTGCGACTGATTCGATTGTAAACACAGATAAGGGCATGCAGGTGTTTAGTAGCGATCGGTTATGCTAACGAATGAATGAATCTTGCACCAAAATAAAATATGTTGGTGAGTAAATTGCAGTGTGAAAAAAAAACATCTTCTAATTGGCGGTCAAACATTGCATGTTTGTCTGTCGGAATACACTGTAACCGATCATGGAAGTATTCTGGCGGTAAATAAATTTTATGCTTTCATGAATTTGGTCAAATTTATTTTTAAAAGCTTTGCGAGCTGTAATCTTCAATTTCAGGCCTTTCTATGTTCGAAACAACACGGTTTGCGGATCTCTATTGGGAAATTAATTTTTCAAAAAGTCGAGACAGCCAGACTTTTGGCACCACATGTTTTCGGCTTGTTGAACTTGAACATGCATTTTCAGTTTGCGCCATTTGTTTTTATATGATTGTCGTTTTATTGCTAACTTCGTGCAGTGCACAGAAATTATATTTATTAATCCAAGCAAGTTGGCGCCGTCTACATTCGAGACTCGATCCTTGAATGTTTCGAGTATAGAGGATTGAGTCTCGAGGTTCGAGTTTCGAGTGTCAACTTACTTTTGAGCGGCACTGTCGTTGTAGACTTGACATATTTAATTATGCATAGTCGCCTTGTAAACTGGCAGTCTGGCATTTTTAATTAACCCACTGGTTATTTCAGGTTGCCAGTACCCTTGTTAATAGTTTTATTAAATCTATTATTTTTGTAAGAAGAAGGGTAAATAAAGAATGTTGTTGTTGTTGTTGATGTCAACGTTTTGCATGTGCCGCTATATTCTCTGCAAATTTTCGTTTTGTGTAGGGGAACTTGGAGATTACGAAGGAATGTCATGCAGAACGGGATATTTATCAGAGTTTCAATTTTTTCCCGGTCAGGTATGTTCAGCCAGAATTTAATTTTATGAAAAAATAAAATGTGTGCATTATTGTATGCACTTGCTTGATCCTATTCGGTTTGTCCTATTTGAGACGTACATTTAAGGCAACGACAATCCCTGTCTGTCTGCCAGTGTCTGTCTGTATGTGTACATGTATTTATCCATCTTTCTAAAGCCGTGTTCACACTAAATGTTAATTATATTCAACTGAATTACAATTCAATCTATTATACTCCATTCGATTTTATTCAATTATGGTTCTATTCACATCTGCGAAAATTCAAATAAACTAGGCAGGGCAACCTCGCAATCTAAAGTTGAAAACAAAACGGCGCCCTATCGAACAGCTGCCATGTTATTCACCGCAATACTTGATTTGGAGGCCAGAAGAAAGGCAAAGGAAGCTTCGAAGGCTAGAAGACGAAAAATACGCCATCTGAAACAGCAACAACGGATGAGACAAACCACCACGTGTCCGCCATTTTGTTCACTCACGCACTGTAATTACTTCAAACAACCCCAAGGGGGTTGTTTGAAGTAATTGTAATCCAAATATAATCAGGGACTGTAATTACATGTAGTTGATGTGAACCCATTTCATTCGATCATAATCGAGGCCTAATGTGAACACGGCTTAAGTGAACACAGCCATGACAGTTCAGTGTCAGGTCGTTTTTGACCAACCATGTTTCTGGTACATTAATGTACATGTACAGTACTGTCAGAAGCATATCACCCCGGTACTGTGTAGTGCCTTTTAAAAATGAATAATTTCTCTTTTTTTGTGTACATACAGACACAAGATTCTGAGAAAAGAATATCAACTTACCACAAAGAGCACAGGTGCTGTTTATAATAAAATCCTTTAACATTATTTTTCTTTGTCCTTTCTTTTGTTTGGTTGACAGGGCATTGCAAATTTTTGCTCTTTCAAAACAAGCATCTAAGTTGTCTGGGGAAGGGTTACTGGGGACCCAGTACTGGTTCCATGGGCTACGGTGGTTTCTTATCCTGGTTTAAGTAGCAAATTGTATTATCTGCTTTTGTCCTGTCAAATAACTAGCTACCAATTTTAGCTGACGTTTGCATTTACATGATTGTACAGTGCAATTGTACACCATCCCATTTTTTACTAATAATTATTTGAAACAGTAAAAAGTGAGGCTTACCCCCTATGCATGTGCATGTATAGGAAAACATACTATCAACCTCTCCACAAAGAGGAAATAAATGCAGCGTGCATGTACAGGTGTAGACCTGTACATGCACTTTCCGCTTGCAAACATGTTTCCTAAGTTTATTGTTTTCTTCTCCTTCCAAGCCATGGACTACTGTAGGTCCTGTATCCCATTACTTTAAGTTATAGAAATAAACAATTGTTCTACTCTACATCCCAGGTTATATGTTTTAAATATCATATTTTAATATCCCATAAATCTCCCACCCCCCTCCCCCCAGAAAAAAATCTCTGCAGCGCTCCAAGCTGCGATTGTTTTGGTCGCCATGGCGAGCAAAAAAATAATTTGGCGACTAAATTTTACAAGCAGGTCGGCAATGGCGACTGGTGCAGTAGGAAAGGCTGATTGTTCATCAACAGGGTTTTTCCAATATAATCTCTAAGCTAAACGAAGTTAACCACAATTTTTGTATGCTTGTCTTTCTTACCTGTTTCTTTTTTCTTTTATTTACTTTCCTCAACAGTAAATAAGACTGTTCAACAAGAAAAAACTGTTTAAAACGAAAACTAACATCGTCGGAACGTTCACGAATGATTTCAATGTGGTCTTGTTTCGGCCAGCAGTACTAACCCCATGTAAAGTGGCACGAAGTGTCCTTCTTTGAAAACGATTTGATTTTGGCAACCAAATTAATCGTACGTAGTGGCGACCATTTTTCAGAGGGAGGTCACCAAAAGGAGACTTCTGAAAATCTTGAGCTTGGAGCACTGCTCTGGCTGTATCCTGTTAATATTTTACCCAAAATTTCCTTTACAGTCAACTCTCTCTAAGACGAACACCATTGGGACCGGCCTCAGCTGTCCGTCTTAGAGAGGTTTCCGGCTTACAGAGAGTCAACGTAACATGGCCTCAGGAATTTTAGATTACAATACCATTTGCTTGTCACCTCTGAGTTATTTTTTGAATGGGACAAAACGATGACTGATTTAATTTTAACTTGTACTGTACTGTATGTAATTTGCCGACAAGATAAGAGCTGTCAATTAAACGTCTGGTGTTAAAAAGAGTTGTGTACTTTGTAATTTAAGAATTTTTTTCCCTTAATCATAATTTGCGGTCACATTCAGCACCTCGCAAGTGTCTGTTGACCATTTCAAAGTGTCCGTTGTCCATCTTATGGAGTTGTCCATCTTATAGAGAGTTGGTTATAGTAAAATGACTGAGAAATGGCCGGGACCAGCACCAGGTGTCCCTCTTATAGAGGTGTCCGTTAAGAGAGAGTTGACTGTACACTGAAAACCCCTTGTAGGACCTTTTGCATCCAGTGAAGGCAATGTCATGATGAACACCTTAGTTTGTTATTGTGCATACATGTACTTTGTTCTGATGGTTGTTTTTATTATTGTCCAGGGGACTCCTGCCTGCCGATGCTGACTACAATCTGTTGGATGTAGCCAGAAGATTAGAAATGTATGGCATGACACTTTACCCGGCAAAGGTGACGCCTCAGCTTATAGGGTTAAAATGTAATGCCAATTGTCTTGCTCTAGCATTGGGCACTCAAATCCAATTAGGCAACATTGTGCCTATTTTATGGGCCGCCGTCACCACCAAAAATACAAACAATACAAACAGTCTAGCATAAACAGAAATGGTTTAAACGTCCTTTGTTAGTTGATACAGGTTATATGGAAATGATGCAGTTCCAATGCACTTGGACCGGTTGTCTTTGGTGGAATGGGATACTCAACCAGTAAATGGTTTAGACAGTTTAGAAACTGTCTAGCCGCCCTTGTCAAAACGGTACAATGAACACCCGATTGATTCAGTCTAAATGTAAGTAGTTTAGCTCCAGTTTGTTAAATGGTACAACATAAAAAGATCTGGTTATGTCAAAGAACGAATAGGCTAGCTCTTTCTGTTCAAGCGGCACAGCATAGTTTAAACTGGGCTAGAGTGATGTCAAATGGGATAGCGTTACATGAAATGGCAGAGCATAGTAACAATTGATACAGGGTAAGATGAAATAGCTGAGCATGAAATGGCACAGAGTCGAGCGAAACAGTTCAGCGTGATGTCGAATGAGTCAGCCCCGGATGAAATGGCACAGTATTTGGTGAAGTTATACAGCGTAATATCAAATAGCACAGCTTTGCGTGAAATAGCTTGGCATACATTCAGACGGTGCAGCCTAAGACCACGTACACAGCTCGGCGTGAAGTGGTACAGCGTAACATCAAATGGCACAGCGTTGCGTGAAATGGTTCAGCATACATCCAGACTGATTAGGGCGATAATAAGTGAGCAGAACATGTTCAGAACTAGCTCAGCAATGCAATGCATGAAACATAGTATCTGAAGTAATAGAGTATTGCTACGAAGTTGGTCTAGCGTGAAACTGGGTATAGATGGCGTGACATCAGTGCGCCGAAACCACCAAAAATACAAAACACGAATGGAACAGCCAAGAGTAAACTGAGACAGAGGTCGGTATGACGTCACACTTGTGAAATTTTGGCGCCAAACATTGAGAGCTCATTCAGTCAGCGTGATCTCTGTAACCTCGTTTCATCCTATTTTGGTAAGTCTCCTTCCTTATTTCGTTTCACAAGGCTGTATGAATTCCCTGCAGTTCAAGAATAAATGCTTTTGTTATTTCACGGAATATCATTTCACCACAAAAACCCGACACAATAATATTACATTTCCATGTGCTCTCTGCTGTGTCTGACAGGAATATTAAATTCCATTGTTTCACTGATTGTCGATGTTCCCATCGTCATTTTAAACTCCGTTGTACTTTTTGAATTAATTGGATCGTTGATAAACTCTTGTAGTCGGTCAAGGCTGCGAAAAGTACCGTCTACTAGACGGGAGAACTGTTTATTACATAACTGCTGTTCAATGATTAAAGTTTGTGTCACGCAATAATCAGTAACGTAACATAGGAAGTCCTCTCTCGTTTGCTGGAGGTAAACAAAGGGAGAATATTGCAATAAATATTGCATTGAAATTAAAAAAAAATCAGCTATGAAATTAAATCCCTGATCTCACAACTCTAAATGTCCTTAAAGTTACTCCAAGCAATGGCAAAAAACAGAGAGAGGAGAAAAAGAAAAGGGGAGTAAGAGAGTGGATGAAAAAAAAAAATACTGAAACTCCGTCTACTTTAGAGACGCTTGATTTCTTGACACTGTTTTCATATATAGATATGCCTGGATTTATGAAAACGCTGTTAAAGAACGGCGTGCCCTAACCGAAGTCTCAAAAGTTCGCGATATAAGAATTGAAAGGTAAGTCAGTATTTTTTTTATGTAAGTATATATGAAATAATTCATATATTTGAACTGTCAGGCTTCTTCTTTCCAGTTGCTTAAATTGGAAAATTCACTGCGAGGATCATTCTTCACTTTCATCTGTGACCGCAGTTCAAATATATGAATTATTTCATATATACTTACATCATTTCACTCCTCACGGGAAGATATGAACTCAACAAATTGACCTCGCTTCTAATGTGTGGCTTCATAGTTTAGTTGGTAGAGCATCGCACCGGTATCGCGGAGGTCACAGGTTCGAATCCCGTTGAAGCCCTGATTTTTTTTCAGGCTTCTTCTTTCCAGTTGCTTAAATTGGAAAATTCACTGCGAGGATCATTCTTCACTTTCATCAGTAGTTTTTTTCTTATAAACTAGTTTAACTACATTTTATGGCTCTCCTTTTCCCTTTTTTTTGTCTAATCTTCATAGCTTGTGTATCTTCATGTAGTGTTTTCTACTCTTTTTACTTTCTGGAATTTTAGTATCCATTTCTTTTTTTTTTTTCAGCTGTTGTGCATGCATTCCAAGCACATGGACTTTCGACGGGAACTCTCAAACAGCTTGCACGAAATAATAAATGGCCTCGAAGGGAGTGACCAACAGACCGTTAGTTTAAGGCTAGAGGTTCTGTATGAGACCGCGTTGATTAATGGGGACGTACCTCTAGATGTAGACTTTCTAAAAGTCCTTTCAATAAGGTCGACTTGTGGCAAGTCTACTCTAGATGCCATTGATTTAATTGACCAAGCACGCAAACAACTCATTGCAATTCTGAATCTTCATCAGCCTTTTCACAGCTATCAAACACCACTATTGAATGACTGGGGATGGGCAACGCGGAAGACCCAAGTTTTCGATATCGGAGCAACAGTTATTGTTTTTTAGAGGTATAAAGAGGAGAACTTCACTGTTTTTAGTTGTGGTATACGCCATCACTTTTGCTTTATTTTGCCGCAGTACTAAGGAGAGTTAGAGTTACTTGCCAGACTTTTTTTTACCCTGCGAGCAGTCGCTTTCTCTTAAAAACAGACAGGCGTGGGAATGGACTGTCAAACAGTCTCCTATTCCAAAGCTTCATATGTATCTTCTGTTTCATTCTGCCTGTGAAGTTTTGTATTTCCATCAACACATTGACATCTAAAATCTAACCGCTGTGATTTTTTTGTGAAAACGCGATATATATCTTCCACAGTGTAAAATGGGGTTGACAGGCCTGCACGACTCCCAAGCGCGTGTTTAAGCCTTTTTCATAGCTTGGCTTTCACGAGTATATCTTTGAGCGAACGCCCTCTTTTGTATGAAATGAGGGGCGGATCTCTGTAGATTTCGCTCAGTAATGGTTGTTGTTCAATTAAATGCCATTTTTTCATGAGAATTTGTTTAGATTTGGCACTAATGGTTGATATGTTGTGACAAAAGCAAAAATTTCTTTTGCCTTCTTTTTGTTTTGCTTGGAGGGCTAATTTCCTCCCTTCAAATTTCACTTCTAAGAGAGTCGTCTCAATTAACTTCTCCGGGTAACCTAGACGTAACCTAGAAGTAGACGGAGTGTCAGTATTTTTTTTCATCCACTCTTTTACTCCCCTTTTCTTTTTCTCCTCTCTCTGTTTTTTGCCATTGCTTGGAGTAATTTTAAGGCCTTTTAGAGTTGTGAGATCAGGGATTTAATTTCATAGCTGCTTTTTTTATTTTCAATGCAATATTTATTGCAATATTCTCCCTTTGTTTACCTCCAGCAAACGAGAGAGGACTTCCTATGTTACGTTACTGATTATTGCGTGACACAAACTTTAATCATTGAACAGCAGTTATGTAATAAACAGTTCTCTCGTCTAGTAGACGGTACTTTTCGCAGCCTTGACCGACTACAAGAGTTTATCAACGATCCAATTAATTCAAAAAGTACAACGGAGTTTAAAATGACGATGGGAACATCGACAATCAGTGAAACAATGGAATTTAATATTCCTGTCAGACACAGCAGAGAGCACATGGAAATGTAATATTATTGTGTCGGGTTTTTGTGGTGAAATGATATTCCGTGAAATAACAAAAGCATTTATTCTTGAACTGCAGGGAATTCATACAGCCTTGTGAAACGAAATAAGGAAGGAGACTTACCAAAATAGGATGAAACGAGGTTACAGAGATCACGCTGACTGAATGAGCTCTCAATGTTTGGCGCCAAAATTTCACAAGTGTGACGTCATACCGACCTCTGTCTCAGTTTACTCTTGGCTGTTCCATTCGTGTTTTGTATTTTTGGTGGTTTCGGCGCACTGATGTCACGCCATCTATACCCAGTTTCACGCTAGACCAACTTCGTAGCAATACTCTATTACTTCAGATACTATGTTTCATGCATTGCATTGCTGAGCTAGTTCTGAACATGTTCTGCTCACTTATTATCGCCCTAATCAGTCTGGATGTATGCTGAACCATTTCACGCAACGCTGTGCCATTTGATGTTACGCTGTACCACTTCACGCCGAGCTGTGTACGTGGTCTTAGGCTGCACCGTCTGAATGTATGCCAAGCTATTTCACGCAAAGCTGTGCTATTTGATATTACGCTGTATAACTTCACCAAATACTGTGCCATTTCATCCGGGGCTGACTCATTCGACATCACGCTGAACTGTTTCGCTCGACTCTGTGCCATTTCATGCTCAGCTATTTCATCTTACCCTGTATCAATTGTTACTATGCTCTGCCATTTCATGTAACGCTATCCCATTTGACATCACTCTAGCCCAGTTTAAACTATGCTGTGCCGCTTGAACAGAAAGAGCTAGCCTATTCGTTCTTTGACATAACCAGATCTTTTTATGTTGTACCATTTAACAAACTGGAGCTAAACTACTTACATTTAGACTGAATCAATCGGGTGTTCATTGTACCGTTTTGACAAGGGCGGCTAGACAGTTTCTAAACTGTCTAAACCATTTACTGGTTGAGTATCCCATTCCACCAAAGACAACCGGTCCAAGTGCATTGGAACTGCATCATTTCCATATAACCTGTATCAACTAACAAAGGACGTTAAAACCATTTCTGTTTATGCTAGACTGTTTGTATTGTTTGTATTTTTGGTGGTGACGGCGGCCCATACTATTTAACATTGGAATTCCAATTTTTTGAACCTCCTTGAAAATTGAAAATTGAACAAAATTGGGAGTTTGGGATGTTTATAAGTTGGCATTACACATGGAAATTACACTGTACATAACAGTATGCTGCATGGGAATTGCTGTTAAGAAATCAGAGCTGCAATGCTCTATCATAATCAAATAGACTCATTTTTATGTCCCTTTTCATAAGGATGTAGATCTTTATGTACAAGAAAAACCAGTATCAATAATATTCAAATCATCTGAACACAAGTAATGGATCTGCATGTAGGTAGAGATTAAAAGTCTGTGTATTCTGTATTAATAATTACTTGTCTGAAAAAGCGTCAAAGAACAAATTTGAGCAAGAATGGTTTCATTGGAATCAAGGATCAAGAAATGAGAGATAAGAAGACCAATTAAAGTGGAAAGGATGTTTGCTTTGAGTTTATAGGATTTTCTTGTAATTGAACATGACATATAACAATTAAAGCACTATCTTCTTTTTTCTTGTAGGATAAGGATAATGTTGATCTTTACCTCGCTGCTGCCCATATGGGTGTCTCGGTATTTCAAAATGGTTCAAAGATCAACACTTTTTCCTGGTAAGCTGTGGTTCATTCATTGCCTTTTGTTTGTTCTGATTTGGTTCCTGTCAGATCTCTCTTTGACACTGAAACACTCCGGCACCTTTGATTACTCTTAAATACTACATTCCTTCTTAGTCAGAGGTGTTAAAAGTTATTTTAATTTGGTACTGACCAAAACAATTGTGACCTTTCGGAATGAGATTGGTTAATAGTGCCAAATTCATGTTAGTACATGTAGTTCATTTTACACTGTGAGTGGTCATGTTTTTTTACAGGATAATGTATATACAAAACATACATGCATGTACATGTACCATTAATGTTGACTGTAAATATTTTAATTTTACTCTTTCAGGGCAAAAGTTAGAAAACTTAGTTTCAAGAGAAAGAGATTTCTTGTGAAGCTACATCCAGAGATCTTTGTAAGTGAAACTAAAGGTGTTTTTCTTGAGATGCAGGGGAAACCTTTGTTAGTTTGTATTAAAACTGACAGACCAACCTTCACATGCAGACCTACTGACTGACTGACTGATGCATTTAGATTGTTGTTGGAACAGGTTAAATAGGCCATTTGTTTCCTCTTTACTCTAGGGTCACTACAAGGATGTTGTGGAATTTCAAATGGCAAGCAGGAATGCTTGTAAAAGTTTCTGGAAAATAGCAATCACCACACATGCCTTCTTTAGGTGGGTGACCATTGTACACTAAGGTCCCTTGTACAGCACCTCCTCAAACAGCTGTTAACACAAGATTGTTTATATATGTACTGTATATGGATGTTTAGTTCTTTGGTTTAATTTTGCATGTCACTGGTAATAATAATAATATAACAATAACTTTATTTTAGTGTCAAACTTCTAGCTAGCCTGTAATAGGTTTACCAATTGGGGATACTATCCTACGTAAATTGTAGAATAATCTTTAGAATTTACAATGATAAAATCTTCAGGCAGACTACCGTAAATGTCCATGTATAAGCCGCATCCGTAGATAAGCCGCACTCCCAATTTGGAAGTGCAGATTTTGGAAAAAAATAAAACAATTAAGTTTGAAGTGCCAGCAGAGTTGTATTTGCAATAAGCAAACAAGGACAAACAATCAAGGTTTCGAAACACCGACGCTGAAGTTGCTGCCATCTTTCACATTTATCAAGTCTAAAGAAAGCGAAATTTCGTTTGTCCTACCTTCTTTTTCGGTTTAATTAATGACATCTTCAACTTAAAATGCTCTTTTGGCCCGATTTTTCAAGATTATCACTTCGAAACACGCCATAAAGTTCAGTACCATTGAAACAAAACGAACGAGTGCTTAGTAGCCAAGCTGTAAATGTGGGGAGGAGTCTGGGGCAGGGCCTGGTCATCGTCATGCATAACACAGAGAAAAGCACACGCATTGATGCAATCACCTCAGTTTCTTTTTCATTAATTGCCAACGAGCCAGCCGAGCGAAGACGCTCGGCTGGCGAGGCGGCAGAGAATAGTGCCGCGCGAAGAATGGTGTATGCAGAAAAATTCTCGATCGAGCTCTGAAAGTGTAAGTGTAAGGTGTAAGATGTAACAATGGCTCAGTTTGAGCCAGTTGCAAGAACGGAACTATTCGAGCCATTGTAGTTTTTAGCCAATCAGGAGGCGCGTTACATCTAGACACTTGTCTCGTAGAATATCATTGTTTTCTTTGCTGTTGTGTTCATCCAACTGTGAACAATTTCATAGTCTCAGAACATATCGAACCAGTGTTTCCTCTCTGACTTTATCGAAATTAAAGTTCAATTGGGGAGCGTACCCTTAACAAAACTCTTCTTCTAATTCGAATATTGAGGAAAACTGTTAGACAAGAGCAAATCCAAGACACAAAATCGACACGAAACCGAACCAGCGTGTTCACCACAGAATTGAACGAGCGTGTTCATGAATCGAAACAGTGTATTCGTTCTCTGTTTACCTATATCGAAATGAAAGTTCCATCGGGCAGCTTTTTTGGAAAGATTGTGTTCACCAGTCGAACCACTAGAGCAAATCCAGTGTTGAAAACTGAAGGTTGAGTCGGCAGTGTTTCCGAACAGAGCGTGTTTATCATAGAGTCGAATGCCGTGTTCAAAACACAAATCGGATCTGTTTTGCCACAGAATTAAACGAGTCGTGTTCATCAATCAAACTAGCGTGTTCACTTTCACTTTGACTTTGCCCATCATATTGAACTGAAAGTTCGACCGAGCAGCGATACATTCCAATACTCTTGATATTCAGGGATTGCGTGACGAACGTTACCGGCCGGTAAACGCGTTATAATTTTCTCTCGGTAATATTTGCAACAGAAGAGAACCAAAAATCCGTTATGCTGTATTAATAAACCCCTTATTATAGCACAAATTATTTGCTCGTTGGCACTCTATCGATAGGTATACCTAGTCAATATTACAACACTATGACTAAAGGTAATTTACAATAGGACAAGCGTTTCTTTTCAAATTTAAAATCTCTTATTTAGCTAGTTATTGCTAACATTAAGTGGTCAAAAACAACGAAATAGTCGGCCATTTACCTCGCGAGTACTCGCAAATTTTGTGGTATTTCATTGCACGTGGCGGAAAGATATGCGTGGAAGTAACTGGCCGCAGACATCACTGCAAACAGCTGTGTGGAGGAATGGAGATTCCTTGTAGGTTGGTGTTTAGTTGTTCGAGTAAAGTGAAAATTAATCGCTTGAAAGAACTCTTGGAGAGCAAGATTCGCCGATAAACATAAGTCAGTGAACAACAGCAACAAACTCTCAATTTCTTTTATGTTTATTTCTTGACAACTTAAGAAGTTTTATGAATATTAATTAGGCTTTTGCGATCTCCAAACACAGATGTATCCGTGGATAAGCCGCACCCTTGATTTTGGGCTTCAATTTGTGAAAAAAAGTGCGGCTTATACATGGATGTTTACGGTATATCTAAATATCATTATGTCGGCAAAATCGTGGAACGACATCACGCCAACTATATACAATATCATACAATAATAAAGAACATATCTAGAATTTGAAATATAAAATCCTTAAGCTGCAATCAACTAAAACTTATTTAATTAGGATCTGTTGTACAGTTTTGTATTTTGTGGTTTCTGGTGGTTGTACTGTATTTTTCATGGTGCCGGAGATATGGAAAATGGCAGCAAGGGACCCGATTTGTTTTTGTCCCTAATTATTAACTAAATCATCTTTTTTTTCTAGCTAAGTAGCTTAGTGGGTCTCAAACTCACAGTATGTGCATCTGTAGATGCATGAGAAAAATCCGTAGTGACAGCCCTTTGTGTTGGTAATGTGTAAAGGACAAAAGACCAGTGTGTTATATGTTTATTTTCAGACAAAATGCAGGCAAGCCTATTGCAAAGACTGGCCCAAGAATCCTAAGCAGAGGGTCTTCATTCAGATACAGTGGAAGAACACAAAAACAAATTATCGAGGGATGTCGGACAACCTTCAGACAACAACCATTGTTTCAAAGGTTTGAGTCTTTGCATCATTGTGCAAACTGAAATGTACATGTAGATGTACATGAAATTGATTGATGACAAGAAAAAAAAGATGTGAAATTCAATGATTACATGTAAAATAAAATTGAAAAACAATTCTACAGATGCCATGTAAATTAAACCAACTGCTCATTGTTAAACTGTCGTACATTCCAATGGTGTGAATGTAACTATGATATGACTTTGTACAATCAACATGCAAGGAAGCGAACAAACAGAGAAACAAGCAATGCTTTCTTCCTCAGTATTGAATCATGATGAACACTGGGAACAGTTAAATTGTTACCAAACAGTATTTAAGTGAATATATGTAAGATCTTAAATTTTGACTGTAAGATAATCATTTTAAGACATTCAAGACACCAACTTGCAACTTAAAATTAAGCCTAGAAAATTCCGTTCAAGCCTTAACTTTTCCTGTGTACATAATGGTCTCTAAATAAATACCTTTTTAAAAGTAAACAGTATAACATACAAATTTATTCCATTTTGTATTTAATAACCTTCTTGTACTCTATTGCAGATGTTGTTGACTTTTTCTTTGTTTATGACGGCAATATAATTACTGCATTTCAGATCACAAAGCATGAAAACACCAACAAGACATAATTCCACCGGAAACTCCTCACAGCCATCACCAAGGTTATTGGCTGGATATGGTAATGTTGAAACAAGGATAATAGAGAGTATACCTCCACGACCTCTTATACCTCACCAAGAACTTGAAGAAAAACGGCCTTCATCCCTAAATGGGCCAACCACAAGTATTGAGCATAAGGAGAGACCGCAGGAAACCCCACCAGAGGAAGAGTTAGCCGCAGAACCATTGCCAGAAAATGAGGGTGCTATTCCACTCCAGGATCTTGATGACGAACCTGACATGACAAGAGAGGAGTCTGACACACCCTCCGAAGCTCAATCAGAGGAGGACCTTGAGTGGCAGGCTGAGCCACTGCACGTGGCAGTGGCTGGCACAACTGAGGCAGCGGTAAACATGTCTGATCCCAAGGAAACTGTTGACGATCATGCTGATGAGGGAGTGGGCGATGTGGATGAAGGATTTGAACATGGTACACCTTTGAACTATTACGGGGATGGTGATGATCAGGACGTTGAAGAAGAACTTTTAGTTCCTGAAGGTTGTGTGCGTATTGAGTACCAACCCCAACCTAATCCACCATCGCCTGTGGAAGTGAGCGATGTTGACACTTTATCGCCTCCCCCACCTTCCCCTCCCCCACCACCAGAGGACAATGAAGATGATGAAATTCCTGGGGAGTTTAGAGACGAGGGAGAAGGACAGGAATTTCCATCACCACCACCAGAACTTTTACCTTCACCACCTCCAGAGATGCTGAATGATATCGAAAAGTAAGTAGATTGTGGCCTTTAGTTGCATAGAGCATGCATACTGCATGCATGCCACATGCATGCAACATGCATGTATTAGCTAATTAACAGTAATGTACATGACTGTACTTACAGGTACATATATGTTCCTTGTGTATGCTTCCCGCGTTTTGTTAAAGACCAAGCCCGGACAAATTACCAGATGTGAAGATGATTTTGCCTGCCTGGTTGGACCATCTAGTGGGAAAAGTTTCTCATATAGAAGTTACTTTCAAAAAGTTTTGCCTGTCTGTGAAAACCAGTTGCCCTCCTGCTGGAAATGTTAATGAAATCCCTGATATTCTGTGTAATTCGTTAAGACAAGCTACCAGTATGTCCAGATTAAGTTCTATGAAATATTTACAAATCTGTTGTTAGTTTTCACCTTACCAATTTTGAGCACTCAGCCGGTCAAAACTACATGTATGTTGAGATTACATTATGTAGTGCAAATGCCAAAGGACAATCATTATGAGTTAGTCTCAATAATGGTGTGATTATCAATAATTAATTAATTAATTATTAATTAAATGAATGTCGAATTATTAGGTCAGAGGAAGTTGAAAACCCTCCAGTCGTAGTACCCCACAATGGTTTTCAACCGCAAAACAGGGAAGTCAAAAGAGATTCGGCAAAACTGAATATCACATGCAGTAGCATAGTCACAAAAGTACAGAATGGTGGAGTGTCCAGACATGGTAAAGGTCAGTACAGCTGATTTACAGTTTTTAAGATTTAAATAGAAAACATGTACCGTGTTTTTAGCAAGTCATAAAAACGGGAGTGAAAGTTTGGGAAAACGAAAAATGCTGATTTTTAGACAATTTTAACTTGATTTTTAACCAATCAGATTCACCATGTGGATTTTCTTAGGGCTGTTAGCCAAAATTGGCTAACAGCCCCAATCAAAATTGTAGTGTCATACACTGTAGTACTGTACCTATGTTATGCGAGTATGCTGGGAAGCTTTGGGGATTGTACTCAAGTGTACATACATGTTCTACTTTTCATGTAATGTATGTTGGCAAGGAACAGCACCCATGTTAGATCAGAGGTCAGCAATCTAAAGCAGAGTTCAGTAGATCTGTCTAGTACACTGTAGCATGATTTGTTTTACAAAGTACAGCAGCATGGATTCATGAGCCCAAAATTGGCTGGGGGCAACATTTTTGTTCGGAAGATGTCAATAGTCTGTATCATTTCTTGTTAAACTGGACTGATGCAACTTATTGTTCAGTTGAGCGACAGGACTCTTTCATTTGGTGTCTAAAGCTGTGTGAATTATGTAGAATTCCATTGGCAAATTCAGAGCCACAATTGGGTGATGTGGTTTTGTTTGGAAGATGGCAATATCCTGTAGCATTTCTTGATAACATGTATTGATACAAATTATTGTTCAGTTGAGTAACATGACTCTTTCATTTGGTGTCTTAAGCTGTGTGAATTGCAGTTGTGTAGAATTCCATTGGCAAACTCAGAGCCAGGATTATGTGACCTGGTTGTGTTTGGGAGTCGGCAGTAAACAGTAGCATTTGTTGATAACCTGTAGTAATTACAGCCAATTGCTCAGTTGAGCAGCATGGACCTTGTGTGGGTAGTCTTCAGCTGTGTGCATGGCTTAGAATTTTGGTGGTGAACTTTTGCTTGTAGCTGTTGGGAGTTTTTTTCAAAATGTAACAGTTTTGTTACTATGATGCAGTAAGAGCTAAAAGCCGTGCAGGTTCTTGGAAGATGTGATCAGTTTATGATGTTGTGCTTATAGCAGTCTAAGTGTGAATGATTCTTCAAGGGTGCATTGTATTATCAAAAATCTTGTCATTATCTTCTCTGGGTTTATTAAACTCCTATTGACAAATTTGAGGGAGAACAAGTGACTGAGTTTAATTCTAAAGCAGTGATTTGGTCAAGTGTGTATTTTAATACATACATAAAAGTATTACAGAGCAGTTAGTTGTACTGTAGCTGTGCTTACATATACTTAAAAAAATACTTAATAAAATAATATTTATAGTAGTACTATGTACTACTGGTGGCTACTGAGTAAGAAATGGTGCAAGATAAGGACCTTAAACTGTGTATTGTACCCATTTGTCATAATTAATTAACTTGCTGCATTTTAAAATTAGATAGACTGCAGTAGTCAATTTAACTGTTTCATTTGATAAACTAAACAACAAGAAACCAGTTCACTAATTATAACCTTTTGTTTAATTTCCAAACGTTACGTACATGTGACAGTAAATTTGTCGTAATTTACCAGTAACACACTTATCTACTTCATCAGATAAAATTTGTATGGAGTTAAAATATTGTCAGTAACATGCAGTGTTTGTTTTCATAATCTGGTTCGTTATTATTTTTTGTAATGCATGACTGATGCACTGGTCAATCAAGCTAATTCTTAATTAATCTCTAGTTTAGTTAACATTGTGCTGGAATTTCCATTATCAATACAAACATTTACGCACTGTCAATTGTACATTCAAGTGATTTCAACTATTCTAAAGAGGGGATTGTTGTGTTACTTCATACCCTAAGATCTAACACAAAGAGAACATACAATATATAAGCTGTAATTGGGTTGAATATAAAAAGTCTAATTAAGAGTTCTGCATTGTCATAACCTGTAATTGCTAACCCGTATGCACTGACATGCTTGTCAGTGAAGCACAAAATTATGCACAAGGGCAATGTGCCATGTTATCATCATTTCCGATATGACCTGTTTCTCTGATACTGAACTCTTTTCATTTGACTGCACTTTATCCTCTGTCTAACTCTTCTTCACTCTGTCTGACCTAATTCTTTTCTCTCTAATCTCTCTCTAGATTTGGATGAGGTCTGTGGCCCTTGAAGTCAACGACAGTTATGTTGTGGTTTTCAAGATAAACAAAGTACATTTTTTGCTAAGAAATAATTGAACGTACAATAAAATGACTTGTTAGCTCGTACTGACAAGGTTATATTCAAAACAGATGCTTTTGTTTACAGAGATTCCAGACATCTTATTTGTACGATAAAAGGATTAAATGTTTAAATAAACTTAGTCTAGGCTAAAACTGCAGGCGGCTTAAACTATGCAAATAATGTAAAGAATGTCCTTCTTTCCTGTGTTTAACCCTTTTTTTCATTTCCTGTTTCCGACGGATTACACTAATACATTCCTCTAACACTAATACAGTGAATGACTTACTGAGGCTTGGCTAATGCATGTACAAGGTATCAACTTTAAATGTTAGTGAAGATCTTAATCTTTGAACTTTTGTTAAAAAGGATGACCATTTAATTAGTTGAACCTGTTTGTACTTCACACCTTCAAAAGCCTCTTAATTAAAATTACAGCTGGCCAGCCCTGGTAGATAAACATGTCTTCGCCTTTCTTAGGCAAAACAGATACAGGATATGGCTGACTGAACTAAAGGATGCAATGTCATTCTTCTGTCAGAGGCTTTTCTGTTGTCATTTTCTGTTGGTAATAAGTTATAAGAATACCATCATTATTTGAAGTTTGACCTCAAGTAGATGTACTTGAGTGTAACAGTGCTGTGGCGGGATTGTAAATTGCTTCTTTGCAAGCATTAGTGGCCAGATTTCAAGATGTAATAATGAAAGGAAAATAAAAGGAGACCTGGCAGCAGGCAGGATGAAGCAATATTATAGTAAAATTTAAAAGCATTCTCTGACTAAGAATACATGTATATCAAAAACACAAGCTTTGGACTGCCTTAATGATAGCCTGCAACAGGCAAAATGTAGACTGTGCAATACAGTAGTTGACAGACAAAAGCTTGAATGTGTTCTGTTGTATACTTTCAGCCAGGGATTACACTTATAGTATGAAATGGTTGTTGATGGCTTCAACATAAGCCCATTATATACTTTTGCTGCTATTTCTGTCTCATCTGTAACTGAAACTTTTTGTGTTGTGTAGTTATTCCTAATTCTTTTCATGAGTAATAAGGACAGCATAGAAAATGAATGTAATAATAATTATCTGTAAATAGTTTTGTACTCAAAGGTAGGAAGTGCAAAAGCATCTCGCAGCAAAATAGAAAGCAGCTTAAGTAATAGTAAAATTATTTAATAACATTCTTGCAACTCTTGAGCCCTGACATCACTCTCATTGTTGGTTTGCCAAACTGCTCAGCCATGTGCGTCATTTGGAATATTTTACCAAGTGATATGAAAATCTCTTAGACTACAGTAAATATTGACATACAGTACAAAGAAAGTTGATTTTAAAGTTAGTCTTTTCTTGTTGTATCATACAAGTGGTCTCCATTTATATATACACTGTAGAGCGTCCTTTAGAAAGAGTCAAGTTGTTAGTCACATTTTCTGAGGTCATCGGATACTTCAAACCTTTGTTTTGTTATTAAAAGGAAGGGCAAATTTCAGTAACTATCACTGAATATAATTACAGGGTCATTGTAATAATTTTCTTCATTGAGAATTGTGCAAAATATTACTGTAAATAGTTAAAACAGTAATGAAAGAAGCTTTTATTAAGATGTAAAACAAAATCATCATTATTTAAAAGAAATTTAAAATTTTCTTTCTTTAAGACAGTCTTCATAGCTTCCAGCTTTACGGTTTCTTCCAATTGTTATCTAGTGTAACTGTGTTAGTTTGGCTTACATTTAGGCCATTTTATACGTTTTATACATGTAAGAACCATTTTTTTGTATCTCTGTTTACGTAATTTATGTACCGGTACATTACATGCTATAAATTATTAGTTTGCCGAGCATTTCAGGTGTACCCACCTCCCTTAGTTTATCAGATTGCAGATCTCACACTTGAAGGTTTTTTTTTTATACTCTACTATATAAAAAAGTGAAGTTAGCAGTAGTCTAAATGATGGTACATTGAACATTTTAAGATAATGTGTTACTGTCTGTCAAAATCCCCAAGTTGTGTTGAATATTGCTGTATATGTAAGCATTTTGGATTTTTCTGCTTTGGCTCTTAGCAAATGAAATGAAATGTAGTTGTATGTTAATCTACATGGAAGTCTTTTGTATACAAAGTCATGTGTATTTAAACTGGTTAAAATATTGCATTGTATCGTTTATTTTGACCAATGTGCTGCTATTCAGCACATGAAGGGTGGCCCTGAATGTAGATCCCTGTAAACTCAGCGCAGCCCACAGTTTAATGCATGCCCTTGGTCTCATTGGTTAGATGTCTAGCAGGGGGTGAAATTAAATTATAAAGCGTGTTATATCCAAGTGATTAGCTTCCAACAATTAATTTATTTAATAATTGTTTGCTGAAGTGGAAGTGAATAGTAGTGGATACATTGTACACTCCAGTGAAAGCTGTTATGCAAACACCTTTGGGACCAGAAAAATGCCCATTTAAAACACACAAGCAATTTTGGGCAGCAAAACTCTAGAATATGTTTTGAGAATTGCATTTTGCAGAATTTCTGTTTATAGGGTTCTAGAACAAAGCCCTGTGAAAGTTCCACAATGTTTTTGATTACTAAGTTCAGTTATGGTAATGCTGATGGGGAAAAGGGGAACATTTTTTCCAGGGAACTGCTGTTAAAGTGAAATGACCTTGTTTTGTTTACCTTGTGTTGATCTCTTGTTTTAACACACATACTTAAGTCTGTTATATGTTTCTAGCTTGATAAATTTAAAAAGTGAGTTACCTGTCTATGAGACACTTTTTTCAATGTATGTAAAAGAATATTTTTATGATATACATGTATGTTGGATAATTTAATGCCAGTTTAATTAGGCTTTTCAGTTAATCATGAAGTTACGTACTGTAGCTTGTAATGTAAAACATGCTACGCTAATATACTCGGTATTTTAGCGACTTTTTTTAAGAGTAAAACTCAATAAAATGCCTTTGTATCAGGTAAAATGTGTGTTCCCGCTTCTCTGACAGAGGTAGTTAACGCTTCCATTCACACACACACCAATAAAAGCACTGACTATTATAAAAAAGTTGGATTTCAAACAAATCAGACAGCATGATGTGAAAGTACTGCTCTGGTGCTATTGCTTCGTCCACAGACACACACATGTAAACAGGGTTACCAAGTGGTGTAAAATATGTACAAGTAGCTTTCATAATTATGAATGGCTTCATGTGAAGGTGGAAAGCATGTTGTGGAACATAACAGAGCGGTTTTCTAACTTGTAGTGTTGTGAAACCAAAAGCAAAGTAATCACTGCACTTTGCGATTGGCTTAGGATTCTTGTGCCAATTTACCAACCAATCAAAGGCAAGACCATAATCAACTCACTCACACACCGTTTCCCGTGCATGCTACTTCTCAGCTAGTGCATGTGCATTGAGGCTTGACTGTTTCACCATATTGTCTGTGTCCTGTGCAATTGGCTAAGTGATTAATTTGGATGCGGTTTAAGGACACTTAATTGAAAACCATTCTAACCAGTAACGCATGAATGTATGCAAGGTTTGCCATCACGAGAAGATGACAAGTCCTGGATGAAGTAATTAGAAAAATTGAGTCCCTGCACGAGTCCCTGCCAAGTCCATACCTGGGTGCCAGTCAAAGAAAGGCTGCCATTGGCTTGTTTCATTTTGTAGGACTCGTGTAAAACCCTGGGGCAGGTTGAGAGAAGCACTCTGAAGTCTTCAATGTGTATTAACGAGTTTGCCTCCCTTGCAATCCAATGAAGTCACCATCAGTCTCCTTTGTATTCTGACGTGTCCAGTAAAACTTGTGCAAAGCTGAACACAGAAGTTTAACCTACCATTGAGGATGGAACATTAACATTTTGTAGTGGTGCCTTATGGAGACAGATTGTACAGCACTCTTCTTCTGTCAAAACTGTCCAAGGCAGTCATCCATTGGCTAATAGCAGATCTCCCAGTTGGCTATGATTATTGATAATTTCATCCAATATTGGGTAAAGCGCAATGGGTTTGGCTGTGAATATAACTTTTCCTGGCTGCTACCATGATCTCAATTGTGTCATAGGCTATGTCGATTTTGTGCCCCCCAAATGACTGTCCCCTTTCTAAGAAGAAACATTTTGTTTGTTAGTGCTCCTATTGCTTGAGTGCTTCTCTTCCGCAAGGCACCCCTACTGTGTTCCAATTACAGCCTGATCGCTATGTACTGAGATAATCCATGGTGCATCTATCTGCAGTGCACCATTCTTGCATTACAAAAGAATTGGTGCTGTACTGTGTAAATGTTTTGGTTGTTATTCTCTTACCAGGTCATAATTCTTTCAAATGAAAAATCACTCTAGATACACATTCAGATGCTTAAATCAATAAGCAATAATTACACCATCCCAATAAAAGTTTTGTCTTAGTTAAGCACCTCTTAACCCAACCCCTACTCCTACCCAACCCCACCCCCTCTCCCCACTCTGGTTCTTATTTGTATTATTGCGTCGTGAAGGAACGCCATTTTTAAGCAGAAATGTATCAGTTTTTTATTTTGTCTTTTAGGCAGCAGAGGCTCTCGTCACAGCACAGACAGTGGCACAACGTCAGACTCTGGTGACACAAGAGACACCGTGTTTGAGGATCTAAGTTCTCCATTCCGCAGCGACCTGGAAGCATCACCCCCCATGACACCAACCACCCCTCCCTCATTCCAAAAGGGTGCCTACATCTCAAAGGTAATGGTTACATGTATTTCGCAGACAAACTTGTTTCCACTACTTTACAATTACTGTAATATTGGCCTCCAAACATGCAATACCAGGGTTTGTATGGGTCATGGAAAACCTGGAAAATCATGAAATTTAAGTGAAGGTCATGGAAAGTCGTGGAAGTTGCTGATCGATACGGATTCACGAGGCTACGTTTCAAAATGTTGGAAAACAACTGAGCTACAACTGCACAGCATGCGACGGAATGTGCTTACGTGTATTTGCCTTTTTTTTATTTGACAGCTTCAAGCCGCGTGACCCAAAACATTCTCTTTTGTCGCTAACAACAACTGTTTCATGCGTCTCCGAAAAAAAACAGTCTACCTGTTTTGGGGGGTTACCTATAAATACAGTGAAATGAATTGTTCATGTATTTTCCCTGTCTGAGAAGTTTTGTCGCGACATTTTGAAAAGATACAACAGCAGTAGAGTCCTGAACAAAGATTGCCTGGAAAAAATCGAGGGTAGCTTTTTTCTCCGTACTTTTTGGCAAAATAGCAAAGAAATTGCCTTGAGTAAAATAGGGATTCCATTACCATTAAGTCATGGACAATGTCATTGGCGCGTAAAGTGGTAATCGATGTGTCTGACGATGTGTTCCTGAAGTGCGTTGTATTGATAATATATTACTTAACTATAACGAGATTTTTTTTTCTTTCAGGAGTTATACAGTGCTGCTCATAACGTTGCAAGGGAGCTCTTAAACACCGAAAGAACGTATGCACTACTGTGATGTTAAGCTCAGTGACTGTCTTATGTTACTAAGTGTTTTTGTATACAACACCGGTATCGCAGAGGTCATGGATTTGAATCCCGCTCAGACCTGAATTTTTTTCAGGCTTTAATTTCACAGTTGCAAGTTGTGCATAATTGCGATGATCAATCATGTCTTCGTATATTTCTCCGCAGTTAAAAAATATTTGATCTTTCATTATTATTCACTTGAAGTGACTCATTTTGGTTCAATTTGTTAATCAACAGGTTTGTCAAAGATCTTGAAGTCATAACCATTGTAAGTAGCACATAAGAAATATTCATTTCATCTTGATTCTTTTGGAAGTGCTTTATTTGCTTTGATATGCTTTTTAACTCAACTGAGAGATCAGTCAGACCAGATCCCATTTATCATCTTCTTGTGGTCTGACATAAGTTGTATTTAAATGAAGATCTTTGGAAAGTCCTGTTATTGGGCTCTCTGTGGCTAGAGTTGAACCGTACTTTTGACGGTACACTTAACTCACCCAACGAACTTAATAAAACTCTCTGTTTTGTCCGTCTCGTCCGGTTTATTTTTCAACTTACAAAACAGCCGTTCTCGGCAAACTCTCGAAAACTCTCACACTGCTAAAATTCTAGTCCCGTCCAAAAAATTGTCACCTTATCCTCGCACGTGTTCGTTCCATATTTGGTATTGCTCACGAATATTACACTAACACTGGTGGGGTTGGTGAAAACTCTCTCACAGAGTCACAAAATCGTGATTTACTGAACCCCCTTTTTGGTCTCTGAACAACCTTTTAAAAAACTGAAAAAATAATAATATTAATAGTAATTAAATAGAATTAACACTAGAAGTCGAAAGAGGAAGATGGCATGTGTAGTTTTGAACTGCCAATTTTGACTGCCTAGTTAAGTGAATAAGGAAAGCCTAACATTATTTTTTTATCTCTTTCTTCTCCAAAATATTGCTTTGTGCGCACTCCCTGAAAGAAAGGTTGAAAGATAATTATCATTAAACGAAAATATAAATCTTCAAATGAGCCAGTTGGTTGGCAATCTCTTGAGCTGTAAAGGTTGTACTTTTGTTTTTGTTGAACGAGACGCTGATTTGCTGTTTGTTTTTTCCCAGGCCTTTCGAGATGTTATCAATAATGATGGTGTTCTTCCTGAGCCAACAAGGAAGCTTCTTTTTTCCACGTTTGATCCCATTTATGACTTCCACTGCTCATTTCTATCTGAGTTGGAGCAGAGAATGAATCTATGGTAAGCTATACTTACTTGTTGAAAGTTGTCATGAAAAAACAGTGAAATACAAAAATAACAATGCACTTGAGGAGGCAGCGGGGTTGAGTGGTTAGGGCACCGGATTTGAAATCTGGAGGTCGCGGGTTCAAGTCGCGCTCTGGACCACTAAGCTGTCATGCTTCTGGTCTGCCTCCCGCCAGTTGGGATTTTTAAGCCTATTGTCTTTAGTTGACATGTATATGTTTCTTTCAATTTAAGTGGCATGCTTGTGAACTAGCTTGGTGTAGCTTAGTGCACTGTACTGTACAATATTTGAACACTGATAATCATGAAATAACATCCTGATTTGATTGATTGAACCATAAAATGAAGTAAAGAATTTACTTGCCAAGACTGAGGTTATACATCTTGTTAAAATTTGCGTGAACGAAGAGCAAAGTTGGTCAAGACTGATTAGCGTTATTTTTCAACACTGTGTACATGTATGTATAGACTGTTGAACGTTTTAATTGGTTGGTCTGCAAGTAAAACTATAAAGGTCGGTAAGGAATTCTTTGATTGTTATTGTTTTGTTATTGTAGGGATGCGAGTGGAGCATCGAAGACTGACGAGAGTCCAAGATTGGGAGACCTTATGCTTCGTAACATGAGGCAGTTAAAGGTACACATATTACAGTATGTAGATGCAGTGTTACAGAAGGCAGTGTTCTGAGTACTTTTATCCCAATTTGGATGCACTACTCGTTGGAACCGCCTAGAGTATACATGTAATGTCCTTCGTTCAACTCGTCCTGTAACGATTTAAAAACCTCGCCTTAAGCGTGCTGTCGTTTGTTTGTTCGTTCCTTCGTGCGCTCGTGCGCTCGTGCGCTCGTGCGCTCGATCGCTCGATCGCTCGTTCGCCCGTTAGCTCGTTCGCTCGTTTGTTCGTGTGTACCTGCGTGCGTACGTGACTAGATGTCTGCATGACCGCGTTCTTGCGTTCGTTTATTCGTGCGTTTGGCTGTGTGCTCGTAGTATTTCTTCATTGGTTTGCTCTATTAATTCATGTGTTGCTTCTTGAATTAGCGGTACCTGCATCACCTTAAGAGGCATGATCAAGTTATGCTTGAGTTAGAGGATGCTACAAGAAACAACAAGGACTTTGAGGTCGCTTACAAAGAATTCGAGGTACATTGTACTACATTCTTCAAGTTACATCTTTGAACTTATGTTTCTCTTGTCACGTTGTAAATTTTGTATTTCTTTGCGACTTTACTTATGTTTTTTTTTTCCTAGACTCAAAAAGTTTGTTATCTACCGTTCAATGCTTTCGTCTTGAAGCCGTCCCAGAGAATAGTTCATTACAAGTTCCTCCTAGAAAGTAAGTCAACGAAAGCAGGTTTCCATATAAAATATAATCCCCCTTATCAGAGTAGGCTTCCACGTGCAGTTGTTTACAATCAGTAATGTCCTTTCCGGCGGGACGCGTGGTGGCCTCGTGGTTAGTGCGGTCCTCTCCAATCTCGTTCCCAGAGCCCACGTGCCTTTTGGTCAGCATCAAGACACGGAGCTCTGGAATAATCAACAAGCTCGTTCCCAGAGCCCTCGTGACTTTTGCTTTTAAAATTGAATACTGTTGTTCTTTCAAAGCCAAATTTCGACTTTCCTGGCTTTTCCAGTGCGTATTGAATGCCTTAGTGGAACGTATTCACATCGACTTTATCTCTAGACGACAGAGCTGAAAAACGACTGCGCATGCGTCACTTACGACCCAGTCAGCGGGACCAGTCGGCGGGCATCGGCGGGAAAATCTCGACTCAAACAACAAATTCCTAATGTAAAATCAATCACAGAATGGTGACGTAATTTTGTCGATTTTGACATGACTATGAGAGGTTTTACTCTCCAAAACGCTTTATTTATCTTCGTGGGATTGCGTTTAGTGGTCCTTATCAATGAAACTTTCGAAAGGCTAAGGATTTTGTTTATTTTATCGACAATTATTGTGCATAGTTACTTCACGAGCTGCATTTTCGCGGCACGGACTCTTGACTGCGCGGTAAAATTTCGGTTGGTGTTCAGGTATGAAACTGTGGTGTTCAGGAGATATATCTTAGCACTCTTATTGGTCAGTCTTTTGCGAAAGTTTGAAGCTAATCTGGTCTACCTAAGTCTTATCCAAAGTAAAAACCCTCGGCGCTTTTCATTTTTTCAAAACTTCCTCCATTTCACTTATATGTTGCTATGGTTTCAATTTGTCATCCCCAGTTTTCCCGCGCGAATTGATGACATGCGCACTCGTTTTTCAGCTCTGTCTCTCTAGACGCCATGTAAACCAAGCCACGCATGCGCCGTGAAACCGGAAGTGCTAAAATCTTGGTCTCTGGAAATTGATTATTCCAGAGCTCCGTGTCTTGGTGCTGATCAAAAGGCACGTGGGCTCTGGGAACGAGATTGGCCCTCTCCGGAGAGAGCATTCCGCGCTGAAGCCCTGGCCGGGGACATTGTGTTGTGTTCTTGGGCAAGACGCTTACTCGTACAGTACCTCTCTTCATCCAGGTCTAAAATGGGTACCATCGAACTTAATGCTGGGGGGTAACCTTGCGATGGACTAGCATCCCATCCAGGACGGAGTAGAAATACAGAAACCGGGATAAGCTGCGGTCTGATGGACAAAGACTCTATCTTAATGCCCTTTCCGCGATATGTTTTCTCCTATTAGTTAAAATTTTAGCGGCATTCCATAAGATACATGTAGTGTGGTTTACTAGCCTTGTCTCTGCCTTATACAGAAGAATTCTGTTATGGTCGGTTGTTTAATTTTTATTTATTTTTTTTAAAGGACTTTTAAAGTTTTATCCTAAGGATCACATCGACTACCAAGACACTCAAAGTAAGCTTGTTATGATCTATAGACTAATGGTGATGCTGTAGGCTAGTCTGATTAGTGCAGTTCCAGTTTTGCCATAATTGACTCTGGTTTTGCGTATTGGTCTAGGAGGGCTTTGTTGTTTCTTCTTGTCTGTTTATTTGCCATACAAATTAAAAAAAAAAAAAACATTACAAAAAAGAAAAAAAAACTTAACATAGTAAATGGTTTGAACCCAGGAGTATCAGTAGTTCGTATAGTGTGATCGTCCGGGTGAGGGTAGTTCTGAAACCAACTGTTGTTGGTGACTGACGTTTCGACAACCTGAGCGGAAGTCATCTTCAGAGTCAAGTCACTTGAACCTAACCGGACGATCACACTATACGAACTAAAAAAAATCTTAATAAGCGAAAGTGGCGAGGGGACCTCAAACTGGGAAGCAGGTGTTAAGTTCTACTCGTTACATTACTTATACTGCAGTGCAAGGGTATTTAAGCTGGCAAAAGCTCAGTATTTCTTGGCAAAATGTTTGGCCGACATCTTGAATTTTTGAAAAAGAGGAAGGTTGGGGAGGCAGTAAGATTTCTACCAAGGAGGCGGGCGATAGGCGAGATACCAAACATGGCGGCTCGACGAACGATCGATCGCGAGTTCATAACGGTAACTGGCGCCCCCTAATAAGACAGTGCAGGCTTTGTATAATCCTGAGGACACTGATTCTCTGGTGTATATAAACTATGTAACACAGTAGTGTAGTTATCGGGTCTGTTTCATTGGGTACGGACAAGAACATCTGCTTAGATATCTCTCATGATCGGCAAATACACTAGCTACTAACCTCATCTTGCATAGCGATGAACCTTACGTATCTAAAGTACTACTAAATAGCTTTCACTTTAGTGTTTACTTGCTACGGTTTCATCCACTGACTTAGTAGTTAGAAACACCTTGTACTGACTTAACAAACAGTCACATGAAGATCTCAATAGCTTTCATTTCGGTCACGCACTAGGGTTTAGAACCACCTTGAACTGCATAATGAACAATACCACATGAAAG
>OZ026599.1:25761733-25814233 GCA_964020085.1 Micromussa lordhowensis | reverse complement strand
ATTAAAAAGGAAATAAATGCTACGTGCGTCTGAAAAGATTCTCCGCATTAGCCTCAGTTGTAAGCTAGTTCCGGTCCAATAACGGCCCATTTATGCGATGTTTTCATAACTCCTGAAGTAACATAGGAGTAGATGGCAGTAGCTTAAAGGCAAGGGGCAGAGCCATTTTGATGCTTGAAAAAACAAAGCGCAAAGCTGTCTTGCATCCGTTTTAATTAATACTGTGTAAACCACTAATCAATTTGATTCTCATAGCACCTTTCTCCACATGAATGCGTACCACTCAATTGTTGGAGCAATCTGATAACATACTAGATGGTAACTTTAGCTAGAGTTAAATTTCAATCAGTGCGGAGGAACAAATTCTAATAATACTCCTAGTCAGTTCAAGCTGTTGAAACAACGGTTGAGGGATGGCCGGCCGACGACTCAGCAATAGGCTAAGGAAACATTTTTCCATTTGCGTTTCAGAGAATTTACTTAATGGAGACTCGCCCTACCCCCAGATGGGACCAATAGGCAAGGTGTTGCCCTTACCCACCCCGGTGGAGATAGCGGAGAGAACAGGTTGTGACGGGTCCGATGATGATATCGGTTCCAGTCCAGTCTCGAGCCTAGACAAGAGACACGCTCACACGCACACCATGTCCACGCGGAGAGTTTGTTGGCATAGAAACACGAGTATCAGTATGACAGAGCACTCGCTCTCTGTTAGAGTAAGTATTGTTTGCTTTTTACTGTTCCGCGCGGGACAGTTAAGGACCGGCTGCAGGAAATTGAGACCATCTTTCGATGCCTCAATCCCGTCCTAGTCGCTCCAGTTTATCCCATCAAACTATATTTAACAATTAGATTATGAGCTCGAGATTTCTATGAGGTGATAGTTGATGAGGCCGAAGGCCGAATCAACTATCGCCTCATAGAAATCGAGAGCGAATAATCTAATTGTTTTAGTAGAATTCTAACTGAAATTAACGCAAATAATGGTTTCCAATGATTTTCCCACAAATTATTGAACTTTACCCATAAACAAAGTTGCAGGTATCGAACTGTCCTTGGCAAATTTGCAGTTGTTTACGCGCGTACCCGCTTTTTTCAATATTTTCAAGTTTTTAAAGTCAAGAAACCTTAAAAATGCTTCTTTTAGTCTTCTCAGGAATTTAATTACCCGTTTACATCTAAAATTCCTTCCAAAACTTCGGAAAAACTATAAAAACATCGCATTTCGTGGACGACCGGCGGCCAACTGTATCTAATGGCTGATAGTATACGAGTAGCTCAGCCAATCAGATTGCAGCATTTGCATTAGTATACTAGTAGAATTCTACTAATTTTGAATAGACCATTTACAGTTGTCTGCTCAGTGACCTGGCCTTTGAATGGCAGCGAGGCTGGAGGTGACATTGTTTTGATACAGACACTGCTTTTGTTGTGTAAATCAAGTTGTTCTAATGCAAACTAGGTGCATTTACATGACAAAAGCAGAGGGTTCTATCAAAGCAAGGTCGTCTTCAGCCTCGCTGACATTTAAAGGCCAGATCATTGTCTCATTGAGCAGACAACTGTAAAATGTTCTATTAGCAGTTTATCTGTATGAAGTACCATGAAATGGAAATTTTTCGTTATGTCAGTTACTGGCCGATTGAAACAACGCTGTGTATGCGGAGAACTAACCTGAAGGCTTACTTCATTCCAGAATCAAATGAGCGGAGAATTGTTAAGGAAATTCAAGACAGGGAATCGATGGCAGAAGTTATGGGTTGTGTTTACGAACTTTTGTCTGTTCTTCTATAAGACACACGAGGTATGGACTGGGATGGCATCTCTATAGTCGATTGTTATTAGGAGTCGGTGGTAGTTTGGTAATGAGTTTATAAACCTCTTTGTTGGAGAAACCTGCAGTAAGCCTTTGACACCTTTCACAGGGTCTTTTAAGGTAGATTCACGCTAAATAAACTTCACGTAAGCAAACCATTAGCATCCAATCTTAAAGCGCATTTTACATGTGTTTATACGACTGCTGCTTAAGTTCCCATTACCTCCCGAAAACACGCCCCCAAATCTTGAACGCAAAGTTCCACCCCGATGTTAGTCTCTCAACGCCAAAAAAAAAACTCTTGTCCTGTCTCGTCTTTTTTACCATCTTGAAGAAAGAGTTACAATGTACTTCAAATTTTTCAGCCAAAATATCAGCTCCAACTCTAAGTTGGTCTTTTTCAAGGAGTAGCAAGTCTTTTTAAGTCTGATGTTGTGTTGTTTCAGGACGAGTTTCCGCTGGCCAGCTTACCGCTGATTGGGTATTCAGTGGCCAGACCAATTGAGGTAATGATCCAGACCTCGTAAACCTTTGAATTTTCTAATTGTGACAAACATATAGTTAATCAGTAAACATATGCTTATCCCTGTAATATTTACACATTCTCAAGCAGACTGGTGAAGAGAATAAAGAAAATCATCAACTAGGGGTAATGTTTTCCTGTGTCACCTGATTCTAAAAATTACTGGAACTACTGATGAGAATTAATGTGACGTACAGGAGGCATGTGCAGTGCACGTGCAGGAGCCATGTGCAGTGCAGTCACCCCGAGGAAGCTACGGCTTGCACTAGCTCCTTATTAAGTCTCTAAAAAACAGTCCAACGAATGGTCTTCCAGGACGGACCCCTCCTACATGGCAAATGTGTACACCACTTAATAGACAATGTCAATTCTCGATTTTATTTACCGATATTTTTACCCTGTCTTAATACAGTTATATGGTTTCTGTAGTTGTTGTTGTTGTGTTTGGGATAACCTATGTGCAGACATGACAGGTCTGTGTTCAGGCAGAGCTCGGGGCTCCCTTGTGTGAATTCACAAGATTTAGAAGAAAAAAAATGTTGTTATAGCAAAATTACTTATGCTGTCTTGCTGTGTGTCTCCTTAATTTGAAAGGCTGATGGTATCGATAAGGATCTGGTGTTCAAACTCCAATACAAGACGCATGTATACTTCTTCAGAGCGGAAAATGAGTACACTTTCTTCAGGTAAAAAGAAGGCTTTTACTTTAAAAACCACAGCAAATGCATGAAGACAATGGATTTTGCAGGGAAAATGGAGCTAGTGTGGTTACCCTAATGGCCTTTCTCAATGCATGACTTAAGGTATCAGTGTACCCCAAATGACCATCATTCTTTGGCCCCGCTTTACAGTCGGACGTTTGACGCAAACCCCAATAAAGTATATATTTTCTGAGAGCTTAATAATTGTAGATTACGAAGGTATATTCATCGACATAAAAAAATGTACGGTTTTCCGAATATAGTGCGCTATTTCCCAAAGTACAGAGATTCACTAATCAAGTTCGATTCCGGTCAGATTTGATCGGGAGAACACGATCAACATCGCTATGTCTTCTTGACACCTTTCTCTAAAAAACGGTGTCGGGAAATTTTGATTACTTGTCTGGTTTGTTTCTGACACGCAGTTAAACTTTGAGAGTTGATAAAACATGCATCCTCTTCACTAAAAAGGTCATTACTTTTGAAAGAAGCCAAAAATGAAAATTCCCCGACAACGTTTTTTTGTCTGATTATCGGGCAACGTTCTCTCCAAATTTCAGCGAAAAACGTTGGAAACTCGCCGGAAACGAACTCAAAATGTGCGCCTCACTTGCTGAAATTTTCGTTTCGAGATACGAAGAAAAATGTACTTTTGGGCGTTCTTCCGGTGTAACGAGATAATTACACAAAATGTGTGAAAGTTAATTACCCGTTGATAGACCAAGTAAAGGCTCAGTTTACTTTAACAATAGAGCTCATATCAATAACAAAGCGGGCTCAAATGTTGCTCCTGGCGGGAAATATCCTTTGGAAGATCTGGATTCCGCCGCTCGCGTATAAGGTTAGTTAAGGAAATAATTTTCGTTTAATTTTTCATTTTCCATATTTTAAATGTCTTTGCTAATGCAGATTCACCATCCATCTAATGAAACAGGTTGAATGATGCCGAAGACAAGTAAAAAGCGTTCTCGTAAACAAGGGACAGGAAACGAACGGGCACGTATGCGTGCAGATCAAGAAGTTACAACTTCGAACGGCGAAAGCGCCAAACAACTCATGATTAGAGAAATCCTTGTCGAATGATTTCGATCGCGCTTGCAAAAGGACACGGACTTCGTTTTTTCTTCGACGACATGGAATAGAAATAGCATAAACTTTTCAGTCTAAAACTCTCTCCTCCGCAGAGGCTCCCTATGAGAGATTTGTGTGTTTGCCGTTTCTCTCTCTCCCCAGGCCTACAGGAAGCCTTTACGGAGTACGAAAGAGCCCTCTGCGGAGGAGAGAGAGTCTAAAATATACAAAAGCAAAACACTCGAAGCAGCACGTCGACGACCAATTTTAGAAATACAAACACAAGCGTGTGAAACTCGCGAACATAGTGTCTGTCACGTGATACAAGTTAACTTCTCGTGACAACTTGTTGACAGTAATCAATTAGAGATAATTAATGGGAAGAAACGTTTTCTGTTTATAACTTTGCTTAGGATCAATCTTTTTTCAGAGAATTTTTTTTAAATGAAAGATTGCAATACGATCTATCTGAAAAATGATCAAATTTGGGGTACACTGATACCTTAACTTCATGTTCCAACTGAAAAGTCGAAAGCAGGTGCCTGCCATTGTGCACGTGACTGGTCCCATAGAAAAAAAACACTAGCCCCAGGCTATCGGACGAGACTTTCCGAGCTGATTTATAACCCACTGTGACACTTGCTACCCACTCAATCCTCTCCGTGCCCTTAGACACACAAGGCTATATGTTTCTATAACATTTAGTTTTTTTTACTGATTTTTTTTACTAGCTGTCGGCCTTACCCCCCAACCCCCCCCCCCCTCCCCCGGACCGGGTGGTGTAACTTTGTCTGGTCCCTCATCCTAGACCTGTCCAGCATGGTTATACTTGCCAGGTGCGTGAAAGCCCCAGCTGTCGTAGCTTCAGGGGTCCTAAATGCTCGCAAGCTACCACACCAACAGCGGGGTATTAACACCATCGAGGCACATGGACGCGCTGTGAACCTCTTAAAAATTACCTCCTTTATAAAACATGACGCAGTCGCGTCAATAACATGTACGAAATATGTTTCTTCCCTGTCGTTAGGTGGATGGAGGTGATTGCAAGTGCAACCCAAAGCTCTTCAAGAGTTCGTATTTTTAGCCGGCAGATCAGTGCTGTTCCCTAGATGAATTTATAATTGAAAACAAGGCGGCCTGCCTTCTTGCCTGCTAGCTGAGAGGTATTATATAATCTTTTTATCATGTATACGCGTAGCCGTTTCTTAATCTAAAACAATCGTGCAGGCTTGAAAGAGATATTCCCGATAAAAGAGAATTTAGTTACTTCTATGTATCGCAGCTGCGTTTTCGAGATGGTGGATAGCTCATCTCAGACGAGTTGTGGAGCAGGAAATATTGTGCTAGTGTAGTCAATGTAGGCTTTAGCACAAAAGAAAATCCTCGAAAAACGCAATTGAATATTTTGTTCTGTGATTCCGTCAGTCTTTGCATCAAACAATTTTTTTAGTAATACACTTCCTCGCAGCCGATATGTACGTTCCAGTGTAAAGAGTAGACAGAGATATCGTATTTATTGCACGGTGTAAACAACAGTAATGTCCGCCTCAAGCGTTGTGCGTAGTTCTACTTTCAGATAAATTCCTTTCAACTGCGAGCGGAGGGGGGAGGAGGAAGAGCGGGTGGGAAGGGGGGACCAAGAAAGCGGAGAACAGCAGCGAATTGAGTGATTGTTCACCAGAAGCGCCTGCAGTGAAATAGATTCAAAGGGTTTAAAAATGGTCGGTAGTATTTGTGCTTTGCGGCTTCTCTTTGAGTTGTCACGCGGCGTTGCATGAGTGCGTCGCGTGACTTTCTAAGCAAAGTCTTTGAGCACTGCTTGTGTTACTCTGAAAAGTTTGGGCTTAAGCGAAAAACAAACGTGCTCGTGCAAAAGTTGGTGAAACGGATTTGTTCTACCAGATCTGTATTTGAGACGTGAAACAAGGAAGGAACTTAAAAAAAGAGCCTGCATTATTGTAGTCAAGAAAGCAACTTGAAACTGTTAGTACGAAGATTTCAGCACATTATTCAATTTTAATTTAAAGTATTTACAGTTTGGTTTTCATTGTCATGCAAGGAAATCAATCAATTGTTTAAATATAGGTTATCGTATTGGTTTTTAGAGTTTTTACCAAATTTAAAGTGTTTAATATCATACGTAACAGAGATCACATAGCAAGTCTCGAGGTCTTGTACAATTCCTTTATACCTTGGAGAGCGTGCACGGCTCTTTTTATAATTTTTAAGAAAGAGAGAGTAAAAGATCAATGTCCTCTATTTTAAACCTAGAGTGAGACCTTAATCCGCGGTGAACTCGCCATATTGAAAATGCGCCAAGTGAAGAGTTTCCATGATAATTACGGTATGGATTTACGTGAAATCCAATTTCTGCTCTTTTTTCATGTGGGGAAGGGTCTTGGCAACTGCATTTGTCTGCGAAACGACATGCCGTCATATGCTCACAATGTTTAAATTGCATCAGTAACATCTTACGTTTACAATTCACAACACAGAAATTTAACATCATGAAAGGTCGCGCAGATTCCGTTTCCCCCATTTTCAATATGGCGAAGTTTCTCCGCGAAACACTCTCTTCCCGATATTTTATAGCATAATGGGTAGTGGATAGGGTTTATAAAGTGCTAAGGCTTTAGTGGAGAGGACACTAATAGTGCAACCTCGATATAGCGAAATCGGATGAAACTAACACGCGCTTAGACCAAATACTCGAATATAATGAGATCGCAAACTTGAGATGCCCGGATATATCGATGTGGTCTTGCGGGCCAAAATAGGCCATTTCCGAGGTACTTTGTGCCTTTGTACTTTGTGCCTCTGTTTCAAAACGAGTCTTTAGGGAATTTAAGAAAACCACGACGGCAACGGCAACGAGAACGCCACCAAACAAAAGGTTTAATAAGCAGAACAACAGCTGTGCACGTGCGTTATAATTCTTGGTACATTTCTTAGCCGTCCTCTTCAAAACAACAACGTGAAATGACCAAATTCTGCGTTGTCTGAAGAACGTGAACCACGACGGCTAATTTTTTAAATTTCTATTTCAAATTTATCGTCATGTCCCAGATTCAGTTTCGTCATAGTTTTGACAGTGATAAACAAAATAAATGACTCAAGAGTATCGCGAGATTCGTAGGTAAAATATAAATTCATTTTTTAATCGACGTTGTCCTCGACGTTGCCGTAGTAGCTTCTTAAACTCCCTTTTATGTCGTTTTGACACAAGGACAAGGTAACTCGGAAATGGCCTATTGAAGTCGAGTGAAAGAAGAAAATTTGAAAAGCAAAAAAACAATTATTTTGAAGATTGGCTGGCTATCGGGGTTGCAGTATTGTGAAGCCTAATTAATCGTCGTCATTATAGTATTGACGTTTTCCGTGTTGAAAACCTTTATGGTAATTTGCTCGTGCTAAGCGTGTCTTATTCCCAGCTAACAGAGTGTACTTTGAATATTTCGTATTTGGCAATGGCACGTTTAGTAACACAACGGTTACTGGCGGTTCCAGTCTCTTTCAGTGAAGAGAGGAATCTCCAGGCTTGGTCTCAGTCCTCCAGTTTCGGACTGTACCGTAGGGGGCTTGTATACGAAGTAACCCGTATAATGTGGAGACTTGAAGTTGTAAGAAGACTCTGTTAGCAGGGAAGTTTGTATACGGATATTTGAATTTTGTACAGAATACCCTTAACAAAGGCTCAATAAATGTTAAATTTATATCGTTTAAAGTCATAATACACTTTAAATTCATTGTACGTTCAAATAAAAATTTGGAACCAAAATGGCGAATTAAATGACGCGTGATTCTGTGGGGGTCTCTTGAAATAGAATAGCGCGGAACAACGAAGTGCCCTGTATCTTTTACAATCCTCAATCTTGATCGCGTGGTCCTGGGCGTTATGTTATTCAGGCTAACTTGACACGGAGTCGAGTAGGGCTGGAGTAGAGCTCCGTTGAACGCGCGAAAAGAACGCGCAAGATCTTGAAGGGAGCCTGGGCGCGGAACGTGCTCTTTTTGTGTTAAGAACAGTAGGATGTAAAAAGGCTGCAGCAGCGCGAGTGAAGTGGTTTCTAAACTAAATTGGAAGTTTATAATTCCTGGTGTCATGCTCAAACCAAACCCCAGAAATTATAGTGGATCAACTTTGTCCAAACGAGTGGAGGCTGGGCGGCCGTAACTTTCTTTTCGAGAGAGCGTGGAAGCGCGACGATCTTGCATTTGGTCTTGCTCCATCTCAAGTGCCTTCCGCTCTCAGAAAGAAAGCGACCTCTACAGAGGCTCGAAGATCACAACACGGAAAATGACAGTGTTGGAAGCTTTTAGTTTATTTATATCTACAACGCGATATCAGTTCATAGATTGATCCTTTCAATACTTTGACAAGGTAGTTTAAGTCTGCATACGAGCCAAGTTGCTCATCAGGCCGGAGGTTATCCAGGTTTCCGTAACATGAAGCGACTAGGAGTATTTCTACTCCCCCTGGATGGGGTGCTAGTCCATCGCAGGGTTACCCCCAGCATTAAATCTGCCTGTACCCATTTGTACACCTGGGTGGAGAGATGCACTGTGAGAGTTAAGTGTCTTGCCCAAGAACACAGCACAATGTCCCCGGCCAGGGCTCGAAGCCAGATCGCTCGATCCGGAGACGAGCGCACTAACCATGAGGCCACTGCGCCTCCCAAAAATACTTTCACAAGGAGCTTGCATAGTTACTTATTACAACAAACACGAACAAGAACCAGGTTGCAACAAACAAGAACAATACAGGGTCTGTCAACAATTTCAGTTGGTGCAGATATGGTGCACACTATTTTAGGGCGGATTGAACAGATTGTTACATTTGCTTTGGCCCAACTGTGTACTATGATTTTTGGTTTTGTTATGTTTTGTATTTTTACGTTTGTGTTGTGGTGTTTTGGAGAAACTCTGGTAAACCTATTGAAGGTTTATGATATATCCCTCTACTGGATACCGCGTTTTTAGTGGCTTAAATGTTAGACACGATCTGATCTGGGTTATCATTAGCTTTCTTGATCAGCTCAGTGCCTTCTCCTTCCTTATCGCCCTCTTCCATCTTTGACTGATCAGCTTCCTTCAGCTCGTCACGTGACAGATGCGCCACTATGCCGGCGCCTACAGCATCTCCAAGGACATTAAGAACGGTTCGAAAACGATCCCTGAATGATGCAACAAGGGAAGATAAAATTAAATGTATCAGTAAGTTGTCGTGACGCGAGCTACTTTGGACCTCGCTAATTTGAACACGGTTATTTCGAATTCCCCCTATTTCGAACTCAAAACAGTTCCCGTGGATTTGCCCGTCAGTCATTTACTATCGATTATTTCAAGCTCTCGCTATTTCGATTTATTTTTCGTTTCCCCTTCTACCGGTTCGAAATAGTGGAGTTCAACTGTATTTGGTCTATTTGCAGGTACGGACAAAAAATCCTCGCAGTATTGGGCAGGTTTGTGTTAGTGCCCACCAAGTAAAAAAAGGAATTGCTGCTTATTCGAAAGGCTTTTCAAAATGGCGTTTTTCTTTTTGGAATGTCTTTTTTCGTTTTAGAGATATTTACGTTTTTTTGCGAATGAGGAAAGTGATAACGCTATAAATAGTTCCTATAAAAACAGGAAAACGTTGAATCAGAAATATCTCTAGAAATATTGGAACGGTGTTCCTCAAACTTCCTTCGACTAACAGCAACATCAAATATGCAAGCAATGCGATTGAAAACATGGAACAATCGAGTCCAGTGCGCTCTTTACATGTGCGGAATAATAGTGACAAAATTGAAATGGTCTTACATGAACCAGTCAATGGCCCAGAGAAGAGCTACGTCATCAAGGGGAAGATTGACAGCTTGCAGCACAATTAACATAGTAACCAAGCCTGCAGATGGGATTGCGGCTGCACCTACAGCAGCAGCAACAGCGGTTAACCTGTGGGAAACAAATGAAGCTCTTAGGACATGAACGCAAAAATCGATAAAAATCTACATTTGTTGCGTGGTTTTTTTACCAGTGGAACACAGAGGACCCTTACACCCAATTAGAAGTGGGACGGAAGATAATGTTATCGACATACGTGTTCCAGTTTTTGAATTTTCAAGTGCGCAGTCACGAGGTGTACCGTCTAGAGCGGAACAATTGGGACTGGGACGGCCGAGAGACCCCCATCCGATCGCGCGTTGAGAATAATAGAGCTACACAAACACTTTCAGGCCACATCTCGGTTCCAGACCTCGCGTATAGATCACAGCGTGTAGCCGATCTTTTATTCGTCCATTTTTATGTAACAGCCTCCTACGGTGAGTCAACATTTCATTAGGTTTTGGCAAAGCCTTACAAGTATGCGATACCTGGGTTAGAGAAGTTATTTCTTTTCCTTACAACTGCTACAACAGTTAATCAAACATTACATAGGTCTACAATGTTTGTAGAGCGATATTTCTCATGCTAGTATAACGGAGCTTGAACTGAAAACGCTCTGCAAACCGGAGGAATTTGAAAAGGCCGGGTTTTCGTTTTCGGGTGACCGGAAAACGTTTTGAAAAAAGAGCTTTTCGAAAACGATGGAGTCACAGTAATCATATGATATCCCTGGCCGAGTTTTCCTCAAACACAAATCCAAAAATGACCGGCCAGTGATTGTTGCGTTTTTAAATTCCTCAGGCGTAGCGTGGACAGAAAATATTTGATGGGCTTTAGAGTGAAAACGCCGTTTTCAAATTTCTCCGGCGTCGTGCGGACGATGCCTCAATCAAACAATCAAACAAACGATCAATCCGTCCCTCAGAAACAATTTTCCTGTAGACAATCAAAATGCTCTACTCACACTATAGTGATGATCTCTCCAGGGCCGAGGCTGACTCCATGTAGCTGTGCGATCCACAAGGCGCACACACCTTCGTACAGTGCCGTTCCATCCATGTTGACGGTAGCACCCAGCGGAAGAACAAAACGGCTGATACGTTTGTCGATGTGGTTGTACTGCTCCACGCATTTTATGGTGGTTGGCAAAGTAGCCGCGCTATATAAGGAGTTGAAAAGAAAAAAAAGTTGTCTCGTAGATAATGTCGTTTCGTCATTAGAACTTCAGATACAATGAAGTCAAAAATTCGTCCCCAAGTGCTCATTGATTTCAAATTCAGCAAACAGTTATGTCAGAAAGCCAAAACATTTTGGTACATTTTTCAAAAGAGTTAAACGTTAGGCTCATATACTGGACATCGAAACTGTAGTGAGCCGCCTTATTCAATGTGACAAATGCGCGTGCGTGACCTACCTGGAGTCCGTACCGTACGCTGTTGCCATGGCATCAGAGAGGTTTTTAATGTAGGTAATCGGGTTCTTTCTAGTACATACAAAATAAACTAATGGTATCACGATAACTCCATGCACGAAAAATCCAGCAATGGCAGTTCCCATTAGATAACCCAACATCTGGAAAGCTTGTCGAATGTCACTCATGCCCGCTAACTTGGCAGCAATCAAACTGCAAATTCCAATAGGAGAGATCCTGATAAAACAAAGTGAAGGAAGTCATGAGAAATATTGAACCTGAGAGGGGAGCGGTTGGTACAGAAAAGAGGCTATACAGGCTCGATACTTTCGACATAATTATTCGGGACATTTAACACTTGCATAATTAACATTAGTATCACCCAACTAGTGGACTAATGCAAATCCTGCATTTTGATTGGCTACGCTACTAGGGGACTATTAGTAATAGTCATCGAGTAGCGAAATTCGCCCGTTTTTCTTTCGTTTTTTCCCCAAATAAATATTTCTTCAACTTGCATTTGCTAACCTTTTTATTGCTTTTTCTGTCCAACTAGTTGGGTGATACTAAAACAATTACACCTTTCGCCCTCAAGGGCTACGGGTCTAATTGTTTAATATTGCTATGTATAATTATGATCTTTCATATATTCACTTGTATTTTTTAACGTCTAGGAGTATATTACGAACTCACAATGTGACCAGAGCACTGCACTGGTATTGTGTTGTGTTTTTGGGCAAGTGCAACCACTCCTTTCGTGGGTTTCTCGTGCGAAAACAATAATGAAAATAATAAATAATTTGAAGTTTTGGCACTTTTGCGAGCACACCAGACGCGAATACAACTTCACCTACCTAACCTCCCCCCACCCTACATACAATGTTGTAAACTAGTACCCGCAATTTCACCTGGTTTTCGACATTGTATTGGGTGGGGAGGGGGACGGCAATGCGTTTCTAAGGATAACAGCGCTCTTTTCAAAACTTCAGCTGTAAAACACACATAATTCGTTACATTACATAAGTGTCCCAAGGATGTTTGTCCACGATTGTAGATTAACTTGCCAATTAATAATTTATTATGAATCTAGCGAGTACTCTAGGATGTTCTCAAACCCATTGTTGACTCCTTAGGAAAAAAATAGAAATCATAGCTTACACTGTAATTTGGATTTCTGTTTGTAATCAGCATAGAGTATATTTACCTGTTGTATTCCCGCCCGGACTTTCTGGGCTAGCAAATGTACTTTATTCCTGTCGTAACCCGGGAATTTAAATGGATACCACGACAAAAGCGAGCTCTAAGGTAGAGTGGGCAAATTTCACGTAACATCCCGGGGTATATCATTCAGAAAACCATTCTAAAGTCGTGAGCTTAACACTTAGCCACATGAGCTAACTTTATAACTTCTGGATATTAGTATAAATCTACAGCGTTCTATCACGAATGCCGTGATTTATACTAAAACAATTAGATTTATTTGCTCTCGATTTTCTATGCGCGATAGTTGACTCGAGCTGCACCTTCGTCAACTATCACGCGTGCGAATAATCTAATCGTTTAATAGTCATATAAAAATCTAAAGTCTTACCACATGACCAAGGAAATCATTTCCATTATTATCTCATTCAGTGACTCGAAAAACGCTTTCACGGGCAAGCCACGCTCTCCGACTCGTCCCAACACGATACCGAACACAATGGAAAACACAACCAACCCGAGGACGTTCATATTTCGGGCGGCTATCTCGAGTCCCGCGGGAACAAGGTCTGATCCCGGGGCAAGCTCTTCTTCCATAATTGTGAAATTGTGAGTGCCATTAGTGAAAATTTTCATCGTGCTGTTTGGCGAGAGTTCCTTTACGTCTATCGTCTTGTTGTATCGATGCACGTCTGGTGGGACTGACTTGTAGTGCGTTCTTTTCTGTGAAAATTATAAAAGAAATATTTTGCAGTGAATGAAATAACAAAAATTCTTAGATTTCTTTACGATTCAGTAAGCACCGAAAAACGTCAAGAGTCCAAAAAAATTAAGTTCGTTTTTCCCCAATTTTATTTTGAAAATACAAGTCTCCCACGTTCTTTACAAACATACCTTCCATCATTTGTTAATTTTTGACCAAACTTGCCCATGAAACTACAATGGGCGACAAAAGTGTTGAGACACTTTGCCATTTTGGATTACTTAAGGCCAATTTCCCCCCTCAACCCCACGATTCTACCCCCTCCCCCCCAAACAATGTTGGATTTCATGTCTCTAGAACTTGCGTTTTTCCTAAACAACATTGAAAAGGGGGACAGGGTGTGGGTCTCAATGTAAACCAATTTCAAATAGAATAAGTGAAATGCTGCAATTAGCACTCGATTCAGGCAACTGTCTCAACTACTTTTGTCGCTCATTGTAGAATTAACAGTTAGGCCCCTTTCAGACAGAACCTACAAGCTTTCTCGTGTGCCTGGTTCCCTTTGTCATTCTCAGAGTTAGCTCTCGATTCGTGTAATCAAACAAATCGAAAAGAGTACAAAATGTAGCTCTGAGGACAAGAATCGACTGAATACGGATTTGTCAAAGTGTTTGTGCTAAGCATATCTTGCATCTAAAGTGTTTTTGGCTGTACGAGCTCGCGTATTTTCCCTTGAAAACAACACCTTCATTTTAACTAACCTGGATGAAAGTTGCCTCCACAATGTTTTTAGGAAAACAGCTCCTGTAAGGGTATAGATATAAACCAACATATGAACAGTTAGTTTTAAATGGCAGCCTGCCTTCCATTGTCTTCTAGCGTGAATCAGTTAGATACTGTTTTGAACTTCTGTGGCACCCGAGGCGATAGCCGAGTGTGTCACTGATGTTCTAACCACATTTGGACGCCTTCCATGATCTGTTGCGCACGGCAACAGGGAGTCAATTTGTTTTATAATATAATTAACATTTATATCGCGCAAATTCCATGTGAATATGATCAAATGCGCGTAACAAACAAATATGATACAAATTAAACATAACAAGTTAAGAATCCCAACTGGTGGGAGGCTGACCAGTTGGCTATTTACAAAGCGTGGAGGAGTTGAATTCGGGGCCACCGAAGACAAATCCATCCAGTGGAAGGGAGGAGGATTACAAGTCCAGCGCCCTACCACTACGCCACGTCACGCTCGCCTCGCCTTAATAAAGAAAAAAACCCATCCATGGGTCTGTCTGTCTGTACTCCAGTAGATCGCAAGTGAGAACCAATCAAAATGAGCAAAATACTTAACCCATTATCTAATAGCAAAAGAATAGAAAAGTGATTAAATTAGTACGTAAGTACTCCAACCTTTTGAACACTGAATTAGGCCTTTGTAAGCGTAAAAGAAAAACAAAAACAAAGAAAAGGCAACGAACAACAACAAATAACAGGCTTTTACAAAACGTTGCTTGCGAATCCAGTATTTAATTCTGTTAACAATAACTCTATAATTTTGTTCAAGTTTACCAGAAAACCAATGGCTTTTAAACCATTGATAGTTGGTTAGAGCTAGGTGTTGTAAAAGAAAAAAAAAATAATATTGCACACTTTCCTACAGAGAAATAGCCTCCGTAGGAAGCTCGTTTCTAAACAAAGAGGCCTTTCAAACAATAATGCATAACGGTTCTGCGTTAAAGTGGGGCGTTTTCTTATTGTATTTTTCTAGTAGTAAGGCGACGACATCTTATCGAGATAAGGCTAGCACTCTATAGGAACGATAGTTAAGATTCCAGTATTGCTTCACATTTATATATATTACGTTTAAAAGGTATTTCATGCTGAAACCTTCATGCGCAGACAGCGATAGCAGCCATGCATAGAAAGGCACTTATTAGCAGATTTATGCGAAAAAATTAAAAGTCAAAATACATTGATAGTAAAAGTCAATTTTGACCCACACTCACCTCAACAAATCGAGAAACGAGTCCAAGTTTCGATAAGGCCTCGCCAGCTTTTTAACGTCTCCCTCTTCGTCAGGTCTGCTACGAGTGCCAGGGCGAATAGCGACGACCAAGATGATTCCAATCAAAACAGCAATTAGCATAGTACCGAGGTAGTAAATAACAGTTCGACGGCCGATTCTGCCCGTCGCTTTGGAATCAAGGGTGGCAAGCGCTGTGATCAAGCTTGCGACGATTAGCGGCAGAATCAAAAGCTTGAGCATGTTCATGAAGAGCTCACCTGGGAATCCGATCAACATGACGACAGTTGCTTTCTTCTCTGGGTCGTTGATAGCGTTTACCGAGTCATTTACTGATGCGCCGACGATGAAACCAATGATAACGCCTAGAATGATGAGAATAAGGAGCAAATCTTTGCGGAGACGGCGTAACACGGCTCCGCAGCATGTCAGGCAGCGACGGCCACGTCCACCCGTACCTCGAGCCATGGCTTACAGCGTTTGTGCTTGCTGGTGAACGATATCGACTACACCTTGACTGCACTCGAGGTTTTGCATTGAATTAGAACAGTGTCTTTGTTTAAGTAAGTGTTGCTGAGCTGGACAATGGAGCATATAATCTCTTAATGCTCGCTCGACTGTTAACAAATTTTACTAACCTCAGGCTATGGACTTAAAAATTAAAACCGATATTGGTAACTAGAGTTCTGTCACGAATGCCGTTCTCCTATTGGCTACACTACTCACTATCTATTTTGCTGTAAAGAAATAAAATGTTTGTCGCTTCTTAGCGTTAATTTTCGAAGTGTCTGTTCAGAGGATTTAGATAAAGTTTTGATAGACCTATCCTAAAGCAATTAGATTATTAACTCTCGATTCTCATACGTGATGAAAAGAACTCGAGCTTGTAATTTATTTGTTAAAAGTAATAGCGGTGGTGATAGATAAAATTTCACCGAGACGCTGAAGAAAACGCATTTATGATGAATTTGTATCAGTTACCTACGAATCTTGCGATACTCTAAAGTCCTTACGTTTGTTCCTCTTCGTCAAAACTATCTCAAAACTCAACATGGAACGTAGCATTAAAATTGTTTTCCAGTGGACAGCAGTTATAACGAATGAGAAATGTACCAAGAATTAGAATTATAATGCACGCCAGTGTACAGCCATTGTACTATGTTATTGACCAAGTGTGAGGTCAAGATGGCTGGATATTGGCTGAGTTCTTTTCTTGCGTTTTTGTGAACCGAGGTCAATAAACACGCGAAAAAAGAACGAGGCCAATATCAAGCCATCTTGACCGAACAAGCTTGGTCAATAAAGAATTTATTATATGGCTTTCGGCAAAATTTTTCTTGCGGGACAAGGCGGGTAGTCCCGAGCGGGCAAGATAACTCCATCTTGCCCGCTCGGGTAGCCAATCACAGCGCAGGATTTGATTCATCTTGCCCGCTCACGGAGCTAACCATATAATAATGCTTATTAAAAAGTTTGTTTACCGACTTTTGCGTTGCCTTTGTCGTTGTGGTTTTCTCGAGGTTCTCGGCACCCTTTTGGCGTAGTGTCGTCAGCTGTTCATATTTCGAGCAACTTTTGGAATGCGAACTTTATCGCATTCTAATTGGAAACTTCGCTCCATTCTGAACAAAACCGGAACAGATTTAGCGTTGTATTGGTCTGCCATATTCTGACTGAGTTTTTCAAGGATACTCCGAATGTTTCCTAAAGTTTACGCGAACCATGAGAAACATGTCCGAAGTTTTAGGAAGATTTGGGAATCTTGCCGATAATCTCCAAGAAAGATCCGAAGACCGGGGATCAGTAAGTTATCAGTAACCGTTACGCCTTCGATATCTTCTCATGAAAGGGACACCTGGGAAAATCCTTTACAGCGTAAATTATAGATAGACTATAGTATAATTGCTATCGGGGAAAGAAACTCTGGAAGCGTCTACGTAATAAGCTTTAGTTATTACTTTGCAATTCCTGCAATGAAATTAGTTTAGTTTCAAACGATACTTGGAAAATTTACTTTCACCAGCAGATTTGACTTAATAAATATATTTATAAATTTAAGGACCAGCCCAGTCCGGGGACAATGATTATGTGTTGTGTTGTTGGGTAAGACACCTTACTCGCACAATGCCTCTCTCCACCCGGTGTATAAAGGGGTACCGGTGAATTTAATCCAGCTGGATAAACCCTTACATGGAATAGCATCCCATCAAGGGGCGCTTCGTGGGCAGCTGAGCTTGTATAAAGACTTTACCTAATCTGCTATTGCCCTAACTATTGTCATCTTCTTCCGTGCTAAGGGGCCTCTTGTGGGCTCTGGGATCTGACCAGATAAACGCGCACGCTAAAATTAAGTGATAAATGAACATTCCAAACCAAACATTAAAACCAGAAGTAGAATCTAAGTTTCATTTAAAAGTCAAAACACATGCATGCTAATGAAACCCAAACAAAAACAAACTGCCGTCTCTCTGCTGGGAATGAACACTCATTGAAACGGTCACTACCTAGCCTGCAGAACCGGAAGGCAAAAAATACTGACAGATATTATCTATTGCCCTAACTATCTATTGTAAATTCTCACAACTGGTCCATAAGAAGAATACATTAGGTAGAGTTACGGAGAAGTTGTGCACTGGTCAAGTTAGACGTTAACCTCTTACTAACCTAGCGAGAGGGTCGTACAAGGGAATGTTGGCAAGAGGTGGTGGGAAAGAGGTCCACGGAACTAACACAGAGAGGTCCCCATTATTATATGCCTAGCTCCGTGAACGGGCAAGATGAATCAAATCCTGCGTTGTGATTGGCTACCCGAGCGGGCAAGATGGAGCTATCGTATTTTTGCGTGTTTATGGACCTCGACTCCGTCTCGGTCCATAGGCACGCAAAAAAAGAACTCGGCCAATATCCAGCCATCTTGACCTCACACTTGGTCAATAACGCATATGTATGGCTCGCGAAACTTAAGTAAGTAGTTTATTATATGGTGATGTGGCACTGCAGACATTTTAAATTCAGTGCCGGCTTTCGAGAACAAAAAAATTCACGGCCTATAACCGTTTCCATGGAAACAGTTCGTATGGGAAAATCCTGACCAACAAAGAACCAATCAGAACGACTAACGTTTACGTGTCTACAGGTTGGTAGAATTCTCGAAAGTTATACAAACCTTCGACTGATTCTTGGGTTTGCATAACTGTCTCGAATTCTCCGAACCGCTCTCGCTCGTGTTAAGATGAGGCTATGTAAACACAGAAAAAGTGCTTTACTGATTTATGTACCGTGCAGTGAGTAACAAGCACTACATTGTAAGTCAGGACTAAAACCAGCTAGGTGTGATGTACAGTAAGAAGTGCAGGGTAAATATATTTAAAACAATACAAAACGGGCGGAAAACAAAAAGAAACATTGTAGTATTCTTTTCATGCTTGGTATAAACTGGCTTGGTAAAAGATCAAAAATTACCAGGATTTAGGTAGGTCGAAAGTGATCTTAGAACGAAGCCATTCTCCTTCCCAATGGCCGCATTTTTTTTCGAAAGGAACACGCGGAAACTGGGATGGAGAACGAGAGCGATGTCGCATAACACATTTTTGCATTCACTGTATCACTTTATCTTTTGCTTTTTGCTGTGACAACGTACAATTAGCATATATAGTACATTATTGAAGTGCTTGTTTCAATAATTTTATTCGCTTTTTTCACCAATACCATAATACAGTTCATTTTGGGGGGTTATTTACATTAAAACAATGGATAATCAGTTCACTGAAGCATGATACAGTCCCAAGAGTAAATAAATTGCATTGTTTTTATGTAAAGAACCCCCCAAAACGTATTGCATTATGGGATCGTGAAAACAGTCAATGGAAGAATACGCATACTCAGCGTTATAAACAATGGAACATTTTCGCTCGCTAGCGATTGGTGTAAACGCGTCACGTGACTAAAATGACCCAGCTAACATTTAACATTTATCCTGCGAAATCGCGCGGAATATCGTCTGATACTTAGCCGACGAGGCCGTTGGCCGAGTCGGCTAAAATCAGACGATATTCCGCGAGATTGAGCAGGATAATTGTTTTATTATTCAACAAATTGATAACAAAACAGCCTAAATCCTTGTAAATCTCTCTGTCGATATTTTCTCACTTCACTTTTTCTCAGTCCCACGTACGAAGCTACGTATACCGCCAGATATCTGTTACCTACGGATGACAGATATACATGACCATATTTGGATAGTGTTACAATTTGTTGAATAATAACAGGGAATATCCGAGTGATATTACACAATTTTCAAAACTGCGCATGTTGCGAAAAATTTGTTTAAAGAAAAGTGAACACGATAGACTCGATTTGGCGCGAAAATGTGCTCGGATATTTGCCCTTGGACATTGAATGTTCCGAGAAGAGAATAGATAACTTTCAAGGGCAAATATCCGAAAAAGCTCAAAAAATATTAATGGCCAGAAAACAAAGTGGTAAGTAAACCAGGGTTTTGCTTTCAAATCGAAGCCACTGCATGAGTCAAATTCAATGTTGAACGAACCATTTTCTTTGACGCAATGCCACTAACAAGTAACTACTCTTCTTGGCTTTTCTTTAATTGAGAGGCTAGGTACCGAAGGCGATCATAAATTTGATCGAAAGTGTGTCTACTTAATTCGTGGTTCAAAGCATAGTTGCTGAGTGCGATCAGGTACTGTATGCTCAAGCTACTGAGATAAAGTGGAAACACAGGTCGATCTTGTGAGGATGTGTGTGTTTTCCATACCATTTGCACTTTCTTGTCAATGATCGGAAAGCGTTTCCAGGATGCTGGTTTACGAAACGTAATAATCGAGTCTGGAGTAATTGCTGGTGATCTAGAAGGCCGTTCATATAATCGCACCGTACGATTTCACAAGCTCATGTTTGAAGCTCTTAACAGGCTAACTTGGATGGGATTTAAGTCTTGGAACATCATAAAGAGAAGAGGCCTCCTGTTGATGCGCTTTTCAAAGGACTGAAAGCGCTCTGTGATAGCACATGTGAACAAGTATTGAAAGCCACCGTGGAGAGTCCCTCATTTGAAGAAGTATTGCAGCTGTTCTGCTTGTCTACGAGTTATCTCCGACATGGTAATGGCAGCTATCGAAGTTCTAGATGTCCTATGTTGACATGGTGGAAATATTACTTGGCCTGTTAAGAGGACCTTGGGAGGGAGTAAAATTGTCCCGTGGTGTTTCCCATGTGATAGCCTTGACTACGCCATGTACCTTTCAGCATATTGGCGAAGACAACCCTTTTGGGAGAATACCTGTTGATCAGACGTGCAAGGAGACTGTCAACAAAGACACTCGAACGTCAGGAGGAACCAAAGGTTTCAGTCTAAGGCCTAATGCGGTAAGCAAATGCTACCTGGTCGCTGAATACCGGAGCACGTTCCTTAGGCAGCTCAAAGAAATGTTGCACATCAGTAGTTCTTGTTGCCAACACAAAGATCTACAACCAGCAAGAATCGCAAGAGATGAAGCTGATGTTCAATCCATAGTGTCAATTCTTCAAAACACTTCGCTCAACCATTCATGATCAGCCCTGACCTTCAAGACCTCGTCTGTCTCTACACAGGAAAATTGCCTCTCCTGGTGTAGAGCTTGACTTGGTACAATCTAAAGATATAAGAGAGGAAACCTACAAAGCATTCCGAGAGCAACGACTTCAGTCTAATTCACCCAAAGTCAAGGTTCATGATACAATCACTAAAGTAAGCTTTAGATTTTTACTCACTTGAAGTTATCAGTTAAAGCAGCATGGTAAGAACCAAGACGTGATCATCAAGGCCGACAGAAGATTGTTTGCTCAAATGATATTCATCGCAGAGAGCAGAGACTTGCAGATGAAAGAAGTGTCATCCCATCCTCTCGGACCACTCCCTTGGTGGTTAGCTACCCCAGATGGCTTGATGCGTTAGACGAACAAAGCGTCCTTGGCTAAAAAACTACAGCAGATGCCATTCCCAAACCCTCAGCGTGTGTAATAGATGGGAGAGCTCTTGTCCAGCGTTTGAAAGGTGATAGGAAGACATTGGCGGCAGTTGCTGAAACTCTTCTTGCAGAGAGTTTGTAACCAGAGAGTGGAAGGAAGAAAAGTACACAGAGAAGTTCGGCAAAGACTCTGGTGTGGCGAAACATGCTATCAATTATCGTCTGGAATAATGCAACCTATCAGTGAGCTGGAATCAACCCTACAGGATGCTGATACACGAGTCCTATTACATGCAGCCCATGCAGCTAGATCGAGGCTTGCATCGGTCGTCACTCTATCAGAAGACACTGATGTGTTGTTATTTCTTTTGGCCTCCAAGAGCTTTATTCCTTCTTCAGTATTCATTAACTGTGGTTCACAGACCAGAGTCAAGTACATAGATGCCTCAAGATCAGTTGAAGTGTATGCAGGTCACTGCCGGGCTTTCATGCATTCACTGGGTGCGACACTGCTTTTGCCGGACGGGGAAAGGTTGCAGGGTATTGAATTGTATAGCGAAATGCTGAATTTTAAGAAACGTTCTAGCAACTGGGTATGGCTTGAAATATGTCCGATCACCCGTACCATAGTCTTCAGAAATCTACATGTGCCATGTACTGCAGCAACCCTGGGACAAGTGACATCAACGAGCTGCGATATCGACTGAGACGAGATGACAAGAGATGAGACGTTGAATCCAACCAGCTGCCACCCTGCAATGATACGTTGCACAAACACTCGCTACAAGCAAACTACCAGCCTGCTGTCTAGAGACGAAGTTTACAAGGATGCCCAGACACCCCATCACCAGTGGGACTTGCTGGTGTACTGAAGATGACAAGCTGGTCATAGACTGGATGGTTGGTCAGCCGGCTCCGCAAGCAGTTCTAGAAGTTTGCCAGTGCAGTAGGTCTAGGAAACTTCCATCGTGCTCCTGTATTTTCAATGGACTGAAATGCACTAATATGAACCGGCTTCAAGATTGCACAAACAGGCCTGATGATGACGACGATGTTTCATCCGTTGACGACAATGACGATGAAGAAAGCGAAAGGTAAGAGTCTCATTAGAATAGGAAAAATATGAAATGACTTACCTTATACACACCGTATACACATTCGTGCGTTTTTGTTTCGAACAATGTACCATTTATATATCGAATAAAAGTTTGTGGTTATCATGGCAACTGCTAAGTACTTTTAAATAACTTTTATTTATAGCTTTTATAGCTGTTATTTTTGTCTAAAATTAAACGTGAGCCGTCGTGTTCATTTTAGTGAAAATGATGCGTGACGTACCCGAAACTGATATGTACCGTCTCCATTGTGTTTGGTACTGGGATGGCTTCAGAATCGGTTATATCAGGACAAAGAAGACTCATCAAGGGTGGCTCTTTAAAACTCATTAGCTGAATAGTTAATCCAAGAAAGTGCTAGAGTAATCTACACATGATTGAACTTGTATGACAAATTGTATTGTGGTTGTTAGTTTTTAAATTAGGAAGTGGAAACCTTATTTTCAGTGACTATTATTTCAGTTGTGGACTCATTGACTCATTGACCATTGAACCCATTGTCCTATTCCGATTGGCCTAAAATATATAAAACTTTGTTTAAAACGAATTGTACAATGGATATCGTTCAGAATCTGAAGCTGTTAACCAGATCCATGGCCATTAGGAAGTTTAGATGTAATCTCATCACATGTCATCTACTCATAGAGGCTTGCTATCATATCTTAAAAATAGACTTCAGTTATTGTAGATCGAGAATACTTGATAGCACCGGTCCTTCCACAGGGTGGTATTGGCCCGTGGGCTATAGGAGGAGGCGTAGGTGGAAGCGGAGGAGGAGGAGGAGGATATAATTTCCTTTGTCAACCTCATTAAGTCAATAATTCATCACGTTTGAACAAAGGAAATCATGATCGTGACGGTGTTTGGATATTTGATCTCAATTAGCATACTACGTTGGTTTTCAGAATCTCCTCTCAAATGAGCCCTTAAAAGTCCACCTAAATGATATCTCCATCTTCATAAGGTGCTTGAACAACACCAAGTAAGGTGTAAGGCAGAACATAACGAAGTAGCGGCAAGATAGATTGTAATGTGTAGGTACGTAATGTGTAGTTCTGTTATGTAATTTTATTGAATCTGTAATCGTTTGTAAATTTGTAATCGTTTGTAAAAATAGATTAAAAAAGAGTAGGAAAAAAAAACAAAACAAAACAAAAAGATCATATATTGTAAATTTTAGTTTGTTTAAGAATTTGTTGATAAAGTTATTATAAAAAAAAGATAGGAACTTGGTAAACATACATCTTTAACATAAACGAACACGGAAGGCGTTGTGTACTTAGTTGTAGGTATAAACTGACTTTTAGCAACATTGCTGTGTTACCAAGCCAGGTGGCAGTATTGTAGTAAATCAACAATATTAATACGCTGCTCACGTGACTTAATACGTCCACAATGTTTTGAAAAAAATGCCCAATAGTTCAACGTTTCAACATGGCCTTGCCTGGTAGCATAGACATGGCAAGATTTTAATATTGTGTGTTAACTAATTAGCCGTTGAGCGCCAATAAAATTATTTTGATTTGTTACAATGATTTATTTGTTAGTTTTTGCTCTCAAATGCTCTCAAATTTGTACATGAATGTATGTTCTGTCTCAGCAAGTTTCCTCAATTTTCTAGCTCTTTCCTTTAGTAATCCGTCCTTCTACTCCTATGTTTTTTTATGCTCACTCAAACGAGATGGAGGCTAACTCGATAACCTCGTGGTTCAATTAGCCTCCATGCACAAACTGTATACCATTGTCAACATCAATTGTCATATATGTATCTTTTTTTTTTCTTTTCTAAGCTAATATTGTAATTTCAAAATTGTAAGTGCAAATAAAGTGAAGTTGAAGATGAAACGAATGCAGAAAGAAAAAGAAATTACATAACTGAGAATGATTTCAACAATTTGCATCTAAAATCGGATAAGGTACACAAGTTTCGTAAATCTCTATCTTAATTACTCCAATCTTTGAAAGTCTACCTAAATGTCTAGGAACAAGTCACTTGTAAAAGACGGGATCTGTTTCCTCTCCTATACAGAGTTTTTAAACCGATATTATTGCAAAAGTTGTCCACTTGGTTTTAGTGCAATAAGAAAGAGATTCAAGGAAAATATCGACAGTCTGGGAACTGTTAAGGTTGACTCTTTCACTAAAGCTTTCCAAAAAACGAAGAAACCCAGCAATTTTACGTACGGAAATCTCGTTGCAACAAAGAGTGAAAAACCGAGAGCTTCCAAACAAAATGGTACAGAGATTGCGACCTCAATGAGGTAGAGATAGATTGGAAAAAAAAAACATTTCAGCATGCACAAAAAGTACCAAAATTATTGTTTTCCAATTCAAACTCTCCATAGACGTCTGCCTTTAAAATCCCAATTAAAGATAATGATCTTTGCACCTTTTGTAAGAAAGAAACAGACACTTTGCTCCACCTTTTCTGGCAATGCAAGGTCACCTCTCATTTCTGAGTAACCTTTTTTCAATGGCTACAATCATGCTCTTTAATTCAGAAGGGTAATCATCTCGCCATGACCACTGCTTTGGGGCTAAAACCAGACAGCTCAAATACAAATTTAAGGTGGCTCTGAGCCCTCCTCCGTATAATTTTTTTTAAAGTTTGCAAACCGTTGCATCTTTGTATCATTAATTACAATTCGATAATAAAAAATGGGAGTCACTGAGCTCGTTTTCGAGTTATAAGCGCTTAAAGCTAAAATTAAGGGTGTTTTTAACAGGTGATATTGTTGCCATGGTAATTTAGCGTGCCACAAAATTGACAGCAACTTGTTCATCAATAATTGGGCAGTTTTTTTGATACCATGATTTTGGTATCAACCGATAAAGAGTAGTTATAATGACCCATCAAACTCTAAGTCTTGGAAAGTGCTGAAGTCATAGTGTCGAAGTCATAATGTCGCTGTGAGAAGTAAGACTCGTAATATTCCGCCCATTCACGGCTTGAAATTGACAAAAGAAAAAGGTGTTTCGTTTCTATCATCGAGCATTCTTTTCCAGCACTTTCACGCTCTACGAGAACTCGCCCTTCATTACAGCCGAGCATACGTAGTCATTTCGCCACTATGTCGACCAAGCGTTTTCTGGTTCAAGTTTATGACCAGGCTGACCGTTGTTCGAAAACGCGCCGAGTGAGACCAGATTTAATTTTAAGGCATTAGAATCGAGGATCGAAGCTTTTGAAGCGAATGTAATTACAATAATGATACTTTATTTTTAGTATAATTTCTAGAGGTAAACTGTAGAATTGGACATTCTGATTGGTCGAAAAACGCAGCTTTTGACCGCGTTAGATAATGAATATAACCTTCCTTAGCTAGTATTCAAGGCAATTTAGAAGGCGTAAAAACAATGAATTCGTATATCGCCAGTCAAACTGTGACACATCGAGTAATACAAGTTAATTGTTCTTCATACTGGAGCTACTCTGTCATTATTAGACGCTGATTGCAACTTTACATGAAGTCAATAACAATGAAACAAAGCTACCGGATATTGAAGTGTGGTGTTTTTTCTGTGTATTTTACTGCCGGCTAAGCTATTCGACATGTTTATGGAATCAGATGAACAATTGCCTCTGCGTCTTCATGTTTCATTGTGTTATTTTGTAGCTCTTGATATTCCCCTCTGGAAATTATTCTCAAACAGTTATTCCCCTCAAGCTCAGTGAACATTGCCTTCGTCTTGGTAAAATATTCACTATCATCATTCAATGAAATTTCTCTTCCTTGGCCAAACTTAGCACGCGTGACCTGCTAATAATTACCTACAAATAATGGTCTCCTCTGTCTAAATGTGTTTTGCTGCAAGTTATGTTCTGTTCCTGAGTCATTGTAACCACGCTCTTGTTTGACAACTGATGGCAGATCGCTTCCCTGAGCTGTCAGAAAGTGATTCAGAAATAAAACTTAAACAAATTTGTCAGTCGGATGATAAAACAATTATTGAACTCGGTTGTCGCAAAACAACGTGATTTGTCAGTGTCCCGCAGATCACTTATTTGCCTTAGCATTCTCCTCCGGTGTATATAAATCATGATATTTCGCTCTACTTCGTCCAATAATTGTTTTTAATGTTCATTTTGCCTTCGGCGAGTAATTATCAAATGCGGCCGCACTATTTTCCATTACTGCCCAATTGCTATTAACCGTGAATAAATTTATCACATAAATACTACAATCCTATTGTAGCAAAACTTGCAATGCCATTAAAAATTAAATAATGTCAGATCTGCACCAAATTTAATAAAAATCAATAATGTATTCCATTAAAACAAGTCAGTTTAAATACAAAAATCAACACAAAGAGATAAAACGAATTTATTAAGAAGGCCTTCTTAAAATGATAAGTCCTAAAGTTTGGGCTAAAATTCGTTAAGAGATTTGCCAGATCCATCACGAGATCGAATGTCTAGAGAAAGAGAAGCCAAAATTCACCACTGCCACTGTTCACTTCGGTCATTTTACGACGCGAGTGCGCAACAGTTAAATAGGCTTTACAATATCACCGTCGTCTACTGTCACTTGATATCGCAGATTGCAGATTCCTAATTTACATCACAAATACAGAGAGGAAGGATATCGATATGTTTTTAACATGGAACTAACAAACCATAATTATTTGATCACGCTGAAATTATTATCATTTTCTGACAAAATGCGCTACTCACTTTCTCTGAAAACCAGCCTACATTCCAGGCATAGCCAGTTCAGTTAGACAATTTCATCTTGTCAAAAAATATAGGAGAAGTTTTCAAAAAGGGAAACGTGTGAAGCATGTCAATGTTGTTGATATAAACGTCAATAATGCCACCTGTCTTGGGAATTCTGCTATATCGTTAGGTGGGGGCCGTCAAAACCTACAACTGAATACACAAGGCATTTCATTCCCTTCATGTTAAAGATGAATAGTAACGAGCACCTATCCTACTGTTATTTCGTTTTGTTCTGCCTTACAATCTTGCAAAGTGTTGTTCAAGGACCTTATAGAGATGGAGATGTCATTTTGGGTGGACTTTTACGGGTTCATTTGAGAGGAGATTCTGAAAACCAATGCGGTGAGCTTGATGTCAGGGGCTTAAATCGTGTGTTCGCCATGATATTTGCCATCGAAAAAATCAACAACGATTCAAAACTACTTCCAAACATATCTCTTGGCTACGATATAAGGGATTATTGCGAGATTCCCCTAAAGGCTACGCGAATCTCTTTCGATCTTATTACTAAAGACACAATCTCCACGAACATGACGCAAGGTAAACTTGAAAGGAAATCCATCACGGCTCTGATCGGTCCAGACGAGTCTAGCACCGCGGTTGTTATCGCTGGTCTTCTTCAAGCCTTGAATGTTTCAGCCATAAGTCCGACCGCGACCAGTCCTGAACTAAGTTCTAATACTTATAAGTATTTGTATCGAGCACCGCCTTCAGATTCTTTTAAAGGAAAAGCCATGGCTGACATCATTGAGCATTTTAAATGGAGTTATGTAGCCGCCATTGGACAAGATGACTCATATGGACGGAATGGTCTTTGGTCAGTAGTCAGAGAAGCTGAAGCTAGAAACAATTCATTCTGCCTTGCTATGGCGACATTTATATCCCAGGAAGATCACATTTTGAGCATTAGAAACATCGTCACAGCACTTCGTTGGCAAGAAAATATCAGAGTTGTGATTCTATGGATACACGGTAGCTATGCAACACACTTTTTTACTGAGGTCTCCAGGCAAAACCTGACTGGGCGAGTCTGGATCCTAAGCGACGTCTTCATTTCTGACTCAATTCCAGGTTTTTCTTCCATTTTTGATGGATCCATAGTGGTCAAGCCTCGTCGTTTTTCGGCTGACACAGAATTTGAGGAACGCAAAGAAGCTTTAACTGTTACAAAAATTAATGAAACCTTTCCGGAATGGTGGACCGAGATTAAGATGCTAATAACGAATTGCGAGGCAAGTAATAAGAATATAAATTCATCAGGGCTATGTTTCTCTGATTTTGTTCAACGCATGCAGAGTTCCTATACTCCGTACGTCATTGACGCTGTTTATTCAATGGCACATGCTTTGAACATCTTATTTGAAGACACCACTGTCAATGATACCGAGTACAAGCTCAAACTCACCATGGATATTAATATGATGAAAAGCCTTTTTTCTAGAGTTAGTTTTGCTGGACTAACGGGAAATGTGAGTTTCGATGAATATGGCGACAGACGATCGGTCTTGTACGATATTGTCAATTTCCAACAAGTGGAAGAAAACCATACCATGCGATTAGAACAAGTTGTTGTCGGAAACTGGAAAGAAAATGAGTCCCATGCCAAACGGCTACATCTATCCCAAAATATTCGTTGGAACTCTCCAACTTACCAACCTCCAAAGTCTGAATGCTTGGACCAGTGCCCTGCTGGAAGTAGAAAATCCACCACTTCACCCTGCTGTTGGAACTGTGTCGCATGTCCTCGTGGCACAGTCAATCCGATTCCTGGCTTGGAGACCTGCACTGAATGTCCTAGAGGAAAAAAATCCAATGAGGCGAGGACCCATTGCGTTGATTTACCAGTGGCGAATCTCGAGTATTCCAGCGCAGGAGGAATAGTTATTCTTGTATTTACTATTTGTGGTATAATAACCACTCTATTTTCGTTTGCTATTACCTGTAGATTTTGGAATACTCCAATTGTTAAGGCATCCAACAGGAGGTTTAGCATCGTCCTCCAGCTAAGTACTCTGTTACTGTTGACTTTGGTGGTTATCAATCTTTTCAAACCTTCAGATACAACTTGCAAGATCATTTATCCATGGCGCTACTTAACTTACAACTTGTGCCTATCATTTCTACTAGTAAAAATTCTGCGTATTTCCAGTGCTTTCCAAATTCCATTAGCACGTTGTTTTGTGACAATCCCTCTTACCAATAGAATGCAGGGACTGATCTTAATAACCATGCATATTGTGTTGTTACTTGTGTTACTACCCTGGCAGCTTCTGGATCCACCTCTCAAAAAGGAGAACATTCTAACAGAACAGTATATTTTTATTGAGTGTAAGGCATACAGCCTGGTAGTTGGAAAAAGCTTCTTCTTGTTGACGTGCTCTTACGTTCTCATTCAAATAATTTTTGCTGCATTTTGTTCTTTTAAAATAAGGAACGTTCCAGAAAACTTTAGTGAGGCTAAACGAATAGCATTTTCGATGTATATATTTTCGTTTTCAGTTTTAGCTTATTACCCCATAGAGTTCTCTATGAATGGATGGTATGTGACTGTTGTAGACTGTGTAACAACACTGCTGAGTGCTTATGGCTTTATTTGTTGTATATTATTACCAAAGATGTATATCATTTGGTTTAAGCCGGAGCTAAACAATTTACCCAAAATCCGTAATGAAGTAACTAAATACTCGTTTGCAACCAGTTCGGCCTTGCGTATTAACCCTGTGTCTGGCCCCTAATGCTGTATCCACAATGCATTGGCACAGTTAAACAAAGGTAACCTCCTATTTAGTTTTTTTTTTATCTTTTTATGGTGACAATTTGACCTATGTATAATTAGAATTGACAACGAAAGATTAAACCATATTTACTCGTCTGGCTTCAGTTGGTTTATTTATTGTATTTTTCTTTCTCATTGGTTTGTGCATTGGATTCCGGATCAAGCGGTCCGGCATCGAACCCTGGCTGGGTTAATTTCGTGGTTTCGTTGGCGAGTCACTTGGTTCTCGCCCTCTACAACCAGGGGTAGTTTAGTTTAGTTTAGTCACAAAGGATGCAATGGGTCAATAATTCTAAGTAAAAATACAGGCTGTGACGGGGGAAAGAAACAGAACTTACGTCCCAATATTACAATCTGACGCCCTACTACTACTACAAGAGAAAGCTACAATCAGAGAAAAATGCTATAATAGAACGCTTCTACAATAAAAATGGAATAAAAAAACAGTGGTACTACAAAAGTAAAGATAAAAACGAAAGGGGATAAGAGATAATGTCGCAAGCACAAAGCACTCTACCTCGGAGAACTATAGAATACACGCTTTGGTAAGTAAGTGCTAAATAAGCTGGTCTTGAAAGAGGAAAGTGAATTATTTGCTTTAGTGCAAGCAGGCATCGAGTTCCACTATTCAGCAGTCCTAAAAAAATATTTCCTATAATAATCCTAATTGTGCTCATATAATATAGGTATTCTTAGGAGCTGGGGAATATAATGCTGGAGATAACACTGGGTTGGAATAGTGTTCCATTCACGCCACTGAAACTGGCGAAAAGTGTGGACTTGATGAGCCACGAGGCTGATTTAGAAGCCTAAATTGAATATCGAAGTTTACGCTTTGCAACGAATTTAAATGGGAACATAATCCGTATGCATGGCACACTGAAGAAATAGCTTTCATAAAAAAATGTTCTTCGAGTACCAGCTCCATCCTTTGTTTTTTTTGTTTTTGTTTTTTTTTTGCGTTTTATTTATTGTCATTAATCTGAGATGGAATTGCACTGTAGTAATCTGACGGAAAATATTAACTTTGCCTTAAGCCCTTGCAAAAAGGACTCACAAGGGCTCCCTAAAGTTAAACTTGCGTAGAGACGGTGGGTGACCAAACGGACTTTAGGTTTCCTCGCATGTAAACACAAGTCGCAAAAAAAAGCCGTTTCCTGGTTACGGACTTGTCCCTGCGCGGCCAATATCTTATATTCCATTTGCCAAAAGGCTGCTATAACTACGAATGGGTGTCACTCAACTTGGTTGACTTGGGTTGAGTGGCCAAACGGCGAAAAACGTGCATGGACTTGCGTGCAAATTTGGTCTCGACCAAAGTGAGCACACGTCATCGCAAATCAACCCAAGAGCACGCAAGGCCTGGCCAATCGGAGTCACAAAATGAGACCCAAATTACGTTTCTAACCTGCGTCTACTTGGGAGTTCGTTTGGCCAGGGCATTAAATATCTTTTGGCATTGCTTTAGGATAGATTTGTACTGTAGATAAAACGAGGCTCAAATTAACACGTAGTTAATCAATCGTAGTTTCACCGGCTTTCAAAATTTATTTTCGGTCTTGCACTGTGTCCAATATTTTTAGTCTTTGGTTTATGATTGTGTACGTAAAAGAAAATATATCCGGAAAGCACAGTCGGTAAAATAAGGCTATCGATCTCTGATTATTCGATATCATTCATATATGTGTAGAAACCACTCCCCTAAGTAACCCAAAAGTCTTTTCAGCATCAGCTTGATGAAGTGTAACTTAAATAATCACCACGGTAATAAAAGGGACAAATTTCCCGAAAAACACTGTTAAATGGAACAGCTAATTTCGTGGGAGAACCTATTATAAGTCGGCTCGCACTCAGATGGTTTAATTTAAATATGAAAAGAAATGAGAAAACCCTTGAATTGAAGGGAAAAAAAACCTGAAGTGAAGTGAGATAAAAATATTTTGATGGAGTTTGCTGTAAACAATGTCAACGAATTATAATTAAACAGGAAATGCTCTCTCTCAAAGAAAATTAACATATTAGAATTAATGAATTCGTCAATATCTTTTACCGGCCCTCAGGCTGCTCTTGTTCGGTATAATGATTGCCGAAGGCCCCATTCTCAGAAACCATACATCAAAAACGTTTTTTGCAGAAAATGCCTCTGAGCATTCAAACTAAGTTGCATGTGCGACGTTTAGGTATTGTTGAATTTTTTTATATAATGTCACCTGCTTTTCTAATTCACTGTTGTTAAAAGTCAATCATCAATAACTACAACTACCGAAAACGTTTCCATAATGAGATACTTCGCTGTTTTCCACCTTAGCATCTGTACCGTTGTTCAAGGGCCGCATAAAGAGAGGGAGTTCATCTTGGGTGGACTAATCTGTGTTCATTTGAAAAGACTGCGTGCGGTGAGCTCAATACGAGAGGCTTGCATCACTTGCCAACCACGATCTATGCAATCGAAAAGATAAGCAAAGATCCAAATATACCTCGAAACAAAAAATTCGGTTACGAGTCACGAGATTATTCCCCTACGCTAAGAATTCACGCGAGAATCAATTTCTTTAGTTAATGACAGGTGGATCGTAAAGTATCTTCCTTGCAGACTTTCGCCTGAAATAACCTTAACAGAAACAACATTGCTGGATACCAGCGTTTGTAAAGGCCAAGTAAAACTGCGAAGCACAATGTAGATAAATAATTAAACAACCTTGCATGACGCACTCACAATAGTATCATTGCCTTTTATAAAAACTCCTCGTAGGGAAAAACTGGCATGTTACGAAGTTTAAAAACCTCACGCTCCCTCAAATCTATCGAGAGGCCAAAAACAAGCTACCTAATTATGATTATTAGACTTCCAGGTTCGCCACTCTTATTGCAACGGCCTTTGCATGAAAACGATGTCTCAGTGAATCAATATTTCACTACAAAATATCGATGCCACGCACGCTGAGGGGAAATCCCGTCATCTTTTCGTTTTTTTTTTTTATTGAAACCGAAACATAAAGGACAAATAGAGCTTTTATCTAAACCTTCCATTTCCAACAGAAACATAGCTTCCGAAAATATATTCTAATTGCACTCATTTAGGTTGATTTTTTGGAAAACTTAACAACAACAATTATTTGGACAGTTTCCTGACAAATTAATGGCGCTATTAAGTAACAGCTTATTGGGTCTGCGTACTTAGCTAATGGTAAAACCCATCCTTTATCTTAGAAATAGCCATTTTCAACAATTTTATATCTTGGCCATTTTTTAAGAATTGAGGAAATATTCAAGATTAGTTGCTTGCACAGCATATCAATATTGTTGATATAAGCAACAATACTGCCACCTGACTCGGGAACTTTGCATTGTTGCTAGGAGTTAGCCGTCAATACCTACAACTGAATACACAAGGCATTTCATTTCCTTCATGTTAAAGATGAATAGTTACAAGCCTCTATCTTGCTGCTACTTCATTGTGTTCTGCCTTACCATCTTACATGGCGTTGTACAAGGACCTTATAAAGATGGTGACATCATTTTGGGTGGACTTTTAAGGGCTCATTTGATAGGAGATTCTGAAAACCAATGCGGTGAGCTTGACGTCAGTGGCTTAAATCGTGTGTTCGCCATGATATTTGCCATTGAAAAGATAAACAACGATTCAAACCTACTTCCAAACATATCTCTTGGCTACGATATAAGAGATTATTGCGAGATTCCCCTAAAAGCTACACGAATCTCTTACGATCTTGTTAAAGCCAAGCTCCTGACGAACACGACGCAAGGTAAACTTGGAAGGAAATCGATCACGGCTCTAATTGGTCCAGACGACTCTAGCACCGCTGTTGTTATCGCTGGACTTCTTCAAGCCTTGAATGTTTCAGCCATAAGTCCGACTGCGACCAGTACTGAACTAAGTGCTCATACTTACAAATATTTGTATCGAACGGCGCCTTCGGATGCCTTTAAAGGAAAGGCCATGGCTGACATCATAGAGTACTTCAAATGGAGTTATGTCGCCGCTGTTGGTCAGGATGACACATACGGACGAAATGGACTTTGGTCAGTAGTCAGAGAGGCTGAAGCTAGAAACAATTCATTCTGCCTTGCTATGACGACATTTATACCGCAAGAAGGTCGCATTTTGAGCATTAGAAACATTGTTACAACCCTTAGTCGGCGAGAAAATATTAGAGTTGTGATTTTGTGGTTATACGGTAGCTTTGCAAAGCAATTTTTCGATGAGGTCTACCAACAAAATCTGACAGGGCGAGTCTGGATCCTAAGCGACGTCCTCGTTTCTGATTCCATTTCAGATTTTTCTTCCATTCTTGATGGATCCATAGTCGTCAAGCCCCATAGTTTTTCGGCCGACACCGAATTTGAAAAACACAAAAAAGCTTTATCTACCACAACAATTAATCAAACTTTTCCGGAATGGTGGAGCGAGATTGAGACGCTAATAACAGATTGCTCGGCAAGTAATAAGAATGCAAATTCAATGGGGCAGTGCTTCCATGATTTCGTTCAGCGGATGCAAAGCCCATATACCTCATACGTCATTGACGCTGTTTATTCAATGGCACATGCTTTTAACATCTTAGTTGAAAATACCACTGCGATAGATGTTGATTACAAGCTAAAATCTACCATGGATATTAATGTGATGGAAAGTCGCCTTTCTAGAGTTAGTTTTGTTGGACTAACTGGAAATGTAAGTTTTGATAAAAATGGTGATATCGTTGTGATAGAGATGGTCTATGACATTGTCAATTTCCAACAAGTGGTAGAAGGTCATACTAAACGACTGAGAGAGGTTCTTATCGGAAAATGGAAAGAGAATGAGCCCCATGCCAAACGGCTGCATTTTTCCCAAACAATTCACTGGAACACTCCAACAAACCAAGCTCCAAAGTCTGAATGCTTGGACCAATGCCCTGCTGGAACTAGAAAATCCATTACTTCACCCTGTTGTTGGAACTGTGTCGCATGCCCTCGTGGCACTGTCAACTCGATTCCTGGCTTGGAGACCTGTATTGAATGTTCCAGGGGAAAACAATCCAATGAGGCTAGGACCCATTGCGTGGATTTACCTGTGGCAAATCTCAAGTATTCCAGCTCAGGAGGAATAGTTATTCTTGTATTTACTGTTGCTGGTATAGTAATTACTCTATTTTCGTTTGCCGTCACCTGTAGATTTTGGAATAGTCCCATTGTCAAGGCGTCCAACAGGAAGTTTAGCATCGTCCTCCAGATTAGCATTCTGTTGCTCTTAATTCTGGTTGTTATCAATCTTTTCGAACCTTCAGATACAACTTGCAAGATCATTTATCCGTGGCGGTATTTAACCTACAATCTGTGCTTATCATTTCTGCTAGTCAAAATTTTGCGCATATCCAGTGCTTTCCAAATTCCGATAGCGCGTTCTTTTGAGACAATTTCTCTTACCAATAGAAGTCAAGGAGTAGTCATAATTATCATGCATATTCTGTTGCTACTTGTGTTACTACCCTGGCAGCTTCTGGATCCACCTATCAAAAAGAAACACATTCTCACGGAACATTACATTTTTATTGAGTGTAAGGCGTACAGCCTGGTAGTTGGCAAAGGCTTTTTCCTGGTAACGTGCTCTTATATCCTTATTCAAATACTTTTCTCCGCATTTTGCTCTTTTAAAATAAGGAAAGTACCAGAAAACTTTAGTGAGGCAAAACGAATTGCATTTGCGATGTACATATTTTCGTTTTCAGTTTTGGCTTATTACCCGGTAGAGTTTTCATTAAGTGGATGGTACATGACTGTTGTAGACTGTGTTACAACACTGTTGAGTGCTTATGGCTTTATTTGTTTTATATTGCTACCAAAGATATATATCATTTGGTTTAGGCCAGAACTGAACAATTCAAGAGAAATCCGTAACGAACTCACTGAATTCTCGTTTGGACTCGGCTCCGCTTTGCGTATTAACCCTGTATTGGGTCCTGATCCTCTTTCCACCAGGAATAGCGAAACCTAAACAAAGGTAAACTCCTGTTAACGACAATCATTTCCAAAAAGTTTCTTTGGTCTTTTACTAGTTACTATTTTGCCCTGTCTATGATTAAAATTTACGACGAATTATTATTGAACAATATTTACTCGTTTGGCTTGAGTTGATTTATTTATTGCATTTACCTTCTTGTAGTACTTAGTAGATTAGTAGATCTTAAGGACCATAATGAGGACTACTTTTAATCCAACAAAGTCATTACTATGATTATTATTAATATTATTACTTCTCATCGGTTAGTGCATAGGACTGCGCATAGCGTGGTCAGGCGTCGAGTCCTGGCTGGACTTTCGCAGTGCCTCTCTCTACACATATTTATTTCAATTCGGGTTGATGAGGCTGATTAGGCACCTAGCAATACAGTCATGCTAATATGCCGGAAAAAGTATAAAGATATAAAAACAAAAAAAAGATAAAAAGTATACAAGATCAATTAATGACTAACATTCTAACTATATCAATAGATAAACAGTAAACAGTCCTAAATCTTAATATTACTAGTGTGAATCATAGGAAACTGTACATCACAAATGTAGCTCTCTTACTGCATTTCTAAATTCCTTAAGAATTGTCATTGAACGTAATTCATGGATAACCCTGTAGATAACTCTGGGATAGACTATAGTATCTTCATTTCATATAGTATGTTCATTGTACAGAAACTGGGGATAAGCGTCGTCTTGATGATTTACTAGGCCGTGAGTAGAATAGAGGCCTGAGATTTAATTCAGTTTGCACTGACTTTAGTTGAGAATATCATCCCTATGTTTGGCCCGCTCGAGAAATAACTATGATTAAAGTTGTTCCTCGAACTACCATGCAATCGTATCCTTTTGCTTTGTTTTGCTAGTATAAATAGAGTTCTCATATCCTTCTTAGACGATTTACGATATATGAGTTACTCCGACGATCTTCGTCTAACTTGAAGAGTGAAGAACCTATAAACGATTGAAGTCTAAGCTCTGCGAGTATCCTCAATCCAGTTTGCAGATATTCGGTATCTTAGAACCCGTGAGATCGAATCCTAGCGGGGTTCTCCGTGCTAAATTCCAGAATCGAGTCAATCTCGTTCCCAGAGTCTTCGTTCCCCTTGACCAGCGGTTGGAAAACGACAGCTCGGGGAGCAACCATTTTGAATAACAAAGGAATAACCGAATTCTGCCCATCCAGTGTCACTGCGTAGTCTGCATCTATGGCGCATGCCTGAAATGGTTGCTCCCAGAGCTCTCGTTTTCCGACCGCTGGTCAAGGGAAACGAAGACTCTGGGAACGAGATTGGAATCGAGTTAATTTTAGAGTCATGCTCACAAGGTTCCAGGCAGAAGGTCTCAGCACCCATTCAGAGCGACGAGCTCCGTTGTCACATAATTACGTAAAAGTAAGAAGTACTCCAATCTAAGGAACGCTGTAACACAGACATCCTAATTTAAAAAGAAAAGAAAATGAAAAATCCCTTGTCATGAGACTGAGAAGAAGAAAAAACCGTCGTGTAGTGAAGCAAACACGATTTGATGTTTTCATGTTAACAATGTTAACAAATTAAAATAACACAGCCCGCGCCCTATTCTGAAAGGCATACAGTATTATGCATAGAGAATACTGTCTAAGAAAATTAACATACATTAATTCGAATTAATGAATTACGTGTTAAAGTCGCCAATCGTCTCTTCGCGGTTTATTATATTGTAATACACGGCTTAGGCTTCTTTATTTGTTAAATTATCATTGAAGGCGCCATATGTCAGTAACTGGACAAGAGAAAAGTTCAGTTCTTGCAGAGAATGCCTTCTTTAACGGCTTCCATTTTGATATTGCATTCAAAATAAGTTCCATTTACAACGTTTTGATATTGTTGAGATAAGTCAATATTGTCACTTGCATAAGGGACTCGCTAATGTTAACAGTCAGCCATCAATAGCTACTCAGTCGGTTTCGTTGCGTTTAAGACAGACTGTATCAAAATTAAACCTTCATCTTGCTGCTACCTCGCAACCTTTCGGCTTACCATCTGCACCGTTGGCCGTTTACAGAGAGAAATGTCCTATTGGGGAAACTATTATAGGAAGTCATTATGAGAGAATACTCCGAGGTCGAAAAATTGCGGTGAGCTCAATGCCACGGGCTTAGCTCGCGCGCTAGTCATGATCTTTGAAACTGAAAAGCAAGGACTTTTAAAAATCGACTTTCGAACATTACTCTCGGTTATGATTTAGTTCTTATTAACCGAGCGGGAGGTCTGTTTAGGAGAGTCTTGATCGACGTCATGAGTACAGACTAAACACAGTGAGGTTTGTACTCACGACTGAGGTCAAGATTCTCCCATACTGACCTACCAAGCTCAGATAATAAGATGTTTATTATATGGCCAAACAAGAAAAATTCAATTCGCTCAAAGTCGTCTAATGTAGCCAGTTCGCAGTCGCTGCCATTTTGCTTGGTAACTGCGCGTACGTGAAAAAATGTGGTCAGAAGAAGGTCGAACTCACTGACAATGTATGTTTTCAATTTCCTTAGCTTTTTTTATTGACTAACAAAAACTCTTACAGGCGTTTAAGTCGCTATTAGTTTTGTATTGAGTGCTTTTTACTGCTAGACTTAAGGTGGAATGGTGCCCTAAAATATGGCGGTATTCATGAAAATCCAATTTCTTAAGAATACAAGATTTAAGACCCTTGAACACTTGTCAAAACATTTTGAAACGATCTTGCCGAATTTTCCTCTGGATGAGAGTAAAATTTAAGGAAAGTACACAGTGGTATGATTTTTTTAACGTAGCAACAGCCATAGCAATGGTTGTTCACTTTAAGAACGTGACCAAAAATATAAATTAGTTTTAACATATATGAACGAAACTTTGTAGAAAAAAGCTTCAAAGACATGTACAACTCGGTTGGTATAACTACTTGTGAAAAGCTTTGCCTCGAATTGCCATCACAGGCTCATTCATTTCCCTTATGAAAACGAATATTTCCTACAACTGCGGTTTATTTTTACAAAATAGAACAACCAGTTGTAATAAACGCCACACAGAAAAGTATAGACGATTCCTGAAGTCGTTCTAACTGTTTTAATTGCGTAGCCGAGTGACATACAACAAGTTCTTCAAACGATTCTTACTACGTGTTTTCTATCCGATTCTTACACCATGTATCATACACAAAGTGTCCCATTACACTATCTCCTCTACTACAAAGAATGAATCTCCAGATTTACGATCGTTCCGTGTACTAAAACAAAATAAAGTCAATCCGTTGATTTAGTCTCTTAACAGAGTTCTGAAACAGTTTCACGTCATGGAATACTATCAAATAGGCCATTTCCGAATTACCTCAGGCCTCTTTTTGGAAGCGAGTCTTGGTGCTCACCTTTTCATATGCAAATCAATTTTCATTCACATGAAAATGAGTTTAATTTGCGTGTGAATGAAAATTGATTTGCATATGAAAGGATGAGCACCAAGACTCGCTTCCAAAAAGAGGCCTGAGGTAATTCGGAAATGGCCCATTAAGTACAAAGAAAGTCAATCCGCTGATTTAGTCTCTTAACAAAGTTCTGAAACAGTTTGAATACTATCAAAGTTCTCGCAGTGTTACCTTGGCTTCAGTTTCTTTTTCCGCTCCTGGTCCTGCCTCTGCTTGTAAGTAAGTAAAACTAAAGTAAGTAAGTAAGTTTATTAACGTGACCAAACACTTAGCTAACCAGCTACTTTACAGGAATAGTCACAAAATAAAATAGTAATAATGATAATAAAAGGAAAAAGTAATGAAAAATGATTAATAAAAATACTAAAAAAGATAAAAAAAAGATACTATTTACAAAAGTAATAATTTAATAAATAATTTACCGCTTAAAGATGTCCTCCAACATCTTTAAGCGGTAAATTATCTCCTGTAAACTATTCAGAATCCATTCACCATAACGGTCTGGGGGTCTTCTTATGCGTGCTGGTCTTTGGCTCTGACCAATTGGCTGTTCCTCTTCGACCTCCTGTTCATGTTCTTTGTTCTCTCCCCCATTCCTGCAACAACCTTGGGCATCATCTAACAGTCCACCTCCCTCAGCAGCCGGTATATCTACCGGGTGGTCACTTCCAGGACCCTGTTCAACTTCTCTGTCCGAAGCAGATTCACCAAGGTAGGATGGATCCCCGCTTGCGCTCTCGTCTGGCATATCAACAACCTCGTTGTAACCTTCACTTCTAGCTGCGACCCAGACAACTTCTTCCTCGGTTCCACTGGTAGCAATATCAGGTTCCATTGATACTACCTCCTCCGATGCTGTCTTTACCTGTTCACCAATTCCGTTGCCTCCTACAGGTACATCCACTGCTTCCTTGGAACCCGTTTCCTCCATGCTTCCTTCCTGCTTTCTCTCGTACAACCGCAAGTTTTTGAAATGGACTACTTGAGACTTCCTAGAATGTCCCCTGACCTTCTTCAAACGGTACGTTACATCAGTGACTCGCTCCACTATCTCATATGGTCCCTCCAACTGTCGATGGAACTTGCTAAATCACCAGATTGAAACACCATGTCTCACTCCCTTGTCGTATGCATCTTTCTCACAACGCTGAGCTACCTTGAGTTTTGCCTCACATCACGGTATGCAGCTTCTAGGCTACCCTGATGGTCTGCTACGAATTCAGAGTAACTGCTTTCATTGCCCATGGGCCCACTGCCCATCATTACATCCAGGGGTATCCTCATCTCCCTCCCAAACATTAGCTCAAATGGTGTATGTTCCGTGGAGGAGTAGATACAACTTCTGAAGGCCATCATGCAGTAATCTAGTTGTTCATCCCAGCCCTGTGGATCATCGTCAACTCTGGCTTTCAGCATGCTCTTAAGGGTCTTGTGCAGATTCTCAACTTGCCCATTGCCCTCTGGATGATACACAGTTGACCGAGTTTTGTTGATGTTCAACAAATGGCACATTTCCTCAAACACCTGGGACTCGAAGATCCTTCCTTCCATCATACCGACAAATCCAGTTCTTTACCAACACCCTTGCACAAGTTGTGGCACGTTAATTTGGAATAGCATACGCCTCCGCCCACTTTGTAAAACTGCACTGTACAGTCAGAATGTAGCGACTTCCCCTTCGAGGCCTTGGTAAGGGCCAACTATGTCAATGTGGATTCTTTGCATAGGGTTTCCAGATGGTATCGGATGCAGGGGTGTCTTTGGTTTAGGCCTGGGCTTGCACTTGGCACAAGTCAGGCAGCTGCTACAATACCGATTAACTTCTTTTGTCAAACCTAGTCTCTAAAACCTAGTTTTCATCTTCTTCAGGTTCTTCATTCTTCCTAAGTGGGCACGTGTTAAACCATCATGAATTTCCATGAGCGATTCTTTTACAAGTTTCTGGGGTAAGATCATCCTGCTCTTAGCTGACGGGGCTCTTTCAGATGACCGCAGATAAAGTACTCCTTCTCGTAGCTCCAATAGTTCCCATTGCGCTCAGATTTCTCTTATTGCTCGACTCAAGGGTCGAAGTTCCTCATCGGTTGGTTTCGTCCATTCCCGCAACAATTGATCTACAACTGGGCCAATATAAAGATCTTCACATTGAGCTTGTGCCACATACTCGAATGACCACAGATCCTTTTCATCGTCATTATGACCATGTGGCAGCCTGCTGGTGACCGTTGCTACCTCTGGCTTTGCAGATGGAGCACATGAGGGGCATCTCCACGATTTCCCCTAGTCCGTCGAGACAAGCTGTCTGCGTTACTGTGTTGCTTTCCTGGCCGGTGTTGTACCTCATAGTCATAATCCTGGAGGCGTTCAAGCCAACGAGCCACCTGCCCTTGAGGCCTTTTAAAGGACCTCAACAATCTCAATGACGAATGGTCAGTTCGTATACGGATCCTTCACCCTAACAAATAGTACCGGAAGTAGTCAACATACGTCACTAAAGCAAGCATTTCCAACGGAGTGGTGCAATAATTCTTTTCATGTTCGTTCAAGGAGCGACTACCATAAGCAATCATCAGCTCTGTCCCATCCTTCTGCTATTGAGATAGAACTGCTCCAATTCCCTAGTACTGGCTTGTATCAGTGTCAAGTATGAGAGACCATGCCTCAGCGCTGAAATTGGAGTAAGCTAGCACTGGCGCGCTTATCAGACGCCTTTCAGTTCCTCCTCCTGCCTGTTGTTCCTGTTGCCAACTAAACGACACAGTCTTCCTACACAGCTGGTACAGAGGTTCAGCGATGATGGGAAACCCAAGGATGAATTCCCTGTAATAGCTAGCAAGTCCAAGGAAGCTTTGAAGCTCTTTCACATTAAGTGGCACTGACCATGTTTCAACAGTTTTAACTTTCTCAGGGTCAGTTTTGATCCCGTCAGGCGAAACGACATGTCCTAGAAAGACAACTCCATGTCTAAGAAATTGACACTTAGATGGCTTTAGTTTCAAACCAGCAGCCTTTCACTGAAACTGTCCATGATGAGTTGAGAAAGCTGTTTTAGGCCTATTCTCTTCTTTCACCTGCATTTGCCAGTACCCCGAAGCCAAATTCAGGCTAGAAAACCACTGAGTCCCACCTAAGGCTTCCAACCAATCATCTGTCCGAGGCACGGGTATGGCATCCTCCTTCGTAGACTGGTTGAGTTTACGAAAGTCAATACGATATGTCCCATCATGTTTTCTCGCAAGCACTACGGGACTGCTCCATGGACTTTGAGACGGTTCAACCCTGCCTGTAGCTAGGAGCTCATCTTGTTGCTCATCAATAACCTCTCGCTGGTAGGGTGGTACCTGACGGGGAGGCTGCTTCACTGGCTTGCAATCACCCGTGTCGATGGCATGTTCCAAGAGGCCCGACTTTCCTAAATCAGAGCTGACCTTCGAAACGATATCCTCATATTCCGTTACTAAAGACGAAAATTGTCCTTTCTGGTCTTCCGACAGCCCTTCCAGGTTACCTTGTAAAAGTGATTTCCACTTTTCCTCCTCCATCGGCTGCTCATCTTTAACTACTGATCTGTCAATAAGCGAACAAGATGGATGGGAGGTATTTGTAAAATCTGGATCCGTTTCCATAGAAACAACACGACCATCCACACTACTAATGGGGTAGAATTCAGTAACAGAAAAATCTGACCGCAGTCTGATGGGCCTATCTGAGAAGTTAGCAACTCTAACTATGGTCAGTCCATCCCTGGGGACCACTAAGGAACGAGCTACATTAATTTCTGATTTGCCTCTTAGTTCTCTTGACTCCTCTACAATCCCAGGCGTTCCAGTGTTACGATCATATCCATTCTCCAACTTGGCTTTGATGACTTGTTCAGTTCCGGGTTCAACTTGTATGTCATACCTCAGAAAAAATTTGCAAGCACTTGGTGTAACCTTGCAGTATCTGATTGGAATTTCAGTATGGCCCACTACAAAAGTTCCAGTGTCATAGTGAATTTGACAGCTAAAGTGCTGGAAAAAGTCCGAGCCAAGTATGCAACCATGACGGGCCAAAAACAATCAATGTTTCCTACAAGAAATCTGACTTTTGTTTCTTCCAGAACCGTTAATTCATTTCCATTTGCTGTGGTCAGAGTCCCAGTCACTGGGTTGACTTTTGAGACATGCCCACATTTTCTCCATGTTTCCTCATTCAAAACACTAACAGTTGCACCAGTTGTAGTGTCTGAACGCCAGACTAGTCCTCGATGCAAACGGATGGCATATGCTTCACACAAACACACGCACGTTTTCAGACCGCCATCTTTTATTGCTCTCCCACAATGCCCTGGGGCTGGGGTTACACAGGCAACCCAGTTACAACACTACACCAGTGGCTAGCAATATACCAGTTACACTATGGTTCACAAGTCCTGTAATATAGATTCCAGAGTCTGATATGGCAGAAAGTACATTGTTACATCATTTACCTCATTGGCGATTATTGGTGATTGGGCCACCACTGCGGACCTCACAGGGACTGCCTGGCCCTCGACAGGCCCCGAGCTCTGTTTCTCCCTTCTTTGTATGGGCAACTCCGAGCAAAATGGCCAGGTTGGAGGCAAGCAAAACATACTACGTCATTGCGGCGCCATGCAGTCGAAGTCGTTTCAGCTTTCCATTCCAGCTCACGAATTTTCTCATTCATACCTAGAACGATCTCCTAAAGCTCACGAATCTCAGTTGAAATTTTGTCACCATCCGCTGAAGCACTCACCGCGTTCACCGGCTTTTTCTTTTCCACAGATGGCACAGACTGACAAGCTTTACGCGCGCTTTCTAACTGACGAACAACACGAACAGCCTCCACAAGCGACGCCGGTTGACTCAGGAACACCTTTTCTCGTAAATCATCGCTGATTGCCACTCCTTGAATAAACTGATCTCTTGCCAGTTCCACCTTGAACGAATAAGCTACCTCTGGGTAGGCATTTTCCACTAGCTCCATTAAATTGTCGTCGAATGCTTTGAAATCCTCATTCGGCCTTTGAGACCTAGCCCGTAACTGCAATTTATCATCTTCCTTCTAATCGTTTTTCCCTAATCAAACCTTTGAACCAGTTGTGCCGTGAATTCCTCAAAGGTTAACGATCCTGAAAGTTTCAGAAGCTGAACCGCTTTGTAAGCCGGTTGATCCAGCAGGGTAAGCAAATACGCTCGACGATCTGAAGGTTTGATATGTACAAGATTTGCATACTGAAGATACTGCGAAAGCCAGGTTTTGAAATTTTTACCCACTGAATAAACACGCGGAGCTCGTACGTTTCTCCTAGATTCCGTTTCGCTAGAAACCACCATGTTCTGCTTCAGGGTCTGGGATAAGGTATTCACCAGTTGCTGAATTCCATAACTCTCCTCCTGCGATGCACTTTTTGGTTGTGGCTTCGCTTCTTGTTTTGGCGAAGGTTCGTTTTGTAGACCGCCTTCGGCGCCTCCGAGCATTTCCTGCCCTCCGTCACTCATTCCTTGGTCACTTTAAATCCCCCTTCTGACACCAATGTAATAAACGCCACATTCTAAACGCCACGTTCTAACAGTTTTAATGGCGTAGCCGAGTGACATACAACAAGTTCTTCAAACGATTCTTACTACGTGTTTTCTATCCGATTCTTACACTCTGTATCATACACAAAGTTTCCCATTACACAGTGCACCCCGTCCCCCGAGATTCAATCTGCACCCTACCCACTATTAGTGGCTTGTTAAATGTTTAATCCTTCGTGTAAGAAACTTAAAGCGCGTTTTTCTCAAATGTTTACTTTTGAACCGACTGACTTCACGCCAACATTTCTACTTTGCAAGGTATTAGTAGAATTTCTGAAACTTGGGCTAATCAAAGACCAATAGTGCCGTGATAAAATAAACCAAAAAAATCGTAACATTTTTAGATCATTTAGTGGTGGTGTAAATTAAGGTTATTTCCAAATAAAGCCTGTTAAAAGAACTGAAAAAAAGAATTAACTGTCAAAACTTAGGTTCATTGCACAGAGCAAAACATAAACTTACACCGCGATATGTCTGTTTGACAGTCAAATCTTGTTTTGTAAAAGAGCGGGAAGTGTTGTCGTCAATACTATAAAAAACTACCTCAAAAGGCTGTGGTAAAACCTTCAAAATTTATTTTCTCTTCACGAGTGCAATCGCACAAAATTTATCTTTTTTCACCATATTTAAGCAAACTTACACGACAATGCCATGACATCCGTGGTTAGGTACATTAACCAGAATTCGAGTTATCAGGGTACATTTAGTTAAAGTTAGCGGGGAATTTGAGTTATCCGAGTTCGAGTTAACCAAGTCAAAATGCCTGAAAAGTGGGGTCAAATCCAAGGGGAATGGGACTTAGTTCGAGTTAGCGGCGGAGTTCAAGTTATCCGAGTTCGAGTTACCGGGGTTCCACTGTATATAAATTCCTCTAAACCGTGCCCAAATGTGTCAGGAACATTAATTTTTGGAACCTAAAGTCCATTATTTTCCACCATACCTAACACAGAAGCTCACCAAATCCTAATTAATAACAAACATGAGTGTATCTCTGCCATCTGCTGTATACTTGACATGAATATTCTGTTATCCTGCCGCCTTAACTGCTAGAATCAATTTTGACAGACCTGTTTCAACACCTTCGTGAACTTAAATTGATTTCCAGTAACAGCGCTACATGTAGCAGTGTTTTCAAGTATGAACTGTATGGAGGGTTTGAAATGTTATTTTGTATGATTACAGAAGACAACAAAATATACACGTGTACATACATAGCCTGATGTTGGTGTTGGCTGTGAATCATAGTTCATATTATTCATCCTATTACAGGTAAGGGGCAAAAGTAAAGAAAGTTCAGAACATGTCTTCTGACCTGTAGACAGCACAACTGCTGTCTACAGGTGCAATAATTGAGAGGTTATATATATGTTGTAGTTCAAGATGAAATTCAAGTTAAAAAGAAATTCCTTTGATCGACTCTTAACTGTAATTATTCATGGGTCACGAATAATTAGGGTTAGAAGACAAAGGAAATTGAGAATCAAACTGGGGTTAGATTCTTGGGTTTAACCTGAATAGTAAATGTAAAGTTATAAACTTAACATTAAAAATAACTTAACATTAAAAATAAACTTAACATTAAAATATGACAAATGCCTCCTTTGCTAAAATTAGTGACGATTTGCAGGGTTAAAATTTACTTGGTATCACTATCTAGCCTGTCAATTACAACCGGTAATTATATTAGGCAATTAGGTAAATTACAACTTAATGTGAACAGTTTTCAAGTGAGGGAAAGTAACATTGCAGAAAGTTACAAAAAAAAGGTTTAATGAAAGTGAAAAAAATGTAAATGTTGACAAGGTGTACATCATGTACAGTAAAGATATTTGGTGAGTGCCAAAGGCATAACATTTTGTTTGTTTTTGCTTTTTCAGTACAAATAATCCAGCGAAGTTTTAAAAGATGTGATCAGAAAAATACAGAATATTGTCCATGCAGTACCAGTTTATGAACATAATAATATGCAGACACTAAGAGGAACTGTAAACATTACCAGGTAAGTTACCTGTATTTCTTAAAACCAACAAGTTTTATGCGAATGATTTCTTGTACTCGGATTTTCTTCATCACAAAAAAAAGTAATGAAAGATACATTAGTTCATGCAATTTATCTTTGAAGGCAAACTTAAAAGTCTGCGTATATGCTGGATACCAGAATAATCTGAAATTTCAGAGAGTTTGAAAATATCGTATCTGTGACAGTTCTGAGGTAGGGGCATGTTACATGTAGATGGCTCATGCACGATTTTTCACTGCCAACATGTTCTGTAAATTATAAATAATATTAGTCATCTGTTGGTGTGCAACTATCTACAGCAATATTTAACCTAATAATGTACAGGGTATATTAACCAGATTATGATTGATACTACTACATGATTGTAATGTGTTGTTGAAGCACAAATCTACAAACATCGCCAGTGTCAACTTGTGAAATTTATGAAGTGGCCAGACAGTCTGGATTACAAATCTTCTGAAGGTTGGCATTACCAGGTAAGATATTTCTTGAACCCTGTTTTGTAATTAATGATTTCTCAGACATAGTTTTCTTCAAGATTCATACCCGACATGGAGGTGTTTTCTTTAAGAGTTCCCTACTCCTGATATCTTGGAATTTCTAACGACTATATATGTACTGACCATTTATGGCTATTGGGTGTGAACAGTTTCTGGAACTGCACATTCAGATTTACTAAGCGAGAGCATCAGTATTTTATCCTGGCAAAGTCGGATTATTCTTAGAAACTTGATTAATAATAATAATAATAATACAGTTGTGCATTTATATGTACATCCTGAAGTCCCCACCGCATGGCTCCAGGGGTTCTAAAGGCACATAACCTTTTACTTTAGTATGGAATTTGCGCTATAGAAATATATTGTATTATTTTTTTTATAATGAGCTACAACACTAGCGGCAAGGTACGGGAACCACCGTGGCAGGGAGTGAAAAACAAGGCTCCTTCAAAACAAAATCACTCTTTTCAGATCAAATTCTTTAAAAAGATACTTGTTTTAAGACACTGAAAGTCAAAGTTTCAAATCCGGCCTGCGTGGTAGAGGCTGCCCAGAGAATTTTACTCCAAGGACCCAATTACAGTTTGAAAACAGGCCGTAGGAAGTCTTCCCTCTTAAAAAAAAGGGGGGAAGGGGAGAGAATGTCTGCTGCCCTCACAATACCATCAGCCATCAGTGCCTAATTCATAACAACTCCTCGTAAAAACTGTCATTATACTGTGATCTAGAGAGATCCACCCGGCACCTGGCATCGTACAAAAAGCAAAACTATGAAAAGGGGTAAAACACGCGATAGAGAGCCTTGTTGGTCTGTTACTCTTATTGTAACGGCTTTTGCATGTAAAAGATGCTTCAGCAAATCAATATCGAGACCGTCTCGCCATCTCAAACGTCCAGGGGTCTTTTTGAATTGTTCTGCAGTTTTAAAAATTTCATCTATCACTTCATTCTTATGCACAATTACGTCATACGTTTTGCCGGTGCATGTCTAGATCAATCTCTTTCCCATAGATTTTCTTTTGGTCATCGCAGAGTCGGGACTTCTGGGCGAAATAGGAAAGTGCGCCAGCGGTAATCACTGTTTTTACTTCCCTATGCATCTGAAGAACAACATATGTAAAAATGGCCCAAAAAATGTCCGGCATTTGTTTTCTTTGCGGCAAGGGTCGTCAAAAGTGTACGTCGAGTATTAATTGATTGGAATTGAAACTTGAAGTTTGCATTCGAAGAAACTGATGCAATGTGAGTTTTATAACTTACGGATTCAGCCAGCTATGGTAAGACAAAATATAGAATTAGAACTTATTGAATTTACTTGGACGGTCAATTGTTATAACATAATGAAACGTTACTTTCCTTCGCCATAGCCCGGCCAAAAGTGGTCTTTAGGGCAAAGCCATAATGTACGGAACCTTCAAACAGCGTTGACCAAACACTCTACGATCTATGAAAGCTTATAAGTGCCTTCTGACATCCGGCATAGAATATCCGACATCCAACATCCGACATCCAAATATAAAAGGCTGACTTGCTAAACTCGACCCTATTGGACAGCAAAACCTCGATCCTATTCTAACGCCTACGTTTAAAAAAAAAAAAACCACCCCTTTCGGTATGAAAGCATTGGAGGGTCGTTCTAGATCTCTCTTAGCATTAAATACCATTTGCTTTTAAGATGAGCCACAGATGCGCGAATTATATTTACAAGGCAAAATTGTTTTGCCTTTTTTTATTTTGAAGGGCCGTCATTCTTTCGCTAAGAGAGTGGCGTGCAAAAGGTTATCTGGGTAACCTCTGCCGCGTAATCTACGTTTGAATAGTGTGATCCTTTCTTCAAATGTAGCTTTTGGCAAGAGTTGGCTATCAGAAGTCGTAAAGCCTTTTGCCTATGCCAATTCTGACGCTTGGAGGACGGCAGGAGGAGAGGTGGGTTTATTGGAGAGTTTCTGTCGGTTTGAAGTGTTTGCGCACCTCAAGAATCGGTTCCATTTTCAATCGATCGACTGTGTATACGCATGTCTCCTGGAACATTATTTCTGTGTAATCTGAAATTTCAACCACGAATTTTATGGTCGTATGATAATAATTTGCTAGCTCTAGAAACGTGTTTATTTCCCCTTCCTTTTATATGTTCCATAGAGAAAAGACATCATCGATATATCTTTTCCAAGTGAGCGGCTTTATGTCAGTACGGTTAATGATCTTTGTTTCTACCGTGGTCATCAAAATTTTGGCAAAAGAGACTGCCATTTTTGTGCCCATTCAGGAGTACCGTGTGATGGAAGATAATTTTTTCCGTTAAAATGGATAGAGTTTTTTTTTTAAGATCAGAGCCTAAGCATATCTCTGAGGTAGAGTGTAGGTATGGGGGTTTTGTTTAGGTGCATGTGTCGTATGAATGACATCAGTGGTGATTCCTTCCTCCTGTGGGATATTAGTACTGCCTTCCAACGTCAATGGTATTGTGTTCTTTGAGACCTTCGTTTTATCAATGAAGTTTAAGAAATCTGTTGTATCTTTAAGGTATGATTCCTGTACTTTAGGAATGGGCTGAAGGAGGTAATTAACAAAATGATGAGATTTATTCTGTTGAGATACTTGTATCATAACCGAATGTGAATGATTTTCTGGCTGGGTTTGTTTTTGAATCTTTGGAAGGGTATAGAAAACTGGGATCCATCGTGAATTCGGGAATGATGATAATAAGTAAGTGAGCAAATAAGCGGATGTTGGATGTTGGATGTTGGATGTCGGATGTTCTTTGCCAGATGTCGAATGTAGCATGTCAAATATGTCGGATATACTATGTCACTCAGATATCGGATGTAATGGCACATATAACCTTCCGTAGATCGTAGAGTTTGTTCACCGCTGTTTGAAAACACGTGGAATCTGGAAGCATTTTGAATCTGAAAGTGGTGGAATCCCGATCCAAGCTTAAAGCGAATTCACTGCTGTTCCCGGTCATTCAAGCTGTTGAGTTTTACGACGCAAGTGCGCTGCAGACCGTTTTACTGTACGTCGTCCCCAGTCGTTCGGTATCACAGGAAGCAGGTGCTTAATGATTTACGTCTCAGAAGAGGAACAGGATGCCTTGTTTTTCAAAGTAGAAACTGACAGACTAATGTTCGAAATAATTAATTAATTTAGCTAAGATGACTTAAATGGCGCTCAAAGGCCAATTGTTTGGCGCAAACGCAGATGCAGTGACATGCTGATAATTAAGACGCTTGATTAAAAACATTTCCTGACAAAAGGCACTACTTAGCAACACCACGCTACGTCTGGGTAAGTTGATTATGCTTAGTGAAAACCAGTCTTTATTGCAGGCACTGGGCCATAATAAACAATTTTATATGTTGGCCTCTTTTAGAAAAAAAGACGAAGAATACATATTAAGTTACGTGCATGTGTAGAATGTAATTATTCATACGTCAATATTGACATCTAGCTTGGGAACTCGGCGATTGTTGCTAAAAGTCGACCGTTATTACTTACAATTGCATGCAGATGGCATTTTATTTTCTTTGTGGTTAAGATGAGCAGTTACAAGCCCATATCTCGCTGTTTCTTTGTTGTGTTCTGCCTTGCCATCTTATATGGTGTTGTTCAAGGACCTTATAAAGATGGAGATATCATTTTGGGTGGACTTTTAAGGGTTCATTTCAGAGGAGATTCTGAAAACCAATGCGGTGAGCTTGACGTCAGGGGCTTAAATCGTGTACTGGCTATGATATTTTCCATTGAACAGATCAACAACGATTCAAACCTACTTCCAAACATAACTCTGGGCTACGATATACGCGATTATTGCGGAATTGGCATACAAGCTACCCGAATTTCTTATGATCTTATTAAAGGAAAGCTTTTCTCGAACATGACGCAAAGTACACTCGATAGGAAATCGATCACGGCTTTAATCGGTCCAGACGACTCTAGTACCGCGGTTTTTATCGCTGGTCTTCTTCAAGCCTTAAACGTCTCGGCCATAAGTCCGACTGCCACCAGTACTGAACTAAGTTCTCATACTTATAAGTATTTGTATCGAACGGCGCCTTCGGATTTCTTTAAGGCAAAAGCCATGGCTGACATCATAGAGCATTTTAAATGGAGTTATGTAGCCGCCATTGGACAAGATGACTCATATGGACGGAATGGACTTTGGTCAGTAGTCAGAGAAGCTGAAGCTAGAAACAATTCATTCTGCCTTGCTATGACGACATTTATATCCCAGGAAGGTCCCATTTTGAGCATTAGAAACATCGTCACAACACTCAGTCGGCAAGAAAATATCAGAGTTGTGATTTTATGGATACAAGGTAGCTATGCAACACACTTTTTTACTGAGGTCTCCAGACAAAACCTGACTGGGCGAGTATGGATCCTAAGCGACGTCTTCATTTCTGACTCAGTTCCAGCTTTTTATTCCATTTCTGATGGATCCATAGTGGTCAAGCCTCATCGCTTCTCTGCCGAAACTGAATTTGAGGAACGCAAAGAAGCTTTAACTATCAAAACAATAAATCAAATCTTCCCAGAATGGTGGAGCGAGATTAAAACGCTTATAACAAATTGCAAGGCAAGTTGTGAGAATGCATATTCAAAGGCGCAATGTTTCCGTGAGTTTGTTCAACGCATGCAGAGTTCCTATACTCCGTACGTTATTGACGCTGTTTATTCAATTGCACATGGTTTGAACATCTTACTTGAAGAAACCGCAGTGAAAGATATCGATTACGAGCTGAAACTGGCCATGGACATTAATGTGATAAAAAGCCTTCTTTCTAGAGTTAGTTTTGTTGGACTAACGGGGAATGTAAGTTTTAATAAAGATGGTGACAGACGATCGGTCTCGTACGACATTGTCAATTTCCAACAAGTGGAGGAAAACCATACCAAGCGACTAGAACAGATTGTTGTCGGAAAATGGAAAGAGAACGAGTCCCATGCCAAACGGCTACATCTATCGCAAAACATTCAGTGGAACTCTCCAACTAACCAAGCTCCAAAGTCTGAATGCTTGGACCAATGCCCTGCTGGAACCAG
>OZ026599.1:25731733-25756733 GCA_964020085.1 Micromussa lordhowensis | reverse complement strand
GTACTTTAGAAACGCTGTCATGGCCTCTGAAATGCTTAACATCCCATGTGCCAGAATACCTCTCCTCTCAATTCATAAAGCGAAAAGAAATAAGAAAGCGTACCACAAGAAGTTCACAGATGCTGAATATTCCGCTTTTCAAGACTGTTGGTGGTCGAAAGACGTTTTATTATAGGACAGTTAGTATTTGGAATTCAATGGATAGGTATCTTAGAACCTTTAAATCAGTATCTGCTTTGAAATTCAATATGAAACGTAAAATGGTAAAGGATGTTATAGATTCTTAAATACTAGTGTAAATTTTTTTTTAGGATCCTTAAATTAATTGTCATCTTATTTTTATGGTTGTACTTATTTAAATTTAAGTTTTTGCCTTTGAAAATAATGAGTCTTAATAATGAGTCTTTATTTCATCACAAGATAAAACTACATATCTTATGTCACAATAATTATATAAAATTGTTTAAAAATTTATCATTACAATAAATGCAGCTTAAAAATCAACCTATTAACAAATGTGTTCATAAAACGCTCTGTATTAATTTGCGGGCGTGCGCAGCCTTTTTTCCTAAGATTATGTACATAAGTCTTCTGGACAGGAGTGATGTGTTTCAGTGGGTGGCAATCCGTTGATCTTAATTTCTTTAAAAAAAGAAAAGCCTCTTAGGGGAAAGTTAATAAAGTATGTATTTGTATGTATTCATGAACTAGTGAAATTTGAGATAGGCAAGCACAAACTATAATGATTGAAACTGGTAGATATGATCAAATTCCACTGAAGGTTTAACAAACTCTGCCCTGTTTGTGAATCCAATCAAATTGAAGACGAATCTAACTTTCTATTATATTACAATAAATACTCTATTCTAAGAGATGAATTTTATAAGAAAAAAATAGAAAATATCTCGTCCCGACTTTTAAACAATTATCTCCGTTACAAGCCATCGGCGAACATGCGACTTCTACAAATCGTTTTAGAAATTGCCCAAAACGAAAATAAGCGCGCTGATTGGTTTATGTCAGGGGAGAATTTGCCGATATTCGTAACCATAATAAAGCCAATAGTTGAGTGAAAGTCTAATATAATAACCATGGTAACCACCTGTCCATCCGTATATCGTGCAACGCCTTGTAGTGAGAGCTACCTGAAGTTTTAAGTAGTTAATATTTACGAGTGATAGGAATAGCCCAGAACAACAATGAGCTCATCGGCAGCCAATAGCAGTTAGGATTACTAAACGATATATTGTATCATTTGTTTAGAGTTTACCATAAATACAGGTGTTTTGTAAATTGTTCTTCGGTTACGCCCCCGGTGGTGGGACGCCAGATACCAATATCCCGTATTGAGTTACATTCTGGTTATGTTTTGGTGACACTTTTGGATTAAAACGATATCGTTGTTCCTAAGTTCTGAGTGCTGTTGATGTCTCTGAAGATAATTCCCAGTGCTTTCCCAGGACAAACACTTTACCTCTTCACAGACACTTCGAGAACGCAAAGAATATAGTTTGTTAATAAGCGTACACTGTTAGGCTATTCACTGTCCACAACAGAATAGAAAGTGAGTTGCGCAGCCAATCAGCAAACGGCATTCATGATAGAACGCTGCAGACTAAAACTCGATAGAAGCACGGTACATGTTTTAGATTTCTTAAATGTCAATATTCAATTAGAAAAATTCATTTCACCTTGCTTTGATCTACGAAATATTCACCCGTTCAAATCAAACCATTGTAACTTGACTGCTATATCACAACCTTATTATACGTTCACGATAGCCATTACTATTTTGCAGTTAGTTTACAAAAGCTTTTGCAACTTTGAATGCATTGATGGTCATGCAATTAAAGCCAGTTGTTATATTCATTCTAGATGGAATAGTGCTGCATAATCTTGAACCTTTGGTACTACTATGCGGTAGTTTTGTACATTCGATCATAAACAAAGCGCACAGTAAAACGTGCCTCTCAAAGTCCAACCCTACGTCCTCGTCGTGAGAGGTGGAAACAGGTAATGCTGGCTAACAGGGCTCTGGTGAAGCTGCATAGGCTTATCCCCCGTGCAGTGGATGTAACGGATTACAGAATCATTGATCAATTTCAACTTAACCATCGACTTGGGGAATAAGGGGTCGTCACACAGACAGCATATGACGCAGCGTAGGGAAAGCCGTCAGGATCCTACACGGCCGATTGCTCTTCTTTCTCCTAAGTCAACATCCCTATTAGGCACGTGGAACGTGAGAACTATGTTCCAACCAGGCCGTGCTGCCATCATAGCACATGAGATGAAGAGGTACAAGTTATCAATCCTCGGACTGAGTGAGACACGCTGGACCTTATCGGGAGAGATGAAACTGGCACATGGCACAACTATCATATATTCAGGCCATCAGGACGACGGAGCACCACACACTTAGGGTGTCGCATTTATGTTAACATCGGAGTCTCGTAGAGCCATGATGTAATCGGAACCTATAAATTCTAGAATTATCACTGCCAGGTTCAGGACCAAACATAAGAAGATAACCGCACATATTATTCAGTGCTATGCTCCTACAAACGATTCAACTGAGGAGGACAAGGATGATTTCTATGGTGCGCTTACTGAAATAGTCGACAAAGCGAAGGAAAGAGATCTTGTTATGATAATGGGAGACTTTAATGCAAAGATAGGAGAGAATAACAGAGGATACGAGCCGATTATGGGTAAACATGGTTTGGGGACAATAAATGAAAATGGTGAACGTTTCGCAGACTTCTGTGCAGACTGCAACCTTGTCATCGGAGGAAGCTTGTTCCCGCACAAAACTGCACACAAGGCAACATGGGTATCGCCGGACCACGTAACAGAAAATCAAATAGACCATATATGCATCTCACAGAAGTTCAGGCGATCTTTATTGGATACACGCGTCAAGAGAGGTGCAGACGCTGCATCAGACCATCACCTCCTAGTTGCCAGAGTCAGATTAAAGCTGAAGCGTAACTACCAACCACGAAATCCAAGGATAAAGTACAATGTGCACTACCTCATGGATAGTGATACAGTACAAAGCTTCCGGTTGTCGTTGTCTAACAGATTTCAGCCCCTACAAGATCTGAATATAGAGGATGAATGCAGTGACATCAAAGAGAGTATTAACAGAACATGTGCAGAAGTATTAGGGACTAAGACAGCTGAGCACAAGGAATGGATTACACCAGGAACCATGGGGTCTATCAGCAAAAGAAAACATCTGAAGGAAGAGTACAACAGAAGCAGGACTAGGAGAGAAAAGGCAGAGGCACACAAGAGGTATGAGGAAGCAAACAGTGAAGTAAAGCGTAAGATCAAACAAGATAAAAGGGAATATTATGATACCCTAGCGACGAAGGCAGAAGAGGCTACAGCACATGGCAATGTGAAGGACCTTTATGATACCACCAGGATGTTGGCAGGTCAATTTCAACAGACAAGCGGCCAAGTAAAGGACAAAGAAGGTAATATCTTGACCAGGGAAGATGAGCAGCTTAAGCGGTGGGCACAATACTTCAATGATCTCCTCAATCCTCCTCCCCCGCCAGAACTTCCAATAATTCCGGAGGCTTCAGCTGAGCTGAATGTGAACTGCGGTAAGCCATCCAAAATAGAGATTGTGCGCTCTATCAAGATGCTTAAGTCAGGGAAAGCAGCTGGCCCAGATAACATACCTCCAGAGTCCCTGAAAGCTGACCCCGACCTATCAGCAGATATCCTCTATGGCTTGCTTGAAAAGATATGGGAAGAGGAGGAGATGCCCCAGGACTGGAACGAGAGCTACATTGTAAAACTGCCAAAGAAAGGTGACCGCCGGGAGTGCAAGAATTACAGAGGAATATCCTTGATGTCAGCGGTAGGGAAGGTGCTGAACAGAATTATCTTGCTTCGTCTTCAGGGGGCTGTGGATGCTACACTGAGAGATCAGCAGGCTGGCTTTAGGAAGGACCACTCCTGTATCGACCAAATAGCCACACTTAGGATAATCATTGAGCAGTCAATTGAATGGAACACTTCTCTTTACGTTAATTTCATCGACTTTGAAAAGGCTTTTGATAGCCTCGATAGAAGTGTTCTTTGGTGCCTTATTAGACACTATGGCATACCGGGGAAATTCATTTGAATCATCAAAAACTCCTATGATAAGATGACTTGCAGAGTCCTTCATGCTAGTGGATTGTCAGATAGCTTCACGGTCAACACTGGGGTCAAGCAAGGTTGTTTGATGGCACCGTTTTTGTTTCTACTTGCTGTGGACTGGATCATGAAGGAAACAACTAGAGAACAGCGAAATGGGATCCAGTGGAACTTATTGGAGCAACTTGAAGATCTAGAGTTTGCTGATGATATCGCCCTGGTGTCAAGTAACAAGCAACAAATGCAGGACAAAATTAACAGCACGGCTAACAGCTAATTCTATCAAGTTAGGCCTGCATCCGAATGTGAGCAAGACTAAGGTTATGAAGGAAAAGAGAATTAACTCTGAAGTGTAAATTAAAGTGCTATTTGAAATCCATGAAAGACCCACCGGGCGTTAGCCCTAGTAAAGGGAATCAGAGAACCACACGAGGTAAAGAAAAAATTCTTTTGACCTCGGTGGGAATCGAACCCACGACCTCCGGATTAGATCTACCGTTACTCTGCCGACTGAGCTACGAGGTCGGACAGAGAAAGTCGGGGGCGACTAAGGTGGTGAGTCGCGGCGAAGAGAAAGTAAGGGTACAATAGCACTACAATAGCACTTTAATTTACACTTCAGAGTTAATTCTCTGTTCCACCATTCGTGTTCATAGTGCTACGCGGCACAACATTCAAGGTTATGAAGGTCAACTGCACCAACAACAGACCTGTTAAAGTGAGGGATACCATCTTGGAGGAAGTAACATCTTTTGTTTACCTAGGCAGTGTAGTCAGCATTGACGGAGGTTCCGATGAAGATATCAAGGTCAGGATAAACAAAGCCAGAGTAGCTTTCAATATGCTGAGGAAAGTGTGGTCCTCCGGCACGTCATCTCACGGAGAACCAAATTTAGAATTTTTAACACCAATGTCAAAGCTATCCTCCTCTGTGACTCAGAAACGTGGAGAACAACTAAGCAAACGTCTCAGAAATTGCAGTCCCTCGTCAATAAGTGCCTTAGGCGAATTTTAAAAATCAGTTAGACTGACAGGGTAACGAACGAGAGGCTGTGGGAATTACCAGGCGAGGAACCAATCATAACTCAGATCTCAAAGTGGAGATGGATAGGTCACATCATAAGAAAACCAGCTAACAGCGTCACCTGGCAGGCGCTACGTTGGAACCCCCAGGGCAAGAGAAAGAGGGGTCGCCCCAGGAACTCCTGGAGAAGAGGTGTAGAGTCCCAAACGAGAAACTGGGGCCACACTTAGGACTCTTAGGAAGACTTGCCCAGGACAGAACCCGATGGAGGATCCCCGGATGGCCTATGCTCCAACCGGAGCTAAGGCAATATATACAGTAAAACGTAACTAATTAATTGCCTATGATCTGGTACCAAAATATAATTCTTTCATGAAATAGAAAAATAATTTTCTAGTACGAGGAATCTATACATCATGATAAGACCCAACTCAGAGATTGCTATGTTGAACATAAATCGGCACCGAGTCGAAGCTTAATGGAGATATAGAGGATATTACATGCCCGCTTGTGGATGAATGTTCAACTCGATATCTCACGAGTGAGATTTCCGACCACTTTCCGGAGATTTCCGAAGATTTTCCTAAATTGTTGCGAAAGCCAGGCGAACGTTTCCGAACATTTTCGGACATTTTCCGAAAATTGCCGAAGATAACCGAAGATTTCCGAGGAGGGACCGATTAAGTTTCGATCCGGCATACAGCAACACATCCGAGTACTTTTTAAGAGATTATGTAGCTCATAGTTAGTAGAGGAGACTACTAACTATGTGTAGCTATAGCAATGGTAATCTTAAGACTTCTGAAAACAACATGATATTTTCACGTGTGAAATAACATGTTATTTTAACGTGTGAGGATTTGATGTTTACGCGCGAAAGCTCACCTGGTATTTCACTGGTGTTTATATAATAAAATCTTGATCGTAGCTATCACATGAAACAGGCCTTTTGAACACATATACGTTTTGACAAGAAAACAACAACGACGACAGCAATAACTTGAGGGAATACTCTTTTAACTGTGCCTGAGAATATAACATAACTAAAGCAAAGCGTCACTCTGATTGGTTGATTCAACGTCTACTTTTTGCCCATGGGTGTATGCTGCTGACGTGTGCGTGCTAATGCTTACAGAGCAAAATTTTGACAGACAGTTGTCTGAAAAATTAGATCAGGGAGAAAGTCCATCCTTTGAAGCATGAGTAAACTTTATCGAGTTGCTGTTGTGCAGTCTGTTGTCATGAATGAATTTTCGCGCGCTTGTTTTCTCTTGTCATGTAAGACTACATGAATGCCTTCTGTTGTCTAAATGTTACGTTATAAAACAATTGGTAAACGCCATGGCGTACACTTTTGAGTTATGGATGCCCTTGGGAGGTTTGCTAAGCACTCAAGAAGCTAGAGTTACGCTTCTTCTGTGCTTAGCAACCTCCCGTGTGCATCCATAATTAACTCAATTCTAAAATGTTTAGTATCTAACTCTTCTCTTATTGGAATTGTATTGCCTTTACAACTTTTCAACAAGCAAAATTATATTCTTTTTAAAATCTCAGCCTCAGGTTAGTTCTTAAAATATTCTTAAAATTTCGCAAACTTTAGCCTCCATATTCTTACAAAAGGTATTTTTACCTTGCGCTATTTACAATAGACAAAAGCGCAATTATCCTATTTAAAAAAGTAGATTCTCCCTTATGCGATTTTTGTGAAAAGGAGTTGGAGACCATAGAACATATCTTTTTCCATTGTACAAAAGTAAAAAGACAATAGACTGCAAGGCTGATACTACGTGAAAAACGTTTCGAGACACCAACATGACAAGAACGATCCTCCTTTAACGGTTCTTGTCATGTTGGTGTCTCGAAATGTGTTTCACGTAGTATCAGCCTTGCAGTCTATTGTCTTTATACTTTTTGGGGGGCTGATCAGGTCTCTTGCAGATCCAACGTTGGCAGCGCTTTATCGTATGCGGTCCCTTGCAGTTAGTCACTCATTTACAAAAGTAAGCATGTTTTGGGATGCTTTAAAGGTCGTACTTAATTCTTTAAATAGGTTTGATATCAAGAATGCCCTTTTTGGGATTTTAGATGCAGATAATATAAGCATTCTAGTCAACCTTCTTGAAAGTAAATATTTTATTTACCGCTGTAAGTTAAATAAGGGCTCTTTATGTATAAGACTGTTAGTCGATAAATTAAAAAAAAAAACGTATCAAACCGAATGTTCAGTATCGCGAAAAAAAAAACAAAAACCGTTGCTCTCATTAATACAACAGTACCTGTTATCGAAACTTCGTTTTTTCTAAGATTCCCCTAAATTACTATTTATTTTAAGGTAAGGTAATTGTTGTAAATTTTGTAATATTTGTACGCATAGATCTGTCTGTTCTTGTACTATCCCTGTAAAAGAAAATAAATCAAATTAAAAAAAAAATCAACCTGCCCTACAATACACGTACTGCTTTCAGAACTTTTTCCATTGCAGATAATACTCTGAATATGAATCTCCAATGCACCACTTAATACACTCTCACAATTTATTAAAGTAGATTTATCTTTCACTTATTATCGATAAGCTAATACTACCTTTTAGCACTTGTTTTATACTTTCACGTTACGTTGCACTACATGTTCAACAAGTATTACTCCATTTTAATAGAGTAACGTGTTTAAAATGTGTTTATTATTTACTGAGAGTAATAACGTCACTTTTTCGAAAAGTTTTAATGGATAGCATTGTGATATATTTCTTCAGGTCGATTTTTCCTGTACCGAGCGCAATAAATGCTAGAATTGATATCTTGCTTGGTCCAGTGCGCATTTGTAAGGAAAATAATTATAATTACCAAGAGATATCATTGATGATAAGGGTAAGACACGATGCAAAGTCAGGAAATGCGCGATAAAATTTCATTTGTGTTCTGGTAGGCTTGTGACTGTCTCATGTTAATTTCACGACGCGAGCCGTATTCCGTACTTCTAGCTGCATCATATACTGAACTACTTCTTCCCAGTAGCTCGGTATTTCATGAATAAGAGCGGGCAGGCTGCTGAAGCCATAATGCCAGTCAAGCAAACATAATTGTTTTAATTAAACAAAATTTTCCGTTCTGTGTTCAGCGGTGCCCGGCTAGCTCAGTCGGTAGAGCATGAGACTCTTAATCTCAGGGTCGTGGGTTCGAGCCCCACGTTGGGCGCACAAATTTTTTTTTTTACCCCTTTTTTTTCTCCCAACTTCTTAAATATATATTTTTTTCCTGTAATACTTTTGATGTTTATTGTTTTTTTTTTCATATAATACAAACAAACGAAAGCCTGATTAGATATAGCGTTCTCAGGGACCAGACAGACTCCCGACCCGATGAATTGATTTTAAAACAAATTCGAAAGTGCGTACTGACGAAATTCTGACCCTTCTTGTTCGACTTATCATGACCTCGGCACTGTATATATTCTGCGAGCAGAAAGGTATATAAACTGTTGAAATTATTTTGAATACACGATGGTGAGAGACCTACTGAGGTGAATGAGATCTGTAGGCGACTATAAATACCCGGGGGATTTTGAGTCAGATTTCATCCCCCGAATAATTTACGCAGTCGAACAATTCAACGTGAAAAAGTTACCGAAAGTCTGCTTGTTGTCAGGCTTTTTACAGGACTTGCAGGTCTCCTTTTTTACGTCGTCATTCTTGCCAGTGATTCGTCGTCTTGTTCAGTTTGTGCCTAGAATTAATTAAGTATGCGCGTATGCAACTAAAATTTTAACCGTTTGAGATATTCGCGGTGTTCCTTGAGCGACAACAGTGAAATTGATCGCCATTTGCACACTAGAAATCCAGACATTAGCTGATTAGACAGCTTTTCTATTTATAGACTACAGTATTTACAAACGAGCCGGACAAATCGATTAACAAAGCGGAAGTCGTTCCGTCACTATGGCGCAACTAAGCAAACAAAAGCGTGACACTGTCACGCAATTCGCGTTTTATATTTCCAATTACGTCAACTATCGTAAAAATCGCGTGGCAACCAAGTTGATTTTCGAAAACTGATGTACATCATTGCATAATTCAAAGCCACTTTATTTTACTTTTCTTGCTTAGATCCATCGAAAGCTTCCTTTCGCACGATTTTTTTTTCCGACATCACAATCCAAAGCAATATGCGATATGCCCGAAAATTAATGTGACGCAAGAAACTAAATTAACCACTTAGAGAGTAATTATTACTCTGGATTCGTTTGAGTTAGCTCAAACGCAGATATAAATGCTACAAATATGATTGAAATTTTCTTCAACTTTACCTTTTTTATCGTTCCAACTCGCTCATGAGAACAACTTTAAACTCAAGTCTTCAAGCTGCATCGCTTTCTTCGCTACTTTCGCCGCATGTCGGCATCGTCCAATGAAAATCAAGAACACAAAGCAGGGGACGACTGCGAGAAAAACACTGAAAACAGTCAAAAAAGTCGCGAAAATGAGGAGGGCGACGAAAAGAGAAAACCCCACGAAAATCAAGGATCCCGGCCGAGCGACTACTCACCTCACTTGCCGCGCGAGGAACCACCGGACAACGCTGGCATGGTTCTGGCAGCGTACGGTTACGTATTAGGAGATTCGATAGGTAAAGGCTCCTACGCAGTTGTTAAAGTGGCATTTTCCAAGAAACTGAAGCGGCAAGTGGCCATAAAAATCATCCTGAAGAAAAAGGCGCCCCAAGATTACATCACGAAATTTTTACCACGCGAGATCTCCGTTATGAAACAACTCAGTCATCCGAACATCATTGGGCTTCACGAAGCTATTGAAACAAGCTCTCGAATTTACCTCGTTATGGACATGGCGGACGGTGGAGACTTGCTCGATTACATCAAAACGAATGGTCCGGTGAGCGAGCCTGAAACGCGCAAGTTTTTCCGCCAACTGGTTGACGCCTCGGAATACCTTCATAAAATGGATGTAGTGCATAGAGATCTAAAATGCGAAAATATCTTACTGGATCGTAACAAAAACATCTTGCTTTCGGATTTTGGTTTTGCCAGGACTCAGCCCATTGATTACGACACGGGGAAAAGGAAGCTCAGTTTGACGTTCTGTGGATCTTATGCCTACGCGCCGCCTGAAATTCTGCGTGGTATCGCATACGATGGAACCCACTCCGATGTGTGGAGTCTGGGAGTTGTGTTGTTCACCATGCTATGCGCAAAATTGCCTTACGATGACTCAAACCTCAGATTGCTAATGGAACAGGTAACAGAAACTTCATAGTCTTATACCTCAGTGAATTCGCTTGACTTAAGCTAATCGATTTACGTTTTAGATTGTAAAAAGATAAAAAAGAACTTGTGCAAAGAAAAGGAAAATTAGACCTTTTAAATGTACATTCGTGTGTTTTGATAGAGTTTTACCGACCAAGCTGCCCATAATATAAAAAACTCGTTACCACATGTTCCGTGCGGGGTCTTTACAAGTATTGTGGCATACAAGTAAGTCATAGGCTTGATTCGAAAACCAAATTGTTATTATAACCTGAAAGAGCGTTGTAACAAAACTCATACCGTCTTGATCGACCCTGACTAAGACTATCTGTTGGGTGAATCAGTTTTTAATGTTTTGTTACAGTTTATGTAAGCCGTTTTACTGTGCAAATCAGAGAGACCTGTTTATAAAATGCATTGGCTAATGTCTTGCTGCTCTGTGGTATGTCAGGTCTCTAAGACGGTCGTCTTTCCCAAGAAGCGGAAAGTCTCGGAGGAAGCTAAACATCTCATCTTAAAGATGCTTTGCGTCGAGAACGAAAGGATTGACATCCCAGGGATCAAGAATCACCCATGGTACACAGGTAAAAAGATGGACGAATGGCTAAAGGAGGACAAGAAAAAAAACGAGATCCTTGTAAAAGACAAGTCGCGCGACTCGGGATTGGGAAACGAGGCTGGAAGCGTTACTCAGGACATGAAGGAATAATGAACGTAACGAAAAAATGGTACAGGGGAGATCACTGGCAACATCTATCTAAGAACATGATCTGTTTCCACAAGTAACCAGGTCCCTAAGGGTACGATCTTGTTCAGTTATAGGTTGGAAAATATCTACCTGATAAAAATACCCAAAAGGGGTTTGGTTATTGAACACAAGCGGGCAAATGAGGAAATAATCCAACGGCAATTCACGCACGGCTATTAATGAAGGCAGAGCGTGTGAGATATTGAAAGAAGCGGAAGACAATTCAGATGAAAGGAGGCTGGCTTTGACAGGCAATAATTCAGGAAAGCTAAATAAACAACGAATGATGTGGTATAAAGCGTTTTCTCTTCCAATCGACTTAAGTCATCAAAGAGCAATCACCAGTTTTCTTACTTTCAGTCATATTATCAAAGCCAGATCCGACCATCGGGCCATCATCATTATGTCAACCGGCCGGCCTGTCTGTCTGTCGTTCAGCGGTTTTGTCGATCACGATAGTCGATAGAATGATCGATAGAATAAGCAATCAATCAATCAGTTAGTAAATCAATGAAACCCTAATTTGATTTGCCCGTGCGCCCTAACCTTCCAAGACAACTAGAAACATATAACCTAAAGACAATCGTAGCAGGTGCTGAATATCACCTTTATTACATTTCGTTTGATCATAATAGTGACAAAAGTTTGGAATCTATATGGGTTATTGACCAAGTTTGAGGCCAAGATGGCTGGATACTGGCCAAGTTTTTTTTTGGCGTGTAAAGGGACCGAGACGGAGACGAGGTCCATAATAGCGCAAAAAAAAAAAAAACGAGGCCAATATCCAGCCACCTTGGCTGAACAAGCTCGGCCAATAAAGGATTTGTTATAAGGAAAAAAGAACCCTATTTTTCACGGGACACAGTGGGTAATCCCGCGTGGACAAGATAACGTCATCTTGCCCGCTCGGGTAGCCAATCACAGTGCAGGATTTGGTTCATTTTGCCCGCTCACAGAGCTAGCCATAAAATAAAATTGGTTAACACTGGGCCTTATTTCACGATCGGTCACACTACAAAACTGTAAATCGGAACAAACTCACTACCTACCTGGAAACCCACTACCTGGCCTACTCACTCATATCTTGTTTGTCGCTGATTTAGAATATGTTTCTGCTAACATGCGTAAAGCAATTCAAACAGCATGTGCGCCTTAACTATCGCAAACGCGGCTTCAAGCTTCTAGTCTTTGCCCTGATCTACTATTTCCCATTATAATTTGAGTTCCATCGACTCCATTATTACTTGAAATTTCCAGCCTTCAAAATAGCAGCCATGATACTAGCTGTGATCAAAAACAGTGAAGATTTTACAGAAGTGGCACGCCCTCCTGAATTCCTAGAAAAAAAATGACAGCGCTAACGTCATAAATATCAAGAAAAGTCTTTATAGTGACTTTATAATCAATAATGAACTAAGCTAAAAGCCAACCGACATGTATCTTCCGATATCAGTTTTCAATTGATTTGTACTAACATTATTTGTCCCTTTTTTTCGATTTGTCTTTTTTTTTGTCTCAAGGGCTATTTGCTTAGGGCAGTATTTACATGCAAATGAGCAGTAATCAACATCAAGCTGACTTCTTCACACAATCATTTGTGCACCAGCTGTGAGGGAGTCTGATCTGGAAGAACTCGAAAAAGCTGTGAAGAAACACTCGCCCGTTGGTTACTGTTTCCACAGCATTTCTCTTTCTCCCAAACTTTCACTCGTGTTTCTATTAGACAGTTAGATTATGCGCTCGAGATTTCTATCGCGTGATAGTTTGGGTTAGGGCGCAGCCCGAGTAAACTATCACGCATAGAAATCGAGACCGAATAATCTAATTGTTTTAGTATAAATCTACTAGTCGTTCAAAATTTAATCTAAATCCTCTTCAAAGACACAAAGGAGCGGCACCTGGCGCACGCTGCTACGCTACTCACTATCTACAACAGAATAGATAGCGAGAACCGTAACCAATCAGCGAACGGTATTCGTGGCAGAACGCTAGTGGATTTATACTAAACCTCGACGGAAACACGGTACATGTTTTCTATTTTTTAAATAACTTCCAGTTGATAAATGACTGATCATTCCTTTGCCCACCAACACTGACAAAAGCAATCGCGCGTGCATTTACCTCGTGTAACAACAGTTTCTTTAGGTTAGAAGTTAAGATATGCATGACCTTCGCATGCCTCCTACACCACTGAGGTAAAACCCACCTGCGTTTGTTTTGAATTATTGTCCTGTTTGTGTAGCCAGCTTCCTCCAGAAACAGACATTCGCGAGCGAGCGGATGATCAGCGCACAAAATATGGCGCACGTCACTGACAAATAGAGATGGATGAAAGCTAAATGAATGGCTGCTTCAGTTCCGTCTAGGCGGGAAACGATAAAGTGTATAGCAAAGGGGAAAGCGGAAACCACGCTTCTCAGCAGAAAAAAACATTAATTCCAAAATTTGAAAATAGACAGGAAATAGACCAAAATAACCACAGCAATGAGCTTTTCATTCTAGCATCGATCAGAAAACATTAAAATATATCTGTATTTTTTCATTTTGCCTTTCCTTTTTTCTTTCCCGTTGGCGGGGAGATGGGGGTATTTTACATCCAATTGCCGTTGCAGAACAAGTGGTGGAGGAATCCACATAAACACGTTAGCAAAAACAAAGATACATTAATTACACGCAACTGGGTTATAAATTCTTACTCCGGGTCGTCTTTACAACTGACGAGTATTCCTCTGTATCTTGCGTCATCCTGAAGCAGCTTGATAGAATCAGTCCCACACCATTCACTGTAAAAATATCGACAACAAAACGAGTCAAGTTAAAACGATGAGAGGTCAAAGACTACTGCAAGGCTGACACAATGCGGTATATTTAAAACAATATTTCGGCTGGCCAGACCAACCTTCTTCAACCTGTAGAAGGGTAGCTCGGGTTGTTCGAAAGGTGGATAGCGCTATTCACCGAATAAATCACTATCCAGTGGATAACGCGGTTTGTTTTGTTAAAATTTATCCACTGGATAGCGATTTATCCCGTGGATAGCGTTATCCAGCCTATGAACACCCAGGGCCTGATCTGTGGCCCGTTTCTCGAAGGGCCTGTAAAGTGTTCGCACCCGGAAAGCCGTAAAAAAATCTCGAGCCTTATGATTACAGAGCTGTTTTATTCACGCATTCTTAATATAAATAGAGGTTCTCTTCACACAAGAAGTTTCAGGCGTGTACACTTCTCTGTGTTTAGATGCAGATGAAATAAAAATGGAAAGGTTTCCTGGGCTTTCGAGAAACGTACCCCTGCAGTAGTCTTTGACTTCTCGTCGTTTTACTTTTCAAGTTTGGCTGATTAGATCTCCTGTAAGAGCAGTGAGAGCAGTATCTTCGGTCATGGCTTTGCAGTTTATTTAGTTCAAAACTTAAGCTCTCTTGTAGGTAACGGAGTATTATGGGTCTATTTTCAGAGGCGGTGCACTTGTTTCTTGCTTTCCTCATTCCCATCAAATCCGGTAGCTCCCAAAAATAACAAAAACAAAATCTTTATTATGACGAAAATCGCATCCTTCAAATCTGAGCCATTTTAAGACATAAACAAGTAGTCTGTACAAGAGGTAAAAATGCTGTTTACTGTTTTCAAATATCTCTTTTCGTTCCAGAGATATTCAAGTTTTTAAAATATGCAAATTAAGCAAAGTGATGACGTCATAGACTCAACCGCATTTTGATCAAATATGATAAACAAGGATATCTCAGTCAATTTGTATGATAAATGTTTGAATTTGTACAGTACGATTCTACTAGTGGTGCTCCGCAATATGAGCTTAACAATTTTTGTTACCATAGCAACATACTAGGTTCCAGACCGCCACAATATTAAAGGCTCTTCTGACCACTTTTAGGGTTATATATTGATATTTGCCAATGGTGCCTCATCTGCTTAATCCAGCGAGCATATATAATAAATGTAGTATGAGGTAATTTGTATCATGTTATCAGTTTAGTCGCACCTTCCTTGGCATACATGTACTGTTGCCTTTGAATACACATAAAACAGTGAATTTTCTAGTTACACTATGTAGACTGTTTATGGTTCAGGATGTTGATGTAATGCACATACATACTTGTACAGCAAGCTCGCCTGAGCCGATTTTGTAAAATTTTCGTCAAATGAAACCGTGATGATCGAAATGTAATAATAGTGAAAGGATGTCATTTTGTGTAACTGATCAAGACTAAAAATAGGCTCTCGTTACTTTTGGATTTAGCATCATTTTCGCATCGCTAATTCGATTACATGGAAGCGTTGACTAAAAAAAATTACCAGCTCTTCAACTTATCGCTTTTAATTTGGATCTCATCAGATTTGAAACTAGCCCCTTATTATATGTGGGACTCTTATTTAACTAAAAAAAACGTTGCCATTAAAATTTATTAAATCACTTAGCGATTTCACATTTATGATTGAGTGATTTTCCTCCCGTGACAAAGGTAAGAAAACATACAGGTTTTACAAGAAATATATACCTTAAATCTCTCTGGTGAGTTCAACGTAAATATATATACCTCTGCAAAACTTGAGGAAAGTTTACTAGCTTGGACCTTAAAGATGATTTCCAGTAATTACTGCGCACTCTCGAGAGTTTGTTTGCGTTTTTTGTTTTGTTTCATGTAAGACATCACGAAATGCAACCATTTCGCAACTACTTGCATGGAGTAATTTCAAAGTTTCAAAACAATCGTCATTATGAATGCGAAGCAGTCGAAGCTTTATTCTTTCTCATATCACTTGATGAAAAAGCTTCGCAGCTGTAAAAATCAATGAAGCTGTTGGAAAAAGAATTTGAAAGGTCTCAAAGATAAGGTATGTGGTTCGTAACAAATAACATCGATTCGCATTCCATCGAGAGGGAACTTATAATGTTTATAAACATTAGGGTGCTGAGACTGCGCGGTACGGACTGGAAATCATCTTAAAAGGCCGGTACACACGAGGGAGTTTGCTCCTGAAACACGCTCCCGAAACTCGCTCCCGGGTAAGTACTCCAACCAGTACACACGAAGAAGCTTGCTCCTGAAACACGCTCCCGAAACATGCTCCTGAAACACGCTCCCGCAAAGCAAATTTCAGTATACACGAGGGAGCTTGCCCCTGAAACACGCTCCCGCAAAGCAAATTTCAGTACACACGAGGGAGCTTGCTCCTGAAACAGAATCGTGCAACAGTTTTGCCCCTGGAGCTTGCTCCCTCATATCAAACCAGTTTGATATGAGGGAGCAAAACTCGGGAGCAAAAGTTTTGTTGCGCAACATATTTTTTCGCTAGAAATCGTTGGTGCAGACGAGGGAGCTTTGCCCCGGGAGCGTGTTGCAGGAGCGTGCTGCGGGAGCAAGCTCCCTCGTGTGTACCGGCCTTAATGATTTGTACGGTAGTGAATACTAGTTAATCAACAGTGTTTTCCATAGTGCGGCTATAGTACTAGTGAGAATAAGACAAGTGCAGTTTTGCAATTCAAGGAAGTGATAAAACGATCAAACGACCAAACGATCTAAAATTGGCTGCGCTTGCTGGAAAACAAGAATATTTACTTACTATGCCTTCCCATCTATTGTGTGGATTACGATGATAATCAGCTCCGTGATTTCCTCCACTTTAAAACTTGGAAGCTCGTACTTTCCAAAATAACTTGAAGTAAAGATAAAAGCGGAAACAGAAATTACCTGTAAGTTTGTTGAATTGCCAGTTAGGTGAAGATATAGCGCGATTAGAACGAAGACCAAGCTTTGCGACGTTAGCCAAGACCAGTGAAGTGAAGATCAAGTGAAAAATGTTGCTTTCTTAGATTTTTTTGGTTGTTGATGCGCTTAAAGGAAAGTTAATAGGAGACTTGAGTACGGGTGCGAGATGGAGAACGAGAAACACCTCCCAATCTAGTTTGCAGACTCCACATTTCAAGTCATATACCCATCTCATCCCATGAAGATGATTAAAACCAACACGAAGAGCGAAGGCTCTGGAAACGTCACTGGTTTGAAATTCGGAAATCGTACGCGAACTCAGCCGTATCTGCAGGTCCCTACAATGCATTGTTCTTACCTGTGTCGGCTATAAGCTTGGATATGTTTTCCCTCATGAGAAACTCTGGATCCATTCACCATGACTCGTACAATCCCTCGGGCATGCTCAGCAAACTTTGAAACAAAATTTCATATTTTACAGCGCGCCTGCCCATTGGCAAGTTTTCTCATAAGTCGGTTCATTATTCGTTCTTTAGTTCCCTCGTTAAATCTCCCCTCTTTTCCACCTTTGCTACTTTTACATTTAGCTATTTATTTATCTGAAGTTGACTGGGCTTAGTTATTAAACTATTAACTTCGTAAAATGCATTTCTAGCTTTCTGATTGGTTCACTGAGTCTCGGTGTCCAGTCATACCACTGACATTACACCTATTTTTTACCGTATTTGGAGGGATGAAAAATAAATAAGGCAAGTCAAAGCGTCGCTTATTGAAATTTAAGTCGGAAAAAAAACAAGATTAAGTGAGACCTTGGGTGAAGCTGCTACTCTATCTCCCATGCACATAGTTTGTTCACTTACTATCCTGGAAGCTTGACCCCAAAAAGGCGTCTTATAGTCACAATGGCTGCTCCGATTTGGGCAGGAGTCATAGTCGATGCCATCATGATCAGTGGTATTTCGAGACAAGTTTCCATTTCCACAAAAGTTCAATTCATTTACGATATATCTAGAAAACAACAACAGCAACCAAAATTGAAAAACGATCGAGCACCAATTCCTCATTTCTTTCTCTCTTAACATACGGTAAGCATTTCTTTGCGTTATCTTGGGCCTAGGCTATGGGGAAAATTATCCCCAGACAATAGATCTACAAAAACTTTGAATGCCTTTAAAAAGAAGATAGGTAATTAGATATAAGCTCATTGGTTGATGATTGCTGTAAGGGCTGTTCCCTCTACACATCATAGTTAGATATTCTTATCATTTTTTATATCAAATATTTAGCTACTGTCATTCACTTATTATATTATAGGACTAGCTATTATTTGATTATTAGATTAATATTATAATACTATTTGATATTTTACATAGTTTTAAAATATTAGTAACTGTCGTTTTTATTATCTATTTAGTTTGTGTCCCCAAATGAGCAGGCGATTTTCCCCAGCTATGTGGCTCTGACACATAAATTAAGTTTCTGCTAGTCCTACTACTACTGCTACTGCTGCTGCTGCTGCTGCTGCTGCTGCTGCTGCTACTGCTGCTGCTACTGCTGCTGCTACTGCTGCTGCTACTGCTGCTGCTACTGCTGCTGCTACTGCTGCTGCTACTGCTGCTGCTACTGCTGCTGCTACTGCTGCTGCTACTGCTGCTGCTACTGCTACTGCTGCTTCTGCTCCTACTACTACTACTACTACTACTACTACTACTACTACTACTACTACTGCTACTGCTACTGCTGCTGCTGCTACTGCTGCTGCTACTGCTACTGCTACTGCTACTGCTGCTGCTTCTGCTCCTACTACTACTACTACTACTACTGCTACTGCTGCTGCTGCTGCTACTGCTGCTGCTACTGCTGCTGCTACTGCTGCTGCTACTGCTGCTGCTGCTACTGCTCCTCCTACTACTACTACTACTACTACTACTGCCGCTGCTGTTGCTACTGCTACTGCTACTGCTACTGCTACTGCTACTGCTACTGCTACTGCTACTGCTACTGCTACTGCTACTGCTACTGCTACTGCTACTGCTACTACTACTAGCTCTAATAACACCCCCGCCCCTCTCCCCACCATGCACAAACAATCACTTCAGCTTTAGCAGGAATTTATCTATATGTCAAATTTATAATCAAAAATGAGTTCCGATAGCGTTTAAGATTTTCTTTGTTGATAATTCTTTCCTTACCCAGCCATGGTGTCTTCTAACGTTGTGAACCGTAGGTCAAATTCTGAATAGGAATGAACAGCTTTGTACGTTCCTGACCAAAACAGGCTCTATGGAATAAGGGAAGAGAATGTCAAAGGAAAAAAAACTACCTCGAGTATAATTATTGAGGTCGGCACACACTAGGAGACATTTCGAGGGGGCGTGACGCGGGGACAAGAAAAGACCTGCGTGTGCATCTGTACGCATAGAACACAAGTACATTTCGCGGGGACTGCACAAGCTGGTGCGCACGATGCGGGTGACAAAATGTTATCCCCACGTCAGGATTTTTCGCCAAAAAAGGGCACGTCTCACGAGAAAACTGTCGCTGCGACATGTCCCCCTGTGTGCTAACTTAACAAAATACGAACCCAATAAGCCATTCCCGAGTTGCTTTTTACATCTATTTCAAAACGAGTTCAGGTGCAGAACCTTTCACTCGGCTGATGGAAATGAATTTGACAATGACCGTGCAAGGAAAACTCCTTCTTAACGCATTCATTCTTTTTAAAACTATATACTGGATGAATTTTCTGAATGCTTAGTAAATACTTCTCTACGCTCTCGGATAACCTGACATTGCGACGAAAGAATCTCGCCTACGAGTCCAGACGGATCTGCGTGACAAAAGGGGTAACAGGAAGTATTAAAGCAGAAAATAGAAAATAGCTCGTGGCGTAATTAATTATTTAGAACAGGATGCACTTATTTAAAAAGAACTTAACCCAACTCAGAACATTGCAAACGAAAAATGATCTCCGTTCTCTTATTAAAAGAGAGAACTGTTTTAATCATGACCAATAACAAGCCGTAAGCAAAGTCAGTTTGCCACTTTTCTTGGTAAATGTAGAAACAGCGGAAGAAGTAAAATTCCAAGAACCTTGGTCAATACCTTGCGAACTGTCCCGACTAGGATTTTACAAATTATGGAGTGTACATGTAAATACTAGTTATACTCCTGTACGCCTGGTATATGATGATCATTAAATTAATGTCTTTACGCCTTTCTCTGCAGTTAAAATATGTGATCTCCACTTACATTCTTCACCGTATACGGGTACTTACGAACTCAAAACGTGACGAGTTCCCTCTGAGTTGGCTTGATAGCTCAGTTGGAAGAGCACTACACCGGTATCGCAGTGGTCGTGGGTTCGAATCCCGTTTGAGACTGAATTATATTTATTTTTCGAGCTTTACTATCACAGCTGCTTATATAGTGGCTGCGATAATTATTCATGTTTTTACATGCATTACAACTGCTGTTTGCAATGCGGGTTGTGACTTTATGGTTTGTTGGTTTTGCGAAAAAAACCCATACTCAATTAGCAATTAATGTAACCAGTTAACAAGGTTTCTTACAACACAATTTGGAACCCAAGGAGCTTCGACCTTTCCATAATTCCCATGAAGGAGATATGTAAAGTCTGTCCTCACCTTATTGTAAATCTTCGCCATTCCAACCTCGTCAAAATACGGCTTGTAGTCGTCAAAGGTTAATTTACAAGGATTCTTGTAAGCAAATGCCCTGTGAAATGTGTCCCAGATCGTTCTGCAGTTCTTCCAAGCTGTTGAATTATGGCCAATTTTTTTGTATTGGTAATCGTTGCATCTACCGACCACTATTTCTTTAATTCGAGGAGTTGTGCCTTCATCCTGAACGCTCGGGTGCACCGTGGTGCTCAGGAGAAGAAACAGGCTCGCCAAAGATGCAAAAGCCATCTTCACGATTGTACAGCTTCTCGAGATCCCGCGAATGCCTTGTACTCAATATCACCTTCTTGCGAAGCAGCTCAGTTCGTACCAGCGAGATGTCGTCCCCAATTCTTGGAAACCTAACCAATATGGAGGTGAGTCGGGAGGTCGCAATCGGGTCATTTTACTCAGTACTTTGATTCATCCATGGTTTTAGTGGGTTGACCTGAACGGTAAGTGATTCGGTTCCTAGAAAGCTCTTAAGCAGTTCAGTGACGGCATTCTCATTCAAGTCCAATTTGTAAATTTTTCAGGACAAATAAACATTTTCACTTAATTTCCCAGTGTGACACTTTTGTCACGGGCGTAAGACCTTTCAGAAGCGTTGCGTGATTTTGCGATTTTGTCTATGTTTAAGCAGTGACGCATTGTGAGGTCATCGCTTTAAGCTGGCGCGCAGCATTCTTTTGGATAGTGATGCCTCACTATATTTCGCGCCACGCTTATGTCGCGCACGATTTATCCCTATCTGTGGAAGCGAAATGCACTCTAGGAGCCAGTAAATGAACACTGACAGCAAAAATTCGCCATCTTTGGTTTCGGGGAGTGAGAAACTTGTCCAGTTGCAGCCTTCCTTTGCAGTTTGTAGGATCAGTGGAGTTGGTTTAATTTCAGCTATCAAGGTGGCTCAAAACAGTTTCCAGCACGTATATTTGGATGGGTCGTTATAACCATTCTTTATCACTTGATGCTACAATCGTGGTATCAAAAAACTGCCCGATCATTGGTGAAGACCTGAGAGGTTCTGAAAATTGTCTCTCCCTTTGTTCAGAAGATTGTTTAAACATCCTCGACCCTGCTTCCACAAGCTTCCAATAGGCCATTTCCGAATTACCTTTAGCCTCTTTCTCAAAGCGAGGCTTGGTGCTCGTCATATGAAAATGAGATTTCATTCACATGCAAATTAAACTCATTTTCATATGAATGGTTGTGCACCAGGCCTCGCTTTGAAAGAGAGGCTTTAGGTAACTCGGAAATGGTCTATTGAAAATTAAGCAAGCCATGCACATCCTTGTGAGCGCTCGTCTTTAAATTCCCAGGTCAAACATCTTAATCTGTTCCTTTCATATCAAAAAGTCTCCTTTCTTAGCTTAAATAATTCTTAATTCTTAATAATTCTTGTCACTTTTTCACACTATTTATTGCATAATTTCATTTTATTTCTCACTGCACAACTGACGAAGGATGATGTTTCATCAGAAACATGTTTTGCTTCATTGAAAAATGAGCCTCAAATTAAAAGTATCGTATGGTTCATCAAAGCAATAATAATAATAATAATAATAATAATAATAATAATAATAGCAATAATAATAATAATAATAATAATAATAGCAATAATAATAATAATAATAATAATAATAATGATAATGATAATGATAACGATAACGATAACGATAACGATAACGATAACGATAACGATAACGATAACGATAACGATAACGATAACGATAACGATAACGATAACGATAACGATAACGATAACGATAACGATAACGATAATGATAATGATAATGATAATGATAATGATAATGATAACGATAACGATAATAAAACCTTTATTTAATCACGACGAGGATTTAAGCTTTGCAGCTTGTGGGGTCGTGAATAGATAAATAAATTAAATAAATTGAATATAGAAATGAACAATAGCTACAGGATAAAGTATTTTGTATGTTAAAAGGTTGACAGCAGAATAATATTGTGCTAACTTTATTTCATTTCAATGCTGTGTCAAAATTGTCATCAAAATGGACAATTTTCCACTTCATAAACAATTCCGTGATATTCTGTGATAAAACTTAAAAACAGCTGTGGGTATTTAACAATTGATCCGTACAAAATGGTTCTTTGCGACTAAAATCCTTTAAGATAACTTTGGTAATCATTGACAAAGCATGAGATTTTTGTCTATTCAACAGGTTTGCTGTATATTTTCACAATTAAAGGGCTTCACTTTGCTTTTCAAACTTGCTAACACGTATCTTCCCGCCCGTCCTATGCACGACTGATTCCGTTTACACCTATATATTTACCTTAAATTAATCAAAAGACAAAATGAGCAACGGTTCTTCGCCTTCACTATCCACGGATGAAGAATGTTCTTACATGTATGGCTTCGTTTGGAGACAGGAACACCTGACCGATGTCACACATCAAAATCTTGTTGCTGTCACTGTTATCAACTCATTGGCAGTCTTTCGAACTATTCTGTTAAACGCGCTCGTAATCGTAGCCGTGGCAACAAGACAACGACTGCAATCAACATCAAACGTGCTTGTGGCGGGGCTGGCGAGTGCAGACTTACTAGTTGGCTGGTTAATCAAGACATAGAAATCGCCATAGATCTGACGCGTTTCTTTAGCGACGGACCATACTGTGGCTTAGAAAAGGACATGGGGCACTCTTGTGTTAATGAGCATTGATTGCTACATTCTATCAAGCATCCCTTGAGATACACGACCATTGTCACCAAACAGCGGATTAATTAAAACTGGTCTTCTTTTACTTGGGACTGCTTGTAACTCATGATTCATGAACTTACCTTGGCTGTTATTGATAGTGGAACAGATTTTTACTTTCTCTACATGAAGGTGATTAGCTACACTAACTGCTATATTTTCTCAGAATCGCGACATCAGAAAAGACGACTGCAAACTGAACAGCTGCCCGAAGAAGAAGTAAAAAGATTGAAGGAAGAAAGTAGCCTGCAACTCCTGCAGTGCAGGCGTATTTTGTGCGTGCGAGTGCACATTTTCGTATCAGGCCGCCATCTTGGATTTGGTATCTGGGAATCTGTCCCGTCAGAACTTAAATCTTTTCCATACTTGCTCTTCAAAAAGCAATATAAAAAATTCTTATTAACTACTCAAAACTGACCATAATTTAACTGCTAGCTATGTAAAATAATGTTGTACGATATCAAGATTATTTGAGCTTACATGTATATATGTCTTTCCTTCTTTTATGATTGTAATATCGTCTTTTAGCGTAACATGCGGCCATCGCTAACTTAAATCTACATGACAGTGGCCAACTCAAAAGCCCCTTGGCTACTTTGGTCATTGTGCACAATTAAATATTGTATCGTCTAGTTAATTTCTATTTGTATTTATTCGTCCTATATTGTTGTAAATCGTGGGGTTTTTTTCTGTAAACAGTGTGCAATGATTAAAAACTGAACTGAAACTGAAAACTGGTAAATGTGGAGGATTGGGGCGAGGAAACAGTGTCGTTAATTTTGTCAAACCTGCAATCCACGTAGCCAAAACGTGCCACGTTCCTTTGACAAACATTCATAGTTTCGTGCTCCAAACGAAACATTTTCATTGGTTCAGTCGATACAGTTTTCTGGGAAACTGTCTCGTTTAAAAAATAAACATACGCGGAGAAACGTTCACGCTTCACGGTTGAACGCAAATGGTAGTATTAATCGTTACAAGTAAATATACGAAAGATCATATATTTGAACTGCTGAGAAAGATCAAGACATGATTGATCGTCGCAGCTATGCACACAAGTTAAGTAGTTGTGTGAATTCAAGTTTGTTGAGCACTGCACCAGTATAGCAGAGGTCATGGGTTCGAATCCCGTTCAGGCCTGAATTTTATTTTCACAACTGCTCAAATTGTGTATATAACTGAGATGATCAATCATATCTTCACTAATTAATCGTTTCTGTATAATTTATAATATTTGTTTGCATGTTTCAGTGTGTCCACAATTAGTACAGCAGTATTAAACACTTCGAAACTTAAATAAAGTGATTTATATATTTGTTTTATTTATAACAGTTATCACAAGCTTTTCGTAAGCACTCATCGCCTAGCTCGTAAGTATATTGCAAGTTCTATTGAAGTCCGAGCAGTCGAAGAGACAAAATCGCTCGTTAAGGGCTTAATTTCCAACCATTTTTTTAATTTTTTAATTTTTTTGATCCTTTTGGTCCTTTTGTATATATTCCAAAACAATTGTTCACAGAGGTGGAGGTAAATAACTAATGAAAGGAATAGCTAACTCAGCCGTTCTAAATGATAAGAATTTTAAAGCTCAAAATTTTACCTGATTTTGGAGATTTTGCCATAGCATCGGTAACAGTTAGTGAGAGCCGGATAACTTACAG
>OZ026599.1:25674233-25726733 GCA_964020085.1 Micromussa lordhowensis | reverse complement strand
CTACGGCTTGTGCTGCTAACGACAACAGCGAAAAAGAAAACACTATTCGCGGGTATTCACTTCTCTTCGCGTGGAATTGCGGGCTTCACTGAGCAGCGGACTGCCTTCACGCGTGCGAAAAGTGCGATCTTGCAAGGTCAAGATTTTAATTTGCGCGTAGAACGCGCGCGAAAAATTCCTTATTCACGAAGCTAATATCTCAAAAACGGATTATTCAACAGCAAGAGCGGAATGCATGTGCGAAATTAGAAAAAAAACTGCAGAGTGGAAATTTTTAAACTTGGAAATTTCCTTTTTTTTTTAATTTAAGAAAAATCTACTCCGCAGATTTTGTTCTAGTTTTCTCTGTTTCTTCTTCTGGATGTAATAAAAATATTTTTGTCAAAGAAATATGGGGTCACCGGCTTAGTTTTTAAGATAGATGCAATTAATGGTAAAAAGTGGGTCAAGTTTGTTGCTATGCAACAGGACAGTGCTACCTTAATTTATGACTTTAACGCCATGAAAGGAACAGTGGAGAGTTATCTTAAAAAAATAGATCAGCCATTCAAAACAGAACACTCCAAGCCTGAAAAATCACACCTAGTCCTTTAAGTCACAAAAAAAAAACAGAAGACTGTTTTGAGCCACCTTAAGGTAATTCCCTTGAAATTGTTCTACTATCAAACTTTTTTTGAAACTTGGCGTAATGAACATTCATGATATGAACATTATAAAAATGCAATAAAAAAATGGGGTCACCGTGCTTGTTTACGCGTCAGGAGGCTCTTAAAATGGGGTATTTTTACCGGTTGTGCGTTCAAAGTTCAAATCACCTTCATACAGAATTAAATCTTGGTTAATTGAAAGGCACAAAGTTTTGTCTTGAAAGTAAAGCTTCATTTATTGACATAAGCAGTATTGCTTCATTTAAGCCGTTTTTGATTGCTTGGTTGCGGGGATATTGCACTTTTTCGGACAGTTCCGTGGTTAACTTGAAGTCCTCGCCTTGGCCAAAATGCACCCAGTTGGGAACTGTTTTCCAAAAAAAATCATGTTCTACTATCAAACTTTTTTCCCTCTTCAAATATGTTCTTCATTAGACTAGTCTTGGCAAATACCTGAAATAAAAATGGGGGGTCACCGTGCTCGTTTAAGAGAAAAGGAGAATTTTTTCCGTTATTGAGCTTATTTTGAGGGAAATCTCATACGTTTTGCACGTGCACGCGCTCATGTGCACGCGCTGATGACGCGAAAATCGTGCGCAGTAGGGATGCGCAATGCAATACTAAGGAATTACCTTAAGAGGGAAAGTTCATTCCGTGCAACCATATATAGTTAAAAGAGAGGCCATAGGTAAGAAGCTCCTTGTTGTGTGTTTCTGTTCGATGTTGTGGCCATAAGAGCACGCAAAACACAATTACTGTTTACTTCTTATTGAGGAACCTACCAGGAGAAAAGTTTTGGCTTCGTAACTCATATATATCAAAGAGCCCATGAAGCGATTTTTTTCTTTCTTTCTTTGCATTAATGCCATTTGAAATATTGGACTCCAAAGTTTGAGATGCTTAGGTTTATTACGCCGGTAAACCCATAGAAGGAGTGGTCTATTGTTTAAGTAACCCTCAGCGAGATATTGAAAAAGAATGAAAGTCATATTTTTGCTTCTTCGCTGACGGCAAGCAACACAAAGCGCGCGAACTTGACATGATAACCCTTAGAAATCATGCACCACGGTCATACATGACATGATTACTCGTCACCTTGAGTGTCCTTGACAGGAATTTGTATTATCTGCAAATAGATGACGTCACAGGTGCAATTTCGAAAATTCACTGTACGCTTTCGGCCAATCAGATGGTGAGTTCAATGTATAATAATATCTGTTAACAGGTTTTTTGACGTTATCACTTGTGGCATTATATTTTTCCAATCAGAAAACCATGTTCACTTACAGGTCTGGACCGTCGATGCTGTGTACCACAAGGATCAGGAGCCTTGTGATCTGTTCCACGTGAAAGTATGGTAGTTCGTATTGTCCAAAGAAGCTTTGAAAAAGAGGGCAATAAATATCAATCAATCAATCAATCAAGTTTATTGTCATACGTGAGGCATGGTTGCCCAGTTGTTCGAGGCAGAGGCTCATGTTTAAAACGTAAGACTATAAATATATCAATGTCTATCTTTTTTTTCTTTTTAACGTTTAGCATAGAGCAAAGAAAAATGACTGAATGGGATATAGAGAAAAAAAAATGGATACCTGGATATAGAAGTTGACTAAAAGGGTACTCAAAAAGTGAGAGCGCAAGCGATATTGGAATTCCATAGAAAATACAGCCTATCAGAACACAAGAAAACCATTGTATTTTCGACGGTGTTAAATCCAATCTTCCCATCGTGCGCCACGCGTATGTACCATGATTGTGTTGGTCACTGTATTTTCTATGGCATGGCATAAAATAGTTATGCAACGCTCTCTCGTGGTATACCATGGAACATGACTCGTGGGATATTCCATGGTATACCACTCGAACGCGTTCCATGACTAGTATTTATCAGCGAATAGCTGGAAGCAAAAGTTGGAACAACGAGATAATGCATAGGTCTGGAGGCGAGTGAGAGGCGATAAACAACTGTTGTACTGTATGCTGCCAAACAGGGACTGAGATCAGGTACATTAACTATTTTTAGATAAAGAAAGTGATAAATGAAAATTTTGGTTGAGAAAAGGCAAATACCTTTTGTTGCTGTAAGCTGAAATTGGTTTCCCAGATTGCATCCGCGTCCCATTTACCATGACACGAACAATTCCGCTAGCTTTTTCTGCAAACTTCAAAAAATAAAGTGAGCCGACATTAACAAATTTTATTTTAGACATTTTATTTGTGTCTGAAACTGAATCAAAGAATGTCTGCTTGCGAGCGTCAAAGGTACTGGGAGATTGCTTTCTACGAGTACAAGTCTACCAACGGTTGCATAACATTTGGTGGATCAGCGTTGCAAAAAAAAAATCTCGCAGCCATTTTAATTATAGGCGAAAAGAAGAGTAAGCTAGTCTCCTAAGCCTACTCTGGGACCTTAAGAATACACTACTAGGGCAGTAGCCAGACCATTACTCTGGGCTTATAGCTTATGGCTGTAGAAAAACCTGAGACAAAGCAATTAGAAATTAAATTATACGTTGTTTTTTTGTAGCAAACGGATAACGTATAGCTAGGAACTAAAGATCAATTTTTAACCCTTCGACCAAGAACTTCGATTCAAGCACAAATTAATCTTCTGGACATGGTAAAAGAAGGTATTTATTTAATTCAAGCAGGTACAAACAAATAACGTCATCCACAAGCAAACAACTTCCTTTTCCTCTCTCTCTATTCAGGGTTTATTAGGAAATAGATCCGCAAGCAATATAAGCTATATGGGTATGTTCCGCTGTGAGGGATATGGCTTTAAGACAGTTTAGTCTGAGACACGGTATAGAAATCAGACAGTTTTGGTCTACAATAGGGTATATCGAAAAGGTGGCGGGGTTCTGCAATAGAAATCGAAACTCGGAAGGCTTTTTTAGATAATTAAAAGTTTCTGCATATAAAATAGCTAGTCTGGGATATAGTAGGGGGGTTTGCTTTCTAGTCTTGAATAGGGTTGCAAAATCTAGCTGATCATGGTCTGGTATAGAGCATAGGTTTCAGTACCCTACCCAAAGATTAACAGAGTACCCCACCTTCGTATACTCGGATCTCAAATTCGGGTTCGACCAAATGAATGTGTGTCTTACCCCTCATGAAATTACGATTGTCGCTCACTAATCCCCTCCTTATCTCTACAACACCCTTCAAATGAGCACGCAATGGTAAACAAGCAATTATTTTGAACTTACTCTTCTCGAAGCTTGGCCCCAAAATGGAGTCAAGCGATCGCAACTGGTTGTATTTGGGCAGGAAGAATAATTAATACCATCGGTCTTATTGGCTTGAGTACCACACCAGGTCAAACTATTTACGATCCACCTGATTAAATAAAATTTAATCCGATGTTAATCTGGTTTTGGGGTGGAAGAGGGGGAAAGGAAGGGCCTACTTAAACTGCATGCTAAGTGGAGAGTCAATAGTGCTACATATATGTATGTCAGTACCGTTTTTTAATATTGTGCGCAAATTTACTGCAGAACGTTCCTATATGTCTGTAGTAGCGGAGCTCCGGCGGCCCGAAGGGCCGCCAAGCGGAGCCCCATAACCATATAGGAAAAAGAAACCCATGTATGGATTTTCTCATGGTTAATCATGGACAGCGGTATTGCTCGTGGGCGCGTACGCACGACGGCGACGACGACGGTGGAGTCGCGCAAGATGGCGGCCATAAGGGGATCATAAGGGGACCTCTAAACCAAAAGGAGGCTTAATTTTTCGCGGGCTTTCTGGAGCTCAACGCGGCTACACAATATGCTAGGTCAGCTAAAGGAGTAACGTTTGTCGTGTTTACGTGGAAACAGTGGAACAGTGGAAGCAGTTTTTTTGTGTGTATCAGGTTTTGTGATTAATATATAGATTTAGGTCAACCTAAAAGCGGAGCTCCTGTAGCCCGATGAGGCTTATCCAGGATAAGGTTGAATTTTGAGTTCAGTTTTGTAACTTTGCTGCAAGGTTTTCTGCATATTGTTTGGCCTTCTGTTTTGTGTTTAATAATCACAAAACCTGATACACACAAAAAACTGCTTCCACTGTTCCACTGTTTCCACGTAAACACGACAAACGTTACTCCTTTAGCTGACCTAGCATATTGTGTAGCCGCGTTGAGCTCCAGAAAGCCCGCGAAAAATTAAGCCTCCTTTTGGTTTAGAGGTCCCCTTATGATCCCCTTATGGCCGCCATCTTGCGCGACTCCACCGTCGTCGTCGCCGTCGTGCGTACGCGCCCACGAGCAATACCGCTGTCCATGATTAACCATGAGAAAATCCATACATGGGTTTCTTTTTCCTATATGGTTATGGGGCTCCGCTTGGCGGCCCTTCGGGCCGCCGGAGCTCCGCTATTAACTCATTTCCGACATCGCGGTGGAATTTTTCGCGGGAAAAATATACAGCAAATATCGAAAAAACCTTTCTTTCACTCCAAAATCATCTCAAAACATAACAAATTTACATTCGTTTGAATTGTTATTCAATGACCTTTTCAGGGCTATTTTTGCCGTCAAAATAAACATATGACCCGATTACGAAAAAACCCGGAAATTTCGCTATGCAAAGAATTTTGTCCAAAAATACGACTTCAAAGCGATATATCTCGTTCGCGTTAACAGCTAGCACACATCGATAAAGACAAAATTTGTTCCTTAACAATTCAGCTACATCATGTTAAAATTTCAGCGAAATCGAACGAAACCAAACTTAATTAGATTTATCTTTTGGCACATCGCCCACCGCTTGCGTAGCCAAAGGAAGAGATAGTTGCCCGTAGCAACGGCAAAACATGACTGTAAGAGCAAGCAGCGTTTTGGTAAAAAAAACGCTGAATTATTGTCCGAGAGCTGAAAGTTGGATGGGCAAGTCTTTTTCGAACTAATCTCAAGTGATTTAGACGAAAAAATGACCTCGGCGGGCTACAAACGATCAAAAAAACACTTTGTAATTCAAGCCGTAATTTATTCAAAAACGTGGCGTGTTGGATTTGCACACGCAAAACTAAAATACAGCTGAATACAGCTTACCCTTGCCTGAAAAGCCAGCAACTGGTCCCAAATTACTTTCTTTATCCTTAGGAATGTCCTGACTTCCATCTCCGAAAGATTTAGACCGAATTTTTGGGCAAAAAAACATTTCGCCGACGACAACCGACATCGCCGTGGTTTGCATACTAATGAGCGCACTTGACAAAACTCTCCCGAGGGGGGGATATGTATCAGGTTTTGTGATTATTAAACACAAAACACAAGGCCAAACAATATGCAGAAAACCTTGCAGCAAAGTTACAAAACTGAACTCAAAATTCAACCTTATCCTGGATAAGCCTAATCGGGCTACAGGAGCTCCGCTTTTAGGTTGACCTAAATCTATATATTATATTCTTTTGGGCTTACTAATGATTTAATTTGAGCAGAGAAAGAATAAGGAAAAGTGTTTCTTAAATGGTGCCTTGAAATTTTCTGTCTTATCAACCCCACTCATAACTTGGAAAGGGGGGAGGGGGAGGGGGAATTGTTCCTGGCTGTTAGTGTTGGCAGTGTGTCATGAATTCAAAGTTTTCCGAACTCAAAAGTTTCCTCGAACCCTGCTACAAGAAATTCCTTCTCCAAAATTCCAAGAAATTCCTTCTTCAGGCTCCCATCGCTCTCTAGACTAATGTGGTCTATAAAATTCATTGTGCCAACTGTCTGTGGAGCTGTATTGGCGACAGAATAAAAGAACGCATCCGGAATGGAAAAATAAGCAAAAAAGGTTGTAGTACTTATCCCCACACATGGCCCATCGCCAGTTAATTCACAAAGGAAATTTTGACATTTTAGTTTTTAATGATTAAGATTGGAAGCCGAAAGCCCTTCTTTTATCAAATTCTTAACCAGAGAATGCTATCACACATACAAGACATAATACATACTTAAGTTACACTCGTTTACGTGGACTGCATCGGCAGTAAAGGTAAGTTACGTTCAGTAGCACTAACCCTGCCATTGTGTCTTCCAATGTCGTGAACCTGGTGTCGAAATCTGATAACACGTGCGCGTGCTTATAAGTTCCTGACCAAAAGAGACTCTGTGTGGAATAAAACTCAGGTTAGGACATGCACCGCAAGCCGGATTGATACCTTGCACCAACTCTGCAGAGTGGTTGCTGAGTTTACATGCCTCTTTACATGTGCGACAATTTGGTTCCACTCCTCCGCTTTGTGCGTCGGTGAGCTACAACAAGGTTTGTTCTGAGGTTTGTGGGCGTGCGAAAAAAGATATGTCGTCGGATTTTAAATTGTGGGCATTTTTTCGAGAAAGTAATAAATAAAATATTTTCCGAGATTCTACGCAATGTTCATCTGGAGCGAAAAAAGTCAAGAAATCAGCTAAATCCTTCCTGCCAGTAAGCGTGACCCAAAAATGTGACCAACGCAGAATAATTAGGTCCTGACATCTTTAAAGACAACGTTAATTAATCATTCGTTTTAATTCCAAAGTACAAGCTAGAAAAAAGAATCGCCGTTTCTAAAATTTAAACACTTTGGTACAAACTTAAACCATGCATATATGTTTTTGTGTGTTATTAGGTTCACTTGTCCTTTGGAAACAAGTTGTTTCATCTCTTAGGGTATTTAGCCGTAAATAAGCTGTGATTTAGCTATATAAAAGATTTGTTCAGTTTTAAACTCAGCTGCATGTAAAAGTAGGAATATTGCTAGCGCAAGAGAAATGATGTTTTCTTCAGTCTAGAAAAAGGGGAGGAGTAGACTGCAAAACAGTCGTTTTCTGATTTTTGCGGAAGGCGCGAAGCGCCGTAAGGGTGATCCTCGCGTGCGAAGCGCGCGAGCCTCACACGCCTCATTCTCCCTAGCTCGCCGTTTTTACACTCGCTCCAGACCTTTCGTTCGAATATTTACCGTCGCTCGCGTTCGCAAAAAATACGACTGTTTTGCAGTCTAGTGGTGGGGGGGGAGGGGGGGGAACCTTGGATAGACACACTTAACATGGGGGGAAGAGGATGGGTGAGGAAAGTACCCCCGCTGACTCGAAATAATTTTTTCTCTTTGTAAAGAAAACTAACGTTGCGACTAAATATCAGAGATAATCATAAAAATAACAATTTCTTCGATTTTGATCGGTTTAAAAACTCTTATTTTCCACTAATTCACTGACTTGCCAAGTTGTTATCGAACAGTTTTTTTTATTGGACAGTTTGTTATCTGACAGTTCAATAAGCCAATCACATTCGAAGTTGTAGTTTAAATCAACCAATCTCAATTTCAGAGTGACATGAAACAATTCATTTTTACGCCTCCTTTGTCAATATTTTAACGCAAATTTTCCCTTTTTTTCATGCATGGCTATTCTTCTTTTCTCGGAAATTGTAATTTTTATGATCAATTGGTAATAAGACTTCGTGTCGTCCAATTCGGTCTGTAATCATACTCGTGATAAACAATTCAGACTCGGTCGTCCAATTTTGTTGTCACTTGTATGATTACAGACCGAATTGGACTCCACTCCGTCGTATTACCATTACAACTCGTAGTTTCACATGAACGTTTTTTAATTTTTGAAATTCGTCATTCACAAAATTCGTGAAGAATAGTGTAGTACGTTTTATTTTGTCACGCTAGTGCATGCAAATTCACAATTTTGTAACAATTACATACTGCTTTGCTCACATGGCGCTGATTAACATAACGCACTGACTTCGCGTCACGTTATCCTCGTCCACAAAAATGATGAAGTCCTATATGTTCGTTCTTCTATGGTAGCAAATGTATACTGAATTTTCCGTGAGGCAATATAAACGAAACGCGCAGTCAACTGATTAAATATTTCGAACGCTGACTGGTAGGCATGGCGACTGCAAAATGCTCTCTTCACATACAAGTTATGTCAAACTTCATTTTCTTGTGCATTCATATTTCAAGAAAAAAAAATAACTTCTAAAATAAACTCCTTGTCACGAGTATATTTGCCTGCCGATCAGGAATCCGCAACGTAATGGGTGCAAGGTAAGTTATTCCCTGCAGTTATTTCCCTTACTACTAGAAATTTGACTCGTTTCCGAAAATAAAAATAATAATATAATTCACGTTGAAACGCCCGACGAGTGTTTAATTATTAATTAATTATCTCTCTCTCAATTGTAGGCAACTACATTAAGTGGTTGTAACCGGAAAATACGAAATCTCAATCTAAAATTTTAAAATAAATCGGTAAAACAAGCACCTGCTCTCAAAGTGTGCTTTTCCAATCACAAGATCAAATGATGAGTGATTGTGGATAAACGACATTATTGTAGTACACTAACCTTGTTCGGCTTGACTATATCCATGCCAATTTCATCGAAATAAGGCCCATAATCTTTGAATGTGATATTACACGGATCCTTATGGGCAAACGCCTTGTGAAACTTGTCCCAAATCTTCGAGCAGTTTTTCGTGGCTTCTTCGTGCACTTTCTGCCGCTGGAAATCCCAGCATCTACCAAGCACGATGTCCTTCAGATGTTTCGTCGAACCTTGAGAATAAGCTAAACTAACGGAAGCAAAACCCACTATCAAGCATAAACCAGCGGCTTGGGCCATTTTGATAATCGTCAGTTATCAGAGGCTCTTTAGACTCTCTCTACAGCCTGGTGGTCCTTGATGCGGGTCAATATTGATAGAAAGCTGATATTTTGATTTCGTATTCACAGGCTTCCAGTGTCACGCAACTGAATGCACTAAAGCCCTGTCTTCTGCAGTTTCGGCCCTGGGCCCGTTTCTCGAAAGCCCCGGAAACTCGTCGGGCCAGCAAAGGCATTTTTAATTTAAATTTTTTAAGATTTTGCTACGGCTTTCCGGATGAGAATAGTTTTCGGGACCTTCGAGAAACGGGCCCCTGGGAACGAGGTTGGCATAATTATGATTGATGTCATCGATTGGTTAGGGACGGACCACTGGAAAAATGCTGGGAGGAATCGTGCAAAACGCAGAAAAAAACGCTTCAATTTTGCAAACGTTTCTGTAGGGGCATGAAAAAAGTATTTGTTTGAAGTTTGCTCCTGAATAGAATACTCCCCCCTCCTCCCAACCCCGAAAAAAATCCCCCAGAGGCAGTGGACTGAAAAAGTTTCCTCAATAAAGATGATTATTAAAAGAAATTCCTGCAAGATGAAAAAGTCACACCCCTACCCCCACCCCCGTCACTTTTCTAATGGTCCGTCTCTTACGTTTTAACACAGGCGATACAATGCAACATCCTTCTTTTTGACCATTTTGAAAAGAGCAGATTGTTCCTTAGTGCTTCTTTTTTCGCTTCCATTGCATGCGCAAGAACAAAACTGAACGAAAAAATTACGGTGTACAAGCATCCCGGTCAAGATTGCCTTGCTGGATACAACACCAAAAACTGTGCAACTAATAAACAACATTAGTAGAATTCTACTAGTATCCTAATGCAAATGCTGCGATCTGATTGGTTGAGCTACTCGTATACTATCAGCCATTAGAGTACAGTTGGCCGCCGGTCGTCCAGGAAATGTGATGTTTTTATAGTTTTTCCGAAGATTTGGAAGGAATTTTAGATGTAAACGGGCAATTAAATTCCTGAGAAGACTAAAAGAAGCACTTTTAAGGTTTCTTGACTTAAAAAACTTAAAAATATTGAACGAACGGGTACGCGCGTAAGCAACTGCAAATTTGCCAAGGACAGTTCGATACGTGCAACTTTATTTATGGGTAAAGTTCAATAATGCGTGGGAAAATCATTGGAAACCGTTATTTGCGTTAATTTCAGTTAGAATTCTACTAAAACAATTAGATCATTCGCTCTCGATTTCTATGAGGCCGAAGGCCGAATCAGCTATCACCTCATAGAAATCTCGAGCTCATAATCTAATTGATAAGTAGTCATCTGCGACATAGCGGATACTCCGGGGAGTTCCGCATAGAATTTTTCAAATGTAGAACCGTCGCTCCGAGGACCATATCCTTGAACTGTTTTGATTGCCGTTTTTTTTTTACCAAAAAGGCAGCCCCAATCTTACATAGACCTTGCAACGAAGATGGTACCCCTTTCATAAACCTATAACCAGGGAACGCCCAGCCGGTTTATTGGCTCTACAAAAAGATACACCAGAAAACGCCAGAAATGTCCCTAAAAATCCGCATATCGTGAATTTCAAAATTAAAATAAGGCCATTACAGTATATTTTAAAAGGCACATTGAAATAGCTATATGACAGTTTTCCCTGCCGATTTCTATTGCCGATTTACACCGGTTGTGATTAAAACTAAAAACCGTAACCATTCAACAGATAAAGTCAAGAATCTGAGATGATAGATGATAGATTTAGCTTTTATTAACCGAGCAGGAGGTCTATATGGGAGAATCTTGACCGAGGTCGTGAGTACAGACCGAACGCAGTGAGGTCTGTACACACGGTCGAGGTCAAGATTCTCCCGTCCGACTAAGCTCGGTTAATAAGATGTTTATTATATGGCAACAAGAACAATTTGATTTGTTTGATATAACTGGTTTGTACTAACTGACATGTGGCTTGCAAACAGCGATGAGCTGAACTTAATTCTGCCAACTTTACTTTTTTTTCTCATCAGGCTTTTTGGCACTTCCGTAAATAAATATTGTTAGAAGAAAATAGTCAACGTTTTTGCATTTCAGTTCGGTTTGCAACTTTTTCACCGCAACTTTTTTACTCTAGCTGAGCTCCGACACGTTGAAATAAATACTTCTTCCAGTGCAAGAACTGTTCAGTTAGCAAAAATATGAGTACTTCACCTGAAAACCAAGAATACATGTCAGTTGAAAACCTCCTCTTTCAGCCTCCAGCCTGAAGAAGGACCCCTTTAAATTCGAGCGCAGCCTCCCCATATAATCAATTACAGAGGTTCCCCCTGGTAATGACAAAGCCTCAATGTTCTGGTTAGTCCCAGAGAGAGAAACCTGCATATATTCCAGGAAAGTTAATGACCAAAGCCACTGTGGTAGGGCATGCCTGTTACGCATAAGCCTGGTCAACAAACGTGGATACCCGCTTCCATAATCTCCATTGGCGACGCTATGACGAGAGAGAATGTTCCATTCTGTGCTTAATATGGGCATGAGAGAGGCATGGGGTTAAACGGTTATCTGCTTCACATTGTAATGATTCTTGTTGCATGCATACCTTGAATTTATCACATTGATGGTTCATGAACAAATTTCGTAGATCCACTAAAAAAATCAGTCAAGGAGTCTTTTGCGTATCCAATGGAAGGTCGTGGTAAATCTTGATCCTGATGTCTCCAATTTCTTCTTTGCCGTAATCTAGCAATGATCCTCAGTGGTGTGTTAAGCCTGAACGACAACTATTACCTTCAGGTCATAAAGCCTAGTTCACACCAGCGACATAACTACATATCTACGACATGACAACGGCAGTTATCGTGCCAACTTTATTTAACAAATAAAGAAGCCTAAGCCGTGTATTACACTGTGATAAAACACGACGGGCATTAACCATTTATTAACCATTTATTAACCATTTGAGAACTCGAGGGAAATGTAGAAAACACGAGCCGCAGGCGAGTGTTTTCTACATTTATCGAGTGTTCTCAAATGATCGGAGTGTTTTATCACAGTGTAATACACAGCTTAGGCTTCTTCATTTGCTTTAAAATATAGATTTTACGCGCGCAAAACAATAAAACACGCATTTTCTATGTTTTATACTCTGATAAAACATAGGTTTTTGACCAATCAGAGCGCGCGCAGGGTCCTATCTATATTTTAAATAAAAATATATGTACTTCAGTGTTGCAATGACAACTTTATCACCGCGTCACGAAGCCGCGCGCTGCAGAGGCCTTCAGTTCAAGACGGGCGGCCATTTAGGTCTGATTCACACTGGAGTCATACAATACATACATACACATCATAGTGTGAACATTGATATCAAGACATAAGGAAAAGACATATTTTTTTCTTGCGTCTTTATGTCCATGCAGTTATGTTGCTAGTCATTTATGCCAGGTGTTAACGACCTTCTTATGTCGTTAACCAGGTTTTAAGGATCCGGGGGAAACAAAATTTCCATAAGTAAAACGATTTTTTTAAATTAATTTACTATCGGATATATATGAACTGGATTTTTCAGGATAGAGAGAGGCGAGCGAGGAAACTCATGTTTTACTTAGTGCTCGTGACCTTATCACACATGTCAAACACGACTTGCCGTAAAAAAATAAAATCAAAGAATTATGGCACTTTGCCACACCATTTCTTACTTGCCCCCCCCCCCCCCTCCCCCCGTCCTTATGGAGTGCTTGACGACCGTGACTCCCATATCAGCTTATATCAACAACTGAAAAGGTCGTGCCACGTTGAAACGCAAACAGAGCATAATCTAAAACTAGGCAAAGAACTGTTTTGTTTTTGTTGGTTTGCAAGAATCGAGTCAGGCCGAACATTATAAGAAAATTAAGCCCAACTAAGGTGTCTCCAATCTTATAACAGAAGCTGCATATCTACGAGAAACCATGGGTCGAGGTACGAATGAACACGGCGAACGCTGTCGCTCATGCTGCGGAGCCGTTTTGCGCCGTCTTCGCAAAGATTTACTCCTTGTTCTCCTCATTGTGGGTGTAGTCATTGGGTTTGCCGTCGGAGCAGCAGTGAACGAGCCGGTCAACGCTATCAAAGACCCGGAAAAGAAAGCAACTACCATCATGTTGATCGGATTTCCAGGCGAGCTCTTCATGAACATGCTCAAGCTTTTGATTCTGCCACTTATCGTCGCAAGCATGATCACAGCGCTTGCCACCCTTGATTCCAAAGCGACGGGCAAAATCGGCCGTCGAACTGTTATTTACTACCTCGGAACGATGTTGATTGCGGTGTTACTTGGAATTGTCTTGGTTGTAGCTATTCGCCCAGGCGAACGCAGCAGACCTGACGAAGCGGAGGACGCACCTCAGACGAAACCTTATCGAGGCCTGGATTCACTTCTCGATCTTCTCAGGTAAGTGTAAATTTTAAACCTTCGTTGTTTATGTATATCCAACACCACAATGAAACAGTAATAGGATGTGACTACAACTGTTACATAGCCAAGGAAGTTAAGCAACTTCCTCAACTCAAGGAAATTAATAAACCTCTATACAAATTACTTCTCCGGATGTTAAATCGCAGATTATATTTTCCAGAAGCCCTTTTCACTGATTCCACAGCAGTATTTGTTTAGGCGAAAGGTTGAAAGCACAATATTGATATAAATGTCGTTGCTATCATCCTCCCGGCTAATGACTCTTTGTGGCACAACGCCTCGTTACTTTTTTTTGATCAATTCCCCAATTTTAGGACAACCCGCTTTGAGCGCTTTTTTTTTTCACACGTAAAGAGCCCTTTATAATTATACTTCGATGTTAGCGTGACTAACTAAAATATTATACAGGCTTCTTTTGTTCAAAACTGCGGTAAGCTCCAAGCTATGCCCGGTATTAAAACAATTTCATAGAGAGATAAACGTCGAATCATATGATACTGACATCTTTATAATCTCAAGGCGTGTACACAAGACTTTTCAATAAATTTTTACTTCACATTTGAACAATATCAAGCGCTGAATAGTTGGGATGTTAAATTAATGGATCAGCCCGGCGTTTTTATCACATTTTAGAGATGTAGGTCTTGCATGACATTAGTGATCACGGTAATGTACCAGCTGGCAATGGATATGCGCAGCAACAATTTTTAATTTACCAAAAGTTACTCAATTCATTATATATTAGTGCTTTTCTCGTTTAGCCTTAATTTGCAAACAACCTGCGTGATTTATTCGCCTTCAACCAACTGACAATCGATTGGACCAAAAAGAGCCAAAATACAACGGTGCCACTTTAAAACTGATCACAGCAGAATTTTTGATTGCGCGGTTTTTCGTAACCTATTGCACCTATTGTTAAAGCACTCTCACGAAAACAACACACCACAACTGATTGATCGGTATTCAATTAGTCCTGGATTGGGGTGCGATCAAGCCAAGTCTCTGTGATGTCAACAAAAGAACTTAAATCAACAGTCAAACAAAATTGTTGACACTGAGATAAAGTTGTGAGTTTTGTTCCTACGCACCAAACATGGCGGAATGTTTGCGAGCATAAACAAATTTTTACATTGTAACGTATACCACGTTCCAAACATGGCGGATGTCTGCGAGATAACCTTTCGAACCGGACTGAGATGCTTCAACTTGTGTCTAGAGATGATGCCGTATCTTGCTTCATGAAGGAATTATTTTTAAAAGTGCCATTAAACCACAAGAGAACTGTCATGTCATGATTGGGAAATATGACTACGGAAAAAGGGTGATCTGATTGTTTGACTCGATTGGTTTTTTGTTGCAAGATGACGGCCATATCAGTCATTATGACTAATCACGTTTGTCATCTCATTTATTTTAATCCATGGAAGAGATGTCATGGCGCCGACAGATGACGTTTTTCGATGAAATTCGACTTATTAGTATACAGGCACGAACTTTGCAAGTGCTACAAAACAAGTTATTCAGCGCACTCGAAAAGAGGAAATGTTACCCTCCGTGAGAAGAAGGCAGACATTTTAACCAAAAAAATATCACCATGTCTGACGAAAGTGGGGTCGAGCTGTGAAACAGCGTATCCCCGGATTTGCGACTAACAGCTTCGTAAAGAAATTCCAAAATTTAACTGTTTGATGTTTTTTTAAACCCGTGAATTGCGTGAGCAAGTTACGGGTTCAAGTGGTGGATCAGATTATGCAAATTAGAGTTGGTCGACCTTCCCGCTGTTTTGCAGGCGCAGCATATCGTTTGACATCTCCAAAATAAAGTGTTTCGTAACTGTGAGTGTCGCGCTAAAAATGAGTCAACAAATTACTCAAATTAAATGGGAAATAACTCAGATTAATGGAGTGTTAAATTTCCGGTTCATTTGTTGGTCGGGTAAAGGTTCTTATCTTAATCGTTCGGGCGTGCGTCACGCAACGGTGATTTAGATGCTGCGAAAGGTTTAATTCAAGTCACGAGAAGGTTGGCTTATGTATTACTGCAGTTTTTAAATGACCTTTCTGCTGAGGGTATGAAAGTGGGAGAAAGTTAATTGTGAATGCTTGCTTTCAGAATCAATATAATAAGTTAAAGAAGCTTTAGTTACTGTTTATTGTAATTTTTTCTCTTAATATCATAAGCGTTTTTCTTAGGAAAAATATAATATTATTCCATATTACGCAAAGGTTAGCTCATGTAAATCATCTTGCAAAATTGGTAAATTCACGGTTTTACTCGTTGAGCCAAGCTGGCTTGCGCAGCGTATGCTGTCTGTTGAAATGCTTTTTAAACATAAAACTGCCCTCAAGTCTTTCTATTTGAACTTTAATCTGCTATTTTTTTTACAGGAGTTGTTTTCCTGTAAACATTGTGGAAGCGTCTTTCATACAGGTGAGTTATTAGTGAGAGATACGAATGTACACTTGTCTTGAGATAAAATGTTTCAAGTTAAACGTTCTCTTGTCCGCTGTAATTACGAAAATTACCTTCCCTTCCCCCATAGAGGACCCAAATCTCACGGGGATTAGGGAGGGCTAGGAGTTATGTATTTACAGTGGCTCGCGGCTTTCTTTTCCGGCCATGAATTTAAAAGGCACTATTTTTTAATTATTTCAGAAAACAAAACAAATATTAAGACGTTATAATGATATCGGATGTTGGTTCTCTACACATGTATATGTATGTTTCGAATTAGTATTAATCATATGTTGTTTGGACAGTAAAAACCTAAAAGCCTGAGGTTGTGGATGAGCTCTGCATGAACTTCTTGAACCATTTCGCTACTATCAGCAAATTCTATAAAACCCATATGAAAGTAAACTGTTTCCAAGTAACTTTCAAATTATATTCAAGAGTCCATCTTAACTATAGGTTTTCTCAACGTTTTTGAGATATTAAAAAAAAAAGCGATGCCTTGACTGATAGTCGAAATTCTTAGCTGTTAGTTAACTCTATCTAGACCTTCGTGACTCCAATTGTATTCCCTGCGAACGGGTCTAGCTTCCATTTTCCCCTACACATAGCTAGATGGCGGTAATTTTCATTTTCCTCTGATGATGAGCAGTTAACACAGGACAGATGATTCTCTGTGACGTCACATTTTCATAGTGAGTACGTCAATTAACCAATCATGAAGTAAGTTCTAGAACGTTTCTATAATCCACAGAAAAGGACGCGCTACAAGACGGTCGATCCAGTTTTTCGCGAATACAACAAGACGGTAAAAGGGGAGAACGGGACAATCAATTTTACAATGGTTGAAGAAGAACTTGTTCCGGGATCTGATACTGTTCCCGCGGGACTAGAAATAGCTGCCCGAAGTATGAACGTTCTAGGATTGGTTGTGTTTTCCATTGTGTTTGGTATCGTGTTGGGACGAGTTGGAGAGCGTGGGTTACCTGTGAAGGCTTTTTTCGAGTCACTCAATGAAATAATTATGGAGATGGTGTCCCTGGTAATGTGGTAAGGACTTCAGCATATTTGTAATCTTGCAATGTAACGCAAGGCAATATAGAGGCACTTTTTTATATATATAAATCTCCGTTGCTACACGCGCTGCCATTGGTCAATTTAGCTGACCTCTTTAACTGAACGGCATGATAAAATTTAAAGCTGTTTTTGTTGCCAAAATGTTTCGTGACTTTATGCTCGCCATGTGTTTTTAAAAAGGCCTTGTCACGGTTTGCGCATTTTAAAAAGTTTAGCCTGCATTTTTCAAGTCCGTCGTTTGTAACCCGTGTCAATCTTCTACATCCTTCACAACTCCTGTTCCATTATAGTTTATTATTATACCTGGTACTTTTGTCTTAGTAAACTCTTATTTTAAGGTTTCCTCTAATGTAATGGTTATTTTGCACGTGGCCAAAGCAACACAACATATCGTGACTGTGCTCCTTTAGATGTCGTGACAAGTAAAAGAATTAAGCTTTCGATTGCATTACATCGTGTATTAAACTTGCTTACAAGGTCTCGTGCGTCTCGTGGCGCTACAAAGACTGATGATGAAAACTTGCTAACGACATAACAACGATTTCGAATGGACTCGTTTTGCTCCCGACTTGCGTCAGTCATTTCAAGCCGTTCCACGTAAATAGAAATCGTTCCAGACACGCGGTATAGATCCAATAATTATCTTGCTATTTAAATAATGAGTAGCGCCTTACGACCATCGCGGTAACAATCTCTTATCTCTTAGACCATCCCCTTTGAGCAATGAGTCCGTAACCCACTAACAACCTTTCGTGTCTCAAAGTCATTGACCTGTTTGCCTTTTCTAATTTGATTTATTTATGTGTTTACCAGGATCTCTCCCATTGGAATTTGTAGCTTGATAGCAGCCAAGCTAGCGGGTATGGGTGATATTGGACAAGCTTTTGAGATGTTGGGCTACGTCATGGGTACCGCGGTCGCCGGTCTTTTCATACACGGCGTGATCGTCCTGCCACTTGTCTATTTTATATTTACGAGGAAAAACCCGATCATATACATCAAAAACCTTTCTGATGCCATTGCAACAGCGTATGGCACAGACTCCAGGTTAGTTACACAATCTTCTTTCATATATTAATGATTGGAATGTTTATTAAATCCATTTTGAAATTCACTGGTTATCCTTGTAATGTGATTGGTTCTCAGCGGTGCGATTTTTTCACGAATCGCACTATCTTTTGCTCAAAATCACATCTTTTTCTCAGCCAATGAGAATGGGACAGTAAAACAAAATAACCAATCAGATTTTAAGGCTCTTTTAAACTCACCAATCACATTGCAGGAAAATAAAAAAACGAAAAAGCCATTGTTTGTTTGGCAACTTGGTTCAATAAATATTGGTCCTGACCAAAATCTTGTTCCTGTATTTAGGCTATTAAGTTGTGCGATTTCAAACTGGATCTAATAAAGTGGTAATTGAACTTCAGGTCGTGCAATTTTGGTCTGAAATCATACTTGTTGTTTCAAATCGAAAGCTCGCGCTGCGCGCTCGTTCGATTTTGAAATCACGCATATGATTTCAGATTAAGTTGCACTCCACTCAGTTCAATAACCATTAAAAATACCCACATTTTGGTGGTTGTTGTAAGTTTTTCTTGCTGTTGATGTCGATATCCCTGCAGGTTGCTGCTACTGTTGCTGCTGCTGTTGCTATTGCCTCCTTTCTAGTTAGCAGTTGGTTGTTCAGCGCAGTCTGTTGTGGTCACATCATTTGGGTTTCTATCATCGAACAATTTAAAACCTCTGATTTTTGAAATCAAAGATGTTTGGAGTTAAGCTAATACACAGTTGATTTTCTAAATTTTAAAAAGGGGTACGCGACAGTGGTCCTAGCCTCTCAGTCTATAATATCTCCATTACGGCCAATCCACTCAGAAAGGAACAACGAGAAAACATGTCCTTCGTAGGAAGTTTCAGCCGGTGCAGCTACATAATGTTAGTACAGTTCACCGCTTATAATCAATCGTATTGCAGACGTTCTATGATTTGTTTCACTATTCAGCGCAGCCACTTTACCGACGACCATAAAATGTTTGGAGCAGTACAACCATGTCGACAAGCGTATCAGCCGTTTTGTTCTTCCGCTGGGTGCTACCGTCAACATGGATGGAACAGCTCTGTACGAAGGCGTGTGCGCCCTTTGGATTGCGCAGCTGCATGGTATTAGTCTTGGACCTGGCAAGGTTATTACAGTTGTGTAAGTGTGGCGTAACGTACAGACAACGTATTTTTCTCTTTCTTTCTTTCTCTCTCTCTCTCTTTCTTTCTTTCTTTCTTTCTTTCTTTCTTTCTTTCTTTCTTTCTTTCTTTCTTTCTTTCTTTCTTTCTTTCTTTCTTTCTTTCTTTGACTATTTATTTATTCATACAGTAGAGAAGCGATAAATGAAAACAAACTAAACAAAAACAAAAAACAATGGATACTAGTAATGATGATGTGACGATGAAAATGACAATGACGATGCTGACGATGATGATGATGACGACAACGGCCATCACCACAGTCATAACAGTGACAATGATGACGAGGGGAAAAAATGACGTTCATAATAAAGCAAAAATGTTAACCAATTGTCTACCTTCCTCGCTTGATGATCATTTAGCACCTGTTTAGCCACTTAGTAGATTAGTCAGCATAGCATACCCATTGGCTCCCGTTCCTTTGCAATTTTCACACACGCAGACAGGTCTACACGACATCCACGTTACTTGATAAGCACGTAATCTTTTTCTGCACCATAACTGACAAGTAAAGCGGTAAACCAAGCAGAAATGATAATAGAGGGCTTGAATGTTAAGAGAGGCTTGATTTCAATCAACGACTAAAATACCTTGTGTTACAAAGTTCAGTTTGGCATTTTCTTTTACTATTATACGGCCTGTGTTTGCAGCCGGTATAACGCGCGCTCTGATTGGCCAGTTCGAGGCATTAATCTCCCGTAATGTCCCCGGGCCGATTACGGGCTTGGAAAAACAAAGCAAAAACCCATATATTAAACAGCTTATAAACAAACGTTCGGTTTTAGCGGGAAAATCCCAATCCTCAACCTTGTCGTATTGACCTCACGATCGCTCGGTCAATACGCAAGGTGTCGGTTTGAGATTTCCCGTAAAAGACTTCGCTCTCGGTTAATAAGTATTGAGTATTGGCTCTGTAATATTGTTATCATTTTCTTTGTCAGGGTGACCGCCATGGCTGCGGCTGTAGGTGCCGCCGCAATTCCATCTGCAGGCCTGGTTACCATGTTACTCGTACTGCAAGCTGTCAATCTTCCGCTTGGTGATGTGGCTTTACTCTGGGCCGTTGATTGGTTCATGTAAGGACTTGTTTTGCTTCAACTACGCTACATGATTGGCTCATAAAACACGCGCAATTTTTTCATCCATTCAGAAATAACTCGTTCGCTATCGTTTTCCCGCGCTTTGCGTCAGCAACGCGTAATTACATCGATGTTTGATTGGTTCACTGTGTTGTCTGCATTCTTTGTGATTGGTCACGTGATTACTTTGGTTTTAGTTTTACTACACTCAGCTGAAATCCGCTCCAAGTTTTACAGTTTTGAATCTTAAAAACATTTTCTATTTGATCTTCAAAAAGACAAAATCACAGCGAGTAATGAGCGCGATTTCTCTCTCCCTCGACAAAATATTGAAAAATTTTTGAAAACTTGACGCTTTAAGAAGGACTCTTCTTCATTCTTTAGGGATCGCTTCCGAACTGTGGTTAATGTTCTTGGAGATGCAATTGGCGCCGGAATAGTAGAACACTTGTCACGTGATGAGCTGATGAACGCTGACCAATCAAAGATGGAAGAAGGTGGAGAGGGAGTAGACGGTGAAGTCGTTGAATTAATCGAGACTCCGCAAGAACGATACACACGCAAAGATCCTGATTCCGGATCAGTTTCCGTCCAGCCTTTAAATGTCTAAAGCAGGTTGTTGCCTTGCCACTTTACCGTTGCTTTAGTTATAAAAGCTTTTCTATATGAATGTGTTCATTGGCCTTTTGTTCTGAGGCAAGAAATATCGATTCTTATTACTAGTTAACCCGTAAGCGTTAGAGCTGTTTTTATCAGTTAGACTACAAGGTCGAATGTTCTGTTAATAGGTCGACGAGACGCTGCTAAGTTGTCTAATTGCTCCTTGTTTTGTAAATAGTTATTTAGCTGCAGAAACATTCCCGGCTAAGAGCAGGACATTTATATTTCATGTGATTTTTCCCAACCTCAATATACCCAGCTATAATCTGATAATAAAGGGTACGGTATCCTTTATTTTACCAAAACAATCATGAAATATTTAGAGTATATATTAGTCATACTAGTAAGTTTCTTTTAGTTCTAGTAGCTTCCAGTCAGTACGTACTCGTAGAAACATGTACGCTTCTCCAAAAGTACCATGGTTTTTTTGAATATGCGTAAGCAAGGATTTATTTTCAGTAAACGCAACTTAAAGAAAATTCTCCGTCGTATTAAATGCCTTTAATAAGACGTGAACATCTCAATTTTAATTGCATTGGTAGTTGGTACATCTCCTTCTGACGAATTCAAAATGCGACTCTCAACTTCCATATTCAAGAAATTATTAGTACCTTTTAAAGGAAAAGCCTATTAGCAGCTGTTTATATAATTGTTCTTAAAGAACTAATGTTGCACTATAGCAACAATAAAACAAAGAAATGTAAAATAGAAGTAATAACGTGACAATGATTGAAGTTGAAGACTACACTGAGCGTACCCAGTGTACCACCTTGTGGATCTTTTCTCAGCAAGAAAGAAATGAGGCTGGTAGTTATTTTATTCAGTTGTGATCATGTGCTGTACTGTGTAGCAGTTGTAATACCTTTTACCTTAATTGTCAAGAATTAAATTTATGTGTTACAATATGATTTTATACTACCTTTGAATGTTTAAATGTAGGCTATCTATTCCCCATCCAGTCCCTAGGGGAAAGGAAGAAAATGTACAGTACATCTGTATAAAGTTAGAGTGTGTATTAAAGCGTTATATAAACGACTGTAGTAAATATATAAAGTTTCCGTTTTGCAGTGTATTACACGCCATACATGTATGTTTTATTTTTCAATTTCATTGTGTAATGTTCAATTCTCTGGAAAATTGATAACTGTTCTAGAAACATATCAAACACAAAGAACGTGTTTGACCACATTTTCAAACACCGAGAAAAGAGTTGAGAATACGACTCGCAGCGGAGTATTTTTGACGAACTTCGAGGTGTTTAGATATGTGGTCAAATACTGTCTTGAGTGTTTCACATCTTCTCGATCGAAACTAAAACTTTGGAGAAAACAAATAAATAAAAACGAAACAATTTATGCGAATTCAATGAGATCAGGCATCCAAACACCGTCGCGGTCATCAGTGAGCTTTAAGCAAACCACAACGACGACGGCAACGAGAACGTCGCCAAACAGAAGGTTTATGAGCAAAATAATGTCTGTGCACGTGCATTATAACTCTTTGCACATTTCTTTGCCGTCCTCTGCAAAACAAGAACGTGAAATGACCCAGTTCTGCGTTTTAAGAGCCATTGGCGTACTGAACAGATCTAGACAATCGCGACTTTCACTTGTAAAATATAACTTCATTTTTTTCTAGGCGTCGTCCTCGGCGTCGTCGCCGTCGTTGCTTAAGCTCCCTATATATGGAGTTTACGAAACCACGACGGTGACGCCAAGGACAATGTCGATTAAAAAAAATGAATTTATGTTTTACCTACGAATTTCGCGGTACTTTGAAGTCATTTACTTTGTTTGTCACTGTCACGAAACTGAATCTAGGATACGGAGATAAATTTGAAATAATAATTTAAAAGTTAGGCGTCGTGGTTCACGTTCTCCAGACAACGCAGAATTTGGTCATTTCACGTTGTTGTCTTGAAGAGAACGGCAAAGAAATGTACCAAGAATTATAATGCACGTGCATATCCATTGTACTGCTCATTTATTCTTTTGTTCAGTTACGTTCCCGTTGCCGTTGCCGTCGTGGTTTCGTAAACTCACTATTTCCTTTGTTTAAACTTGGTGAATTATTGATGAATTTAAGAAATTAATTATTTTTATTAAATTAATGATCGTATTTATTGCCATTAATGCTCCCAACCCAAGAACAGCAAAAATTACACAGAGACCGAATTGTGGGATAAAGGGTTGGGGGCAAAGTGCTCCAGAAAAAATACTACAAACTAACCCTATCCAAGTAAGGGTGTTCAAGGCTGAAGGAGAGGTCAATCCTCTCCAAAGAGGGGGCCATACCCCCGCCCCCCAACCCTCTCCGGGGGTCATAATCCCCACTAGAGAGGTCCTTATATCCTATCCTAGTTAGCTGAAGGAGAAGTAAATCCTCTCCAGAGAGGGGTCATAATTCCCCAATCCTCTCCAAGGGGTCAAGATCCCCAATGAAAGAGGTCCTTATCCTAAAAGATTTTCACCTAGTTGCTATGGTAACAATGTTATAAAGCTGCACTGGGGCCCGGTACCCCAGAATAGAAGGAATAAGTGAGTCTATGGGGCAAAGGATGACCTGTATGGGAGCACTTCATCACCAACATATGTTTATTGAAATTCAATAAATCTGTATGACTTAAGCTGGTAACATAATGTCAGGAAATGTATATCAGATAATTATAGCGTCCAAGTACCCTATTATCTACATAGTTGACAGCATGATTTAGATTTTAACAGAAAGAGAAAACAAACAGCGGTTACAAACATAACAGTAAGGTTTCGCATGGTACTGTTATGTTTGTAAGCGCTGTTTGTTTTCTCTTTCTGTTAAAGTTGAAATGGCCGAAAAACAAGAATATTTATGATGATTTAGATTAACTCTGAAGGAACAAGAACTCTAGATGAAACCCAACCTATCAATATACTTATGGATATGATCATATCGCCGTAAAGGAAGAGCAAGCACCCATAAAATGCGGTGCCTTGGTAATCTAATACAATACTGAGAGGTAATATGTAAAACTTGTAACGTGTTAGAAATGTACACCATGTAACTGACACTGTCCAGATATGCAGACTCTACAGCAAGCAGTTTAGTTGGAAAACCTGACTACGTAGGTGGACAAGTGTTTAAGGTTAGCAGGCATAATAGCACATAAAGTGATGTGCTTTAAAGCTCAATCAACTTACTCAGAGCTGATAAGCTCGAAGAGAACAATAACAGGTTTAAACGCAACAGTAAATATGCAACTATACAAATCAGGGGACCAAGAAAAGATAGAATACAATACGAACTTTACTCTGTCACATACCACCGAGCACCCAGCAAAGTTAGGGAGGGAGGGAGGGAAATTTTCCGTGCAGGCTACACTGAGCAAACTAAGCTTTGTAGCACATGGCAAGAAAAACCGGCGGAATTACAATGGAAATCTACGTGCATGAAGGCTAGCATGTGATTGGCCAAATGGAAAGCGAGATGTTGTTTGCACGTGAAAGGAAATGACCTTTGAGCGTTACAGCCAAAGCTTTGTCCAGATAGTATGTCACGCAGTGTGATATATCTTGGTTGTCGCATTAATTTAAATTTATAAAGGTTATAAATTTGCTTTAATAAGGCCCCCCGCCTATAAAGAATGTGAAATATTGGTGTGGTATATGAGTGCTAGTGTGCGAATCGTTCCCGATTTGAAGGAACTAGGCGTGCACGGCGGTCCCGGTTAATTTTTCAGTAAGCTCGCAAGGCAACTCTGGGTAATTCTTGCAGCAACGAGGACGGGGAGAGGTATCGCGTAGGCGAGGATACGGGAAGACGATTGTTGCGCTCACATTCGCAAAGTTATTTCAAGGTGAGTTTCTTTCATCGCAGTGATTTCAAAAGTTATTCAGCAGTACTGGATAGAATTGGCCCATACAGAACTTGATTTGCTAGACACAAATCGGCGACGGGGTCGACAGACTCGATCCAAACACCACACGTATAAAGTAAACAGATCAGGATCCCAACCCACAAAGAAGCAACAACAACATGTATCCGAAGTAACTGAGTTTAGTTTCCTCTTGTTGTCTCAAGGATCAGAAGTTAGTGAAGGATTTATAGACGGTGTCGTTTCAATGATTATAAGATAATTCTTGCAGCCACGTGCACGAGTGTAGTCGCGTTGGTTCTTGGTAACTTTTTAAATCTATCATTACTTACTTGAAATAACAGAGATTTTGGTTCATTTTGTGTGATTTGAAGGATTACAACGAGAGTAAAAGGTCAGATCAGCCTGTTATTTCCTAAAACGTGAATTGCTACAATACATGAACTGAATACATTTTCATAATAAATAAATAATACAGTTTTCTTATTGCACATGAAATTTTTTGCGGCATCCGCATAATTCAATAGCCTGGAAGTATTAAAATAAACGTATAATAAAAGTTGTACACTTCATTACCCAATAAACGTAATGTCCAAGGCGGGGGCAGATGTAGTGAGAACTACTACTAATTAATATCGTAAAAGCGAAGGAATAATCTCATCTGACCAATCAATACAAACAAAACTGACGCTATGAACCTAATATAATACCAAGCAACATAGCAGCCTAGACTAATAGTAAGGAAAATCGTGTAAGACATTAATTACAAAATCATGTAAGGCATTAATTCAGGATTGGCTTTGTTTTTGTTCGATGCGAGCGGACGGGAGGGTGGCGAGTGAGCATGCGTGCAAGATGCGCTGCAATGGCTGAGTGGCTGACTAGTTAGTTGTCTACCTTCGTGACTGAAAAAGAAAAAAAAAAGATGAGAAAGACAAAAAACGGTATGCAAGATGTGTCAAAGACCAAGCCTGCGTATCGGACGTCGATTACTCTTTTCTTTATTACAAGGAGACACGCTATTACAAGGAGCACGCTTGCTGAAAGATAGCGCTGCTGTTACAACTCAACAATCACTTTCCTTGTGAATCTCTCTTTGACTACTGGCATTGTACCAGATGAGTGGAAACAGGCAAGAGTTGCTCCCCTATACAAATCAGGTGGCCAGGAAGTTATGGACAATTACCGGCCTATCTCGATTCTTCCAGTAATTTCAAAAATTGCTGAAAAAGCCGTCAACGTTCAACTCCAGCAATATTTACATCAACATGGCCTATTAAATGCGTTTCAATCGGGGTTTAGACGACATCATTCGACCCTGACAGCCGTAACATATTTTTGTGACTCAGTTAGAAGAAGCACGGACGCGGGAAAATTAACCGGGGCCTTATTTATCGATCTAAAAAAGGCTTTTGATACCGTCCCCCATGATGACCTCATTTGCAAGCTTAGAAGATTTGGTTTGGAGGAAAATTCTCTAGCGTGGATCGCGATAACAGATCTCAGGCTGTTTGTGTCGGAGATGAATTATCCAGTCCAATGCCTGTCCTCAGTGGCGTACCGCAAGACAGCATCCTTGGCCCGGTACTGTTCACCCTTTATATTAACGACCTACCATCCTGTATCCAGTTCTCCAACATCATGATGTACGCGGATGACACAGTGTTCCATCTGTCGTCCTCATCCACCTCGGAGATTGAACTTAAGTTGAACCTTGATCTAGCTAATTTATCGCAGTGGCTACACTACAATAAACTTGTTCTCAACATGAAGAAGACCGAATTCATGATGTTTCGCACCCGCCAACGACTCGCGCGACAAAAGTGTGATGGAACTGATATCAGCTTAAATGGGCAGTCCGTTAAACACGCGGACGCGTTTAAGTACCTGGGTGTTGTACTGGATGACACCCTTTCTTTCAGTGACCATGTAGACTATGTGAGGATGAAGGTATCCAAGCTACTCAGAATGTTTACCAGAATAAGACCTTTAATTACGCTAGAAGCTGCAAATAGGCTCTACAAAGCCATGGTACTCCCGGTTCTAGATTATTGCGATGCAGTGTGGCATGAATGCGGATAAGGAAACAGTGCTAAGATAGAACGACTACAAAGACGAGCAGCTAGAATCGTCTGCTTCAAAGCTGCCTCAAATCTATCAACCGATCAAATTATCACCAAACTGGGCTGGAAACCTCTCTATTCTAGAAGACAGGAGAACATCTTAAGATTTGTTAACGAATATATTGCAAATAGAGTTCCCAGATATCTTTTTAACTATTTTAATGTAAGAAACCATGACAGTCCCCGTTATAAAACTAGGAGTAGTAATGGTCTTATTTTAGAAAAGGTTAACCTAGAATGCACCAAGCGTGCTTTTTTTTTACAAAGGTGCAACTATTTTTAATTACTCTCATTAATGTAACTTAACTTAAGTGTCGCTTCTTTTCTGTTTTGTATAATTATTTTTATTATACTTTTTATTTTTTACACAGGACCTGCATTGATAGCAGTTTTTCTTTAAACTGATGCAGTTATCCTGTACAAATATGTTTTATTATTATTATTATTATTATTATTATTGTTATAAATATTATTTGTTTTAAATTAAAGAATTTCCATTTTTATTAGCAAGTCGGTTTCTAAAGTCTACTGTAGTTCAAATCTAGACAATAACCTTTACCGAGATTCTTAAGTTATAAATATTCGTTTTATACTGTACTTTAATCTTTTTTTTGGAGCTGTTTTGACTTCTTGTAAATACATGTAGTAACAAAATTATTGGAAATCAAATAAAGTTTGAATTATTGTTATATTATTATTATTATTATTATTATTATTATTATTATTATTATTATTATTATTATTAAGGAGACCGGAAATATGTTTTTCTTTTTAATTTAGTCATTATTTATTTATTTTGTTTTTGTTCATTAGCTTTGTTATAAAGGAAATAGTAGCCGTCTACACGCAGGTAATAACAGAGCTAGAACATATCCAAAATGTTGCCCCTGTATTGAGTATTCAAGGTAGCACCCTTTCCTTTCCCATAGCGAGAATAGGGGGAGGGGGTTGGGCAAAAAGGTCTAGCTGTCATGATATCTTTCTGTGACGCCTACAGTGTAATAACAGGAAGTCTTTACAACCTAGCGACAACGTTCAAGAACGGAGGAAACATAAAGGTTAGCACATTTTTACTTTATACAAGATAGTATTTGGATTGGTTTCTGAAGGACATCGTTTCCCGCCACCTGTATTATGATAGGAAAAGGAATATTGAACAAAGAAATCTATTCTTTGGCAGGGATGTGGTCTTTGAGAGGGGCGGCTATAAATTCCCTTTCCCAGCCCAAATTTTGCTCAAACCCCATTTCTTATCCTATGTTTTGCCCAAAATGTTTGTTTGTGATTCCCATTCCAAGTGATTCAATTTTCCCCGTAAAAAGAAATCCCAGTTCTAATTTTATCCCTTCGGACTCCTATTTAAGATCCTAAATCTACAAAAGAAATAAAATATTGTAAAGCTCTCTTGTAAAATATTAATTTGTTGCATTAAATTGTCCCAATAGGAGCTAGTTTAGCTCGCAGATGGCTTCTCGTGATAAACTAAACTTGGCTTTGTTGCTTTCACACTGCTAATCGCATTCCACTGATGGATGGAGGTGAATTGATGAAGGTCTTTCGAAAACAGAAGAATTTCCGCCATTGCCGTTCTACGTGTTAAAAACTAATGCTGAACTGAGAGAGCACTAAACGTTTGAAGTAAGCTCCAAAAAGTGAGTGATTTGAACTATAGAAGTGTCCATGATTCAACTTAGGAATCTAACTTAATGCCAGCAAGAGATATATTCGTATCATGTAAGCAGGCTGGCGCACTTAATGAGCGAGCGAGCCTCACGAATTTTACAGAGTTATTTTCGAAGTCTCTGTAAGGTCTGATACGTAAACTTCAAGTCAAGGGTATAACGGCATATTTTCGTTGGAAGTGAAAGTGTTTTATGTTTGATTTATCTGTGCCTTGTTTTATAAAAAGCAGCAATGACCGACAAAAAGAGGTACATATGTATTTCACGAATCTTTCGACGAGACCAAAAGTATAATATGTTTGAATGTAATAAATTTGATGTCGTCGAAAGATTTGTGAAATAACACAAATCCTCCATATGAATGTGTATCCCTATCAAAGACTCGCTTATTATTCACTTTTAGAGTATTTTGGGAAAAAAAAATAAAACCAATAAAGCATGATTAGAACGTTTCAAGTTTCAAAGAGGCCGGTTTCTCTCCTGTCAGACCTGGAAACAGTAGCTTTAGCTTGATAATAATATTCATGTCAATACAAGGAGCAAAGAGTTTCGCCAGTGTCTTTGGCAGGTGTTTAGTCAGCTTTTTTGCATTCTCTATCTTGGCGAAATCGGTCTTTACAACAAATTCAAGGCGCAAAATTGAAGTAGCTTTCAAAACAAACATCGACGACAGCTGAATGAATACCATACATGGCTACTGGATCAACGTTTTACCATGATTAAAATATACATCTGACAAAGCCGCCCCTCTGTTTAAAAGTTTAATGTGGATTTTTAAACAACTAGTGAGTCATATTTGATGTGGATGTTCCTTACCAAAAGGTAAATAATCTAAAGCAATAAAAATGGTAATAAGTTTGCTCAAAAGCATTATAGCACCATAGTGTTTTCTTTTGCATATTAACTGATTCAGACACTTATATTTGTTTCGCCCATTTCTTAACAGTAAGGACGCAGTTTTATTCATTCAGTAATTTTTTTAATATCCTCAATAATCAGAATAATGGGTTTCCAAAAATCGTTTGTTTTGGAAGACAACTTGGCAACTTGCATCCGAAATTGCAGTGTTGGCAGTTGAATCCGCTGGCAAATAACTTTCTCAAAAATTGAATTTTGCACATTTTATGAATAGCAAAGTCACAATCTCTCATACATTAGTCGATGACTTTTTCGCGAAGTAGCGTGAACTTGTTTTTGTCTGTTTTCGTTTTCAAATTTACGTTTGGCTTATTTAAAATAATGAAAATTTAGTGGTGAAGAATGAAGGCAATAGGCCGTTCCGAAATTCATCAGGGAACTGGGGCGAGTTTCAAATTTTAACTAATCGATAAACTGACACCATCATATGAAAGATCATGTTGAGATTGGTCATTTGACCAAGTTTGATGCTTGTAGGGTAAACAGAGACCAAGTTATGGACCTTGAAATGTGGTTCAAAATCCATACAAACGTCTCTAATTTTGAGACAGCGTCCACCAAAACCATATAAACTCTTAACATTTTTTATCAATTTTGTGACAACTGTAAAATCTTATGATGCACCTACTATTTGAAAGAAGCTGAGATGAAAATCGCTATGTTTGCCCATTTTTAAGAGTTTCACGGAAATAATAAAAATTTTTAAGAGTTCATATGATTTTGAGGGACGCTGTCTCAAAATTAGAGACGTTTGTATGGATTTTGAACCGCATTTCAAGGTCCATAACTTGGTCTCTGTTTACCCTACAAGCATCAAACTTGGTCAAATGACCAATCTCAACATGATCATTCATATGGTGGTGTCAGTTTATCGATTAGTTAAAATTTGAAACTCGCCCCAGTTCCCTGATGAATTTCGGAACGGCCTATAGAGTGCTAAGGTCTTTGAACTGTCGGTCTCTGATAGTTGCCCCTTGGAAATGAATGATATTAAAACAAGCAGCTTAGCTTTTTTTATTCAATTTGAAAAGAATTTAAGAACAGAAGAATAATTTTTACGATCATCAAATTTCCGTGGGGCAGCTATCAGCCGATGGTTCCTCAGCAGAAACACTCTATTGTTTAATTATAGTGCGGTGATAGAGGTCGTCCGACATAATGGCAACGTCTTCTAGTTTCTCTACTGTTTCGCGGAAGATTTAAGAATATTACTAGATAACTAAATTCTCAAGAACCATAAAGAAAGGAAACTGGCCTTCATGCGACTTTAAAACCCCAAAATGTTCAATGAACCGATAAGGTTGCGTACACAAATGCAAGTTTCAAATAATAATTCAATCCGCTTTAGTCTGCTAAAGTATGAAATGTTCATTCTCTTTTGAGAAATGATTAGAGATCGTTATTTAAATGAAATTTGGTGAGAATCCCGTGCAGGCCTGGAATTTTTTTCAGGCTTTAATAACTGCGATGATCATCGATGTCTTCAAACAACATAGGTTTTTGAACTCTATTGACCAATGAGAGCGCGTGTAGTATGTCAGTTATTTTATAATTATTACTATGACACTTTTTTTAGACATTCAACGTGTTATATTTGACGTTACGTGCTTCTAACCAAAATGCATATAATTCAAGATCATTTATTATGGACAAAATGGTAATTAGTTTGTTCGATTTCAAACCATCAATTTCTGCACGTAGTGACCAACTAAGCGTTTCCATTTGCGTGTTAACTGAGTGATTCAAACGACTGAACAGTTCCAGCAGCAGTAAGAACTCATTTATTTTTTTTCTTGATATTCCTAATGAAAAGTTCTATGAAGTGTTACTTTTAGTTTTGGAAAAAGGTGCAGTAATTAGAACATTACATCCAAAATCCATCGTGAAATCCATCGATAAATGAAGATTATCAGACGCACTTAGTCGCTTTGGAATTTTAGTATAGGAAGTGGCAAAATGATATTCGCCTTATGTGATGAAACTTACTGTAGGTTTTTAAATTTAAAGACACGATATTCAAATGCAATTGTCGGTGGATAAATTTCAGATGTTTTTGTTTATCACCGAAGATTGTATCGAAATATTGAACAATAGACGATAGGGAAAGACCCCAAATTTTTGCTAAACATTCCAGCAATAATGGCAAAACTAAATTTACCAAAAAAACATCTTAGCATGGTATTATTTTGATTTCAGTTAAGAACAAAACTTATCGACACTTAAGGTCACCATTTGCATGGGGAAATCGGTTATTCCGGTGTGAATTCAAACTGTAATGCTCATTCCGTTAAATTTGTTCCGGGAAAAAGGTAATACTTTCCGAGGTATTACTTTTTTCCCGATTCAACGGGAATTTCTGTAAATTTACGTACCATTTGTCAATAACTTGGTGCCAGACTCCGAGAAGAAATGCAAGATGGCGAATTCGAGTGATGAATATCTGCAGGTGTAGACCATTTATGGCTGTGACAGATGTTTCTCTTCGTCACCAGTGTTATCGATATTCTTGCAACACCGCTGTAGCACTGCAGGTGAAAACGAATTACGCTTTGATCGTTTTCGCATTTCTTCGTGTTTCCTTACATTAGCACGGGGGAACACATGGTTAGTTTCTGCTAATTTTGCGGACGAAAGTGGAAGTACAAAGAAAGGCTTATTGAAAACCATATGGTAATAAGAGTGCATTCTATGAGCCTTACGTCCAGTGACCTTCAATCCGAACTGTCACAAGGTTTTTTTTTTTAATTTTGGTACAAATGGTACGGCTCAATCCTATACATTTCCCAAAATTCTATTATTGCGCGTTTTACTGCCTTTGAGTGGAACAAACTTCACCAAATTTTAATGATGGTTTCCATTTCTCCTAAGCGCTTGACTAACGCTTTTTGGAGTTTTTTCTTTAGTCTTTTCCTCTTTTTTCACTGATTTTAAGTTTCGTTGGCTGTTCCTATCTTCCAAAAGGAACGTTCCTCTAGTATCAACTGTTCCTCGCTTTTATGTTCCTATTGACCATAAGAGGACCAGAGTTTTTGCAAGGTAGGAACAAAACGTTCACTCTAGGGTAAAAAAAAGAACATTTAGTTCCGAGTTCCCAACTGTAAATGGAACACATTGTTCCCAACTTGGTCAATCAGGACTGTTTTGTTCCGAGTTCCCAACTGTAAATGGAACACTTTGTTCCCAAATTGGTCATTTAGGACTGTTTTGTTCCGAATTCCTATCCGTAAATGGAACACATTGTTCCCAAATTGGTCATTTAGGACTGTTTTGTTCCGAATTCCTATCCGTGAATGGAACACATTGTTCCCAAATTGGTCATTTAGGACTGTTTTGTTCCGAATTCCTATCCGTGAATGGAACACATTGTTCCCAAACTGGTCATTTAGGACTGTTTTGTTCCGAGTTCCTATCCGTAAATGGAACACATTGTTCCCAAATTGGTCATTTACGACTGTTTTGTCCCGAGTTCCTATCTGTGAATGGAACACATTGTTTCCAAATTGGTCATTTAGGACTGTTTTGTTCCGAGTTCCTATCTGTAAATGGAACACAAGGTTCCCAAATTCCGAATTGCTGATTTGGCATTCCTATTTTGTTTCCACATCAAGGTGTCTTTTTTTGAATGAAGCAAACAATAAGGCACGCACAGACCTGCTTGGGCAAGCTTGGTTGCATCTTAGTGTCATGAATTTTGCACAATGGTAATGAGGGCGGGCAAGTAAGGGCATGCCTTACCAAATACAAACATATATGCAGTTCGTTTATTTGCCAACGGTTCCTGTGGTTCAAGTGTTCTTAAAAGGGCAAAATGAGCAAGAAGTGCAAAGTGAATTGGTCGGATATCGATGGAGCGTCACCAAAACCAAAACGCCTTCACTTGGAAAAGGATGAAACTGACAGTTTGTATCACTGCCCAATACGAGAGTGTGACCATGATGGGTTTCAGAGTCAGAGAGGCTGCAGAAAACATGTTAACACGAAGCACAGTTGGTTCTTTTACTTTGACGACAAACCCAATTCGAAAGTAATCACGGATTCGCTAAAGGTAGCAAGCAATTTTTCAATAGAGGGCACAATTCAAGATCAAACAAGTAAGACCACAAAGAATGGCGTAAAGTTACTTCCCTCATTTTCATTATCGTGCAACATTGGCGAAGTATTCACGAAATGGCTGACTGGAAGTGGTGGCGGTTGTAAGAAAGATCGCGCAGCACGACAAATAGTTGCAAGATGCTTTAAGTTTCTTAGATTTTGTTGTGAAGACGAGGAAGAGTTGACTTTTGACGTGGTGGACTTTAGTTTGTGTTCTCCAAATTTGTTGTTTAAGTTCATCGACTACTTACAAGACGAATGCAAGCTCGGACATGGTGGGCGTTTGGGCTACATAGATGCTATTTCTGAAATGATCGACTTCAGAAAACTTCATGGCGCATCAGAGGCAGTTTTTCAAAAGTTTTCTTCAACAGAGTTGTACCTCAAAAGAGCACGAAAGACGGTTGCAAAGATGATGAGATTGCAGTGGACACAAGATTTGGACATTGAGACACTGGAAGCAAGAGGCCACTGGGCAACAATGGAGGAGTTGTTGGAGGTCGTAAAATTCCATCTGCCGCGCTACGAAAATACCGTGAAGATTTGCAAATCGAGTCCAGCTCAAGCTAACCCCTCAGACTTGACATTTGCCACGAAATTTGTAGCCATGTATTTGTTCATCAAAGTGAAGGGGTCACGTCCCATGACTTATCAATATTTGACGCTGGACATGATCGCTACAGCTAAGGAAAAGGGTGGATTCATTGATCAGAAAACGTTCAAGACTGCTGGAAAGTATGGATTTGATTCTTTGATTCTGACCGATGCAAACTTACAAGTGCTCAACGGCTACATCTCGTACGTTAGACCTTTGCTTAAACCCCAGTGCGATTTCGTTCTCGTCAACAGAAATGGCGACCAGCATGGTAAATTGGGCGAGATCATGAGCAAACTGGTGTTTGATGCAATTGGAAAATACATTCATCCCACACGTTATCGCCAAATTGTTGAAACCCAAAGCCTCAATCAGTTCACTAGTGAGGAGCAAAGGGTTTTGTCAGAAGACCAAAAACACAGCTCTGCCGTTGCTAAAGTTCACTATCAAAAGCAACGATCCCGTGAAGTTGCTTTGAAGGGTCACGAGTGCCTACAGAAACTTCAAGGTGCCAAGGGTTCAGAAGTGGACGAGGACGTCCACGCAAGACTCGGAGATTCGACGTGCGAGGCCGGGCCTTCAGCTGAAAGAGTGCAAAATATCAAGTCCTCCCCCAAAAAGGAGGCCCTGCCTAGAAGAATCTTGCGTTCTCAGAGCAACATTCGTCATGTTTTGAAATTCACAACAGAAGAGGACGATTTTTTAAAGAAAGGGATAACTAAACACGGATTTGGACAGTGGACTGCTATCCTGAGAGACCATAATTTCAAATTTCAAGACGGAAGAACGGCGGACTCCCTAAAGAAAAGAGCTGGAATGAAAATGCCGCTGGCGTGAGAAGTTTAAGTTTATTATTATGTTTTTTTTTTTTTTGCACCATTTGCAAATAGTTACATTAAGGTATATTACAAGGAAGAAACTAGCGACGGAAGAGAAAAGACCAACCAAAATCTAAAACACTCACTTCTTTGAGTTTCTGATGAGCTAACTGTGGAAAATGTATGGGCATTAACATTTACCAAAGCTCCAGCGACTCAAAGAGTTGCCTAAAACATTTCGAGAAAAACTAAATGACATACATTTCAACTGAGATATCCATTTTACTTTAAATTTACAGAATGTAAATTAAGCACTCTTATATTGTTTCTTTACCGCTCTTTGCTTACATATGTTCTTACTCGACAAGTGACCTCGACCAAGTGATAGTTAAATATTTATACAAAGGAAACACTATTTACGCGAGTGTCCTTGTGAAAGGAAAAAGATGTTACACAGCTCGAGTCCTTTCTTTGATGATAGAGTGTATGTCGAGATAAGCGTAAACTACGGGTATGGCATGAATGCTAATGTTACACAGCTCGAGTCCTTTCCTGATGATAGAGTGTATATCGAGATAAGCGTAAACTACGGGTATGGCATGAATGCTAATGTTACATAGCTCGAGTCCTTTCTTGATGATAGAGGGTATGTCGAGATAAGCGTAAACTACGGGTATGGTATGAATTAATTTAATAAAATTTATTAAAAATGAAATAATAATAAGAAAATTAATAAAGGTATTATTATTATTGTTATTACTATTTATTTTAAATAATAAATTGTTATTAATTAATTAAAATAAATAGTAACAACAATAATAATAATACCTTTATTTATTTTTTTATTATTATTTCATTTTTAATAAATTTTATTAAATTAATTCATACCATACCCGTAGTTTACGCTTATCTCGACATACCCTCTATCATCAAGAAAGGACTCGAGCTATGTAACATTAGCATTCATGCCATACCCGTAGTTTACGCTTATCTCGATATACACTCTATCATCAGGAAAGGACTCGAGCTGTGTAACATTAGCATTCATGCCATACCCGTAGTTTACGCTTATCTCGACATACACTCCAATAACTGTAACAAACAAAGCAGTAAAGTGGAAAGAGTTTTATCCGCTGCAAGTGCGTGTTCTATTTTCGCACTCAGTGTATAGCAAGTATGACGTGAACAGCGTCTTTTCTGGGATCTTTTACTTCTGTTAACGGCTGTACGGGACCGAAATGTAAAAGGAACGGGGACATTTGGGAAACGATCCGATCCATTTCCTTGGAGAGGAATAGTGCAGTTCCATTTCTCCAAAACTTTCCACGGGGAGTCCATTCAAATGTAAGCGCTTAAACTCTCAAGCTATCCCGCGAGAGAAAATTGAATTCGAAGTTATCCATATTTAGCTAAAACAGACGTTTCGCGTCTGTTCAAAACAAAATAACACACGCTTTCAGCATTTTTACGAGAATACCTGAAAATTTAACAGAGGGTCACTTAGAGAAATGAACTTAACTGAGATGTTTCAAATAGTATTCAAAATGTTACCGTGATACGAGTAGATTTTTAGTAAATAATTTTTGCACTTTTTAGAAATCATACTATATTATTCTTTCCGCAAATTCAGCCTCCCATCAGGGTGCTGCAAAAGAAAGTTCTCTCTTACACTGGGTAGGTATTTTAGTGTCTTTTTTATTCTAAACAGGACAGTATTGAGGCACCTCAATACCTTGACATGAGTCAAGTCCTCCAAGGCCCCCCTCCCCCTCTACCACACCCAGTCCCCCTCCTTTCCCTCGTCACTTGGGACCAACCATCCTTAGAACAGAACAATCTTTCTATTTCGACTCTTCCTGAAACAAACTAATTATCTGCTGTTTAATGGAAACTTAAACTCGTTTTTTTTCTTTCTTCAGAACGAAGATGGGTAAATTGCTCGCAGTGCCCTCGGTGGTTTTCATCACACTTGTTACTCTTCAGTTCCGAGCTATTTTAGCGAATGGTAACTCGTCCACATCTGACGATGAAAAAGAAGACGAGTATGGTATAAAATACTTTTTGAATTTATTTACGGCCTGGATCGAGAGGCCTCCATACGTAACATCAGCTCCCAATGGATCATTAGACAACGAAGTCCATGGAATGATTCGAGACGTAATCTTTCGGTATATATCGTATGACTGCGGAATTGCTATCAAGGTCGGATACAACCCAAAAACATTTCGTACTGACAGTGAATTTGGCATGATCGAGATGCTGAGGCAAAACAAAGTCCATCTCGCTATTCCTGTATTTGAGCCCAGAAACAGACGGTACAGCGAATTCCCCTTTCTAAAACTCGTTGATTACCCTGGGACTGATTTTATCACAACCGCGGACGAGACGAAGGGACTCAACGTTGTCTTGAACGCGGTTCTGAGGTCTTGGCCACTGCTAGCAGTTACTCTGATCCTCACTGCCATTGCTGGAGTCATTGTGTGGGCGCTGGTAAGTTTTGTTTGAAATGTTAATGGTATATTGCGCTAGGAAGATGCATAGGTATGCTTTAATATTTGCGAGTGATGCTTTCCTTCCAGAGTACCCGTCTATTTCGTTGCATGTAAACATGTTGTCGAAATATCTGTGTGGAAACATGTGTGCAGTCGACGAGAACAGTTATTCTAGTTACCATGGAGATAACATGCTGATACTAGTAGATCAACCAATTGTTGTGAGTAATATTGTGGAATAAGGACGAGAATCTACGCCTGCAATATTGCTTGCAACATTGCATGCATCCCTTCAGCGGGGGTACACACAGCGCAATTGAGCCATGGCGAGTAATATTGCGTGATAAGTTTCGGGCCTTTAACCAATTCACCACGCTTCTACCTCTGTTATCACCCTTTATCAGTGGTCCGTGTTAAAACTTCATCTGTGCAAGAACACATGAAAAAATTGTTTTAATTTTTACACATAGGACACGTACTGGAACAGTGAGGAGTTTCATCGTTCATTTATCAGAGGTTCTTGGGATGGATTCTGGTGGTCCTTTATTTCCATGACCACAGTAGGGTAGGAAAACATCTTGTTCGCACTATTGCTATCTCCTAATCACGTCTGCATAGTGACCTTTCATGAGAAACTTATGTTAGTGAGTGTAAGTTATAGACCAGTTCATTGAGGGGTGTTTCTTAACATTATTGAGATTGTTGGACCTAAAGGTTTGGAATATGCCACTATAAAAGATGGACCATTAATAATTCTGAACAACAGTACTTTAAATTCTTGATCTATACAGAAGTTGGTGGCATTAGTTCTTTGCTCGGTCCCGTACTCGTTCAAAATCTGCTATATCGAGCATTGCCAAGCATGTATCATTAAATCAATCACGCCGAGAGGCTGACACCCAGCGGATCTCGTCACTGCTTATGGCCCAGTTGACTAAGCATTCGTTTCGACAAAAGCGACCTTCATTTTATTTCCCTCTAAGAATAGAAAAACATTGACCTAGATCTTCGATTAACTATTACCAACAAAATAAATGTCTGCACGTGTACAAGTAATTAAGACTATTTGTGCTTTTGTGGTTCACCACCATGTATTATAAAGTATTCACGCATTTCGTATGCATCAGATATGGCGACAAATCTCCAAAGTCTGTCGTGGCTCGAGTTTTCTCCATCATCTGGATCCTGTTAGGCCTCATAATCATGGCGATATTTACGGCAAACATCACCTCTGCTCTGACCGCTCTCTCTTTGCAACTGGAACCAAGTAGCCTCGTTGGTTTAAAGGTGGGTCTACCTGTTCTTTTTCTGTGTGTACCAAAATATAACATAGCGCTAGCTTGAGAGTCAGTTGTGCGCGAAATATCGACCAGATATAGGTCATCTCAAACCCTGTTGTTTAGATTAAGATTAAGGACATTAAGTGGTATGTTCGTCAGAGACATTGGTACCGGTATATTTAATATAACCATGCCCTTTCATTTGATGTGCTTTCAATTATGACCTCCTCAATTCCAGAATGGTCTTGAGTTCTCTAGGAATAACGAGCGCTTCTCTGATTGATGTAGAGAAAAGTAAATTGTACTTAACCATCATAACTCACAAAATACTGATTTTCGTGAGAATGGAATAACTTTGACCGGGATGCTAGAAGCTGGACTATTGTCGTTGTCACATTGTTCTACTTTTTGCTGGCGAAAATCATATAATCTATGAACAATTTAATCGTTCAAAACGATAATTTTGTAAGTATCCTAAACTGATGCCTGCACAGTTAAATTTGGTCCATTTGTTGGTACTTATTCTTGTAGAAGTAACCTTGCTGGAATTCCCATTAGGTCGCAGTATTAGGCAATGGAACAGAGTACCAACATGCACTTGAAGAAGATGCTAATCCCACAGGTTATGTATGAGTACAAGCACTTGTAAAAGAAGATAAATACTGGGATCAAAATATAGAAGTTCGTATATGTAGCACTCTAGATTTAACAAACCGGTGTCTGTATTTAGCTCTTACTAAGCGAGCAGGAGGTCTGTGCGGGAGAATCTTGACCGAGGCCCTGAGTACAGACCGAACGCAATGAGGTATGTACACACGACCAAGGTCAACAAAGCTCGGTTAATGTAACTGGTTTGTAACTAACTGATATTTTGCTTGCGAATGGCGGTGAGCTGAATTAAAGGCTTTTTGGCACTGCCATGAATAAATATTGTTAAATGAAAATACTCAATGATTTTGCATTGCCGGTCTAGATGGCAAAAACTAGACCGCTTTCAATATCGACTTCAGCCAATCAAATTCGTGAATTTGGAGGTTCCCAGTCCCTGTGAGACAGAGCGATATAATTATAGCTTGTGTTGTAAATGTTAGTAAGAAGGAAACAGACTTTTCGTTTTTCGATTTCAGACGTTACAGCTGGGTGTTTTTAACACTGTCCATCAATATTCCTCTCTTTCTTTAGTGTTCCACAGAATTGACGACATGATTCAGGCCGTCAAATCAAAACAGGTCGATGGAATGTTACTGGATCGCTATACAGCTTCCTATTACCAGTCAAGAAATCAATTGAAATCGCTTTACACCGTCAAAACGTTAGAGCTTCAAAGAGACATTGGAATTCTCTTTAACGAAAACAGAAGGTTGCTCGCAGAGTGCTTATTAAATTATCACCGAGCAAGTATTTGGAGTTCGGTTCAAACCATTACTGCTACGTACAAGGTAACGTTTCAAGTTTATGTGAAAAGTGAAATTAGGTCTTAGGTGGCCAATAATATTCAGTGGCGGATTTAGGGGAGGGGCCCAGGGGACCCGGTTCCCCCCTTATTTTGAGTAAAAAAAGAAGAAATGACTGAAGGGAAAATGGCCGCCATGGCAAGTAAATCAAGACCCCCCCCCCTCCCCCTTAGCTCAAGGTCTGGATCCGCCACTGATATTCTTCTTCTTCTCAGATTTTCCCTGATTTACCGACAACGCAATCGCACAATGCAATTAGCCTGCACTGACACAAACCAAACATCGGATCTTTACTAAAACTGGAAAAAACCGGAAGCCTTCTAAGAAAACATGTGGTTACGGGATAATGGATAACCACTATGGTGCCTAAAGTGAAGAGTTGCGGAATTTTATAGTTTTATGGAAAGTATTGCTTATAAAAATTTGAATGCTCTTTTCATTAATTGATAGCGATTCAATAAGCAGAATTTTTATATGGCTTGTGTTTGTAGACGATATAACGCACGCTCTGATTGGGTAATTCTAAGACATTACTTCCCCGTCATGCCCACGGGCCAATTACCGACCTGCAAAAACAAAGCAAAAAGCCATGTAATGAAAAAAATATTTTTAACCTGAAATATTCGGTCTTTACGGAAAAATCTCAAACCTCGGACCAGTGTCGTATTGACCTTGCTATAGCTCAATGCGGCAAGGTCTCGGTTTGAGATTTTCCTGTAACGGCCTCTTCTCGGTTAATAAGTAGTTAGTATTGGCTGCTTTTCCTTTTCTCCTCTAGCTTACTCAGTTAAAGCCTCCCACAAAAGTCAATCTGTTCGACGAGTCCTCTCCTTTCATAAAAGCGTCCTTGTACATTTCGCTTGGGGTATTGGCTGGATTGCTGCTTATTGGAACATTGTGGAACATTCTTATTAGAAAGAAGAGGAGGGTCAAACAAACTAATGCACCAGGTAAGCATCTTACTTATATTGTGATGGGTAGTTAAAGTCAAGGAAAACTGACTTCCCTTCTCTCCCTCATTTGACCCTCAGTCCCACATGTGCGACTGAGATTCAAGTCCTTAAAAAACATATTTTTAATCTTACTCATTAGAGGCAGCGACAGTCAATGGAGGAATGAGAACAGATACGATCCAAAACGACCTCGAAATGGCAAGACAGCTTCTTCGACAAACGCAAGAACAGTTTGTCAAACTGGAATTCCATGTTTCGAGATTAAAATATAATCAATAATTTATGGTAGAGAGATGTCAGAGTTTCAGATGTCATAAGTTTCATCTTATTATTTTGAGGCTTCAATTGTTTGTCTTCTTCCAAATGATACCACATTTAATGGACTTTAAAGGGAACCTCCACTCTTACAACAAGTTGGCTTTAAGATGTTTGAAGTAATGACTATCTCAAATTTTACTGGACAAGGTGAAAATAATATTCAAGAGTAACAAAAATTGAGTTAAGGTTATTGCCTATTTTCGCTTTTAAATTTCCCGCGCACCGCCATCTTGTATTTTGTGACGTCATTTGGTTGCCGCTATTGTTAGGAAGCAGAGCATCTTTTGTTTGAAACAATTGTGCAACCATATGACGTCATGTAATCCAAGATGGCGGCGCGCAGGAAACCCAAAAGCAAATATAGGTGAAAGGCAAACCCTGTTTTGCTGACACTGAGCCCTCATCGCTGGGTTTTCAACCGAAATTTGACATAAGACAGTATTTCCTGCAAGTTAACATCCTTTTGCTTTAAGAGTGGAGGTTTCCTTTAAATGTCTGATTTTTCGGAACAAACAAGCAACAGCAAACGGTTTCTTAGTTCTTGCTCAGTACACCAGATTATTAAGATTTAGCTGCAAGCAAAGGCTTAACTTTTTGTTGCAGAGCTTCTTTTTCATTTAAGATCTCTTCGGTATATTCAGAGAACGTTTTTTTTTGCTTCGTATCGTTAAAATAACATAGTTTTACCCTAAACTATTGTCGCAAGTAGCTAGAATAGCTAGTGCACAGCATTTCTTAGAAACAGAAAAAGAAAAGTTTCAATGCACAATTTTTTTCGAATAATAACCTTCCCCCACACTAAGCACCATCCCTCCGAAAAAGCCTTCTACCATTACATGCCTCAGTAACATGCTTAATCCTTTTTAAAGACCTTTCTTACGTAGGGTTAACACATTTTATCTTATCATTCCCTCTTGTAAATAATTTCTAAGTGCCGTTAATAAGTATGTATTTATGCATGTACTTATTAAATACGGATTTATAGAAGTATTCATCGACGTTTTGATTAGAAAACTTACACAAATCAGCCTTCCCTCCCATTAAAACCATTGATGAAACCATTGATAAATCGTAACCTTGAGAGTTAAAATGTCTGATCCTACCTAACCTAGATTTTTAATTTCTCTGTTTCCTTCTTCGCCTTAGCCTTGAATGAAAAGATATATCAAACAATCTCCCCATTGAAAACCCTTTGTCTTATTGTTTATTGATTTCTTAATTAATTGAATCTCTTATTTGATTGTAAATCACGTAGAGTAAATCGGTAAGTAGTTCAGTATGTTGCGCGTGACTGTGTCATAAACACGTCCGTAGTAAAATTAGTAGCTCATCGGTGCCGCAGCATAGGTCATATACTTTAGCAAATGACTCAGGGCATTGGTATTATCTTACGCCTGGGTCCAGTGCTAGCAAATCACAGGTTAAATTTAGGATTTTGGAAAAGGTTGCTTAAACACTCTCTCCTGGGTGGCGAAAGTCAATGTAAGTGTAAATTGTCCTGCTGCCCACCCAAAAAAGAGACACAAAAAACACACACACAAAAACAAAACAAACGACAACAGCCATACCTTACTTCTAGATGTGGAATCTAACACATAAACCTGTTGAATGCCCACTAGGGGTTTGCCGCCTTGGAAAAGTTTGTGTCGGTTAATCTGCTGGGGTTTGATTCATAAAAATTACAATTTCCTCTTTTGTGATTGGTTACAAAAAACTCCTAATTTTCACAAATTCACTTGCCAAATTGTTATCGGACATTTAAAATTATAGTTTAAATTAGTCAATCACATTCAAAGTTGCATTTTAAATCAACCAATCTCAATTTCAGAGCAACATGAAACAGTGTACGCCTCCTTTGCCAGTCTTTTAATGCAAATTTTCCCTCTCTTTTATAACTTGGCTTTTCTTCTTTTCTCGGAAATTGTAATTTTATGATAAATTGGTGTCAATTCTGTAATCATAGTCGTGACAAAGAAATCGATTTTGTTATCACTTGTATGATTACAGACCGAATTGGACGCCACTCAGTCCTATTACCAATTACTTATACATGGTAAAAAAATATTTCTGCATATATCTGTAAACTGCAATTGAAAAAAGAAGATAATCAAAATAAAAGAAACCTGCTTTTAAAGTTGCCTTGTAAATTCTTTCAAACGTTGTTACGACATATTTTGCTTTTCAAAAGTCGCAAATCTGATGTTTGCTTGTTTCAAACATCACCTACGTTGTACAAAAGAAAACACTTCTTTTCGTAACCATAGGGGGAAGGGGGGTTTGGCAAAAAGGTCTAGCTGTCATGATATCTTTCTGTGACGCCTACAGTGTAATAACAGGAAGTCTTTACAACCTAGCGACAACGTTCAAGAACGGAGGAAACATAAAGGTTAGGCCTACTCTGGGGCCTGAAGTCGCCTTAAGTCGCCTAAAGTCGCCTTAAGTCGCCTTAAGTCGCCTAAAGTCGCCTTAAGTCGCCTTAAGTCGCCCTAAGTCACCTTAAGTTGGTATCAGTTATGCAATGTTAAAAAGGTTACCCCTATTCAAATTACCCCTGTAGAAGGTTATTGGAGTTAACAACTGCCATGCAAAGTAAACTCCACTCCAACCTAGAGGACGAGGAGGCATGGTAACCTAATGGTTGGTGCAGTGAACCCCTATTGGGGATCATTGCATTGTGTACATACTCCACAGTGCCTCTCCTCGTCCAGATGTATAAATGGGTACTGGGCACTACTACTCGTCACACTTTTCTTTTTGTTTATATATGAGAGTTTGGCTTTGCCCCATGGGCTATTGGCCCGTGGCCCTTAAGGGCAAAGGGTCTAATAATTGCTTTAGTATCACCCAACTAGTTGGACAGAAAAGGCAATAATAAGGACTCGAGGACTATTACTAATAGTCCTCGAGTAGCGTAATCAATTAAAAATTGCAGGATTTGCATTAGTCCACTAGTTGGGTGATACTAATATAGTTTATTCGGAGGATGTCTAAGCAAATGAAATCACTGTGAAACTACTAAAGATAAAGGGACATTTCAGGAACACAACTTACAGTAAAGCGATAAGACTTCACTTCAACATGCAATGTCAATAATTTTCATGGCATTGAAAATAGGGCTGACTAGGGCCCTTTAAAAAGCTGAGGACCCAGCAATCACTGTATTATGCTGGCTTTCTTACACATGAAAGAGCTAATATTATATTAGTCCTGTACCTGTCTAGCCCCCATGTTGGCAGGAATAATTTCTACATTTAGACTTAAACTGGAATGACAATCTGATGTATACTCTCTGACAGATGGCTTTTTATTTCTACTAAGTTTTAATTTTTTTCTTGTATTTAATTGTAAAAAAGTTAACAAAAAAGATGACACTCTATGTTATCAACAGGAAATAATATTATATTGAATATGGAAAGAGATAACAAAGAACTATACTGCAACAATTTAATTTATTACTTTTTGTAATATGTTACCGAATCAGATTTCGAAGACCTACAGTGTATAAACAGCACACTGAGAGGTGTTCCAGAATATCAAGATAAAAAAATAATAAAAAGACAGACATTCTGGGTTAAGGCTCAATTCTTTCTAGTCACTTTTACACTGGGCAGAAAAACATTGAAACATATGGTAATTCAAAGTCAATTGAATCGAAGTGAGGCTACCCTTTAAATACTCTACTTACCCAGTGTAAAAGAGTGACGAAAGTTGGCCCTTTCTCCAGCATAAGTCATTATCTGCATTTCACTTCCACATTCGACCAAATCGACTGACCAACTGCAAACGTTTGAATTTCGTAAACTGGACGAACCAACTTGCAGCATAATAATTGTCTCTCTTGCCCATTAAATTCTGTTCGTACATTTGATGAAGCCAGGTATTCACATCATCTTATACACTTTACGTGGACTGCGCTTCTGTTACTATCGAAAGCTTAAGGTGGTTCGAAATAGTTTCCATTTTCCCGAGACAAGTTCACAAATTCTTTTCTAAGTTATGTTTGGTTCATCGTATCACTATGAAATTTGGCACAGAAATGAAAGAAACATCATAGATTCATTACATGACATTCATTTTAGAAAACCTGTTACCATAGCAACCATATGACGCATTCAGTTGAGCCCCTAAAATCGAAATCTATTGTCTTTTTTAAAAAATTGGTCGGTGAAATCTTCTCAAACTGCAATATTATATGTCACCAGAAATGACCTTCAAAATATTTCAGTTAAAAAAAAATCTGTAGAGTAGATTAAGAAAAAATCCTCTTTTTGACTATTGTTCTCTTATTTTTTTCCTGCCTACAGAATTTTTTAAAAATCGGACTATGTATGCAGCCAATTAATCCTGGTTATCACCGAAAAAATGAAAAAAATCCACCGAGCGGAAGCGGAAATATGAGCGATTAAAGTTATAAAAACTCCAAAATTTCGACACGACAAGATCAGCATTTGCGCATGTGCATTAGAACCCAGTTTGCGCGCGCCATAAAACTATTTCGAACCACCTTAAAGTTTTATTTTTGTTACTAGTAAACATGGCCGCCAGGTTTTGGAACACGTGACTTAGTTAAAGCGCACGTGAGTTAGTCACGCACATGCTAGTATGATTACTCCGACGGGCGCTTACAAAAAAAGAGAAAGAAAACAAATCGCGAAACTAATTCTTACTTAAAGTTGATTTGGTTGATTTGAAATAAATCTGCAATCGGGAACACTGAGCAGGAGAATTTGAGGCCGAAAACACGCGTGATGTCTTGTATGTTTGAAGCATGGAAACCAGTTAGCGGTGCAAGGGTTACTGGGATAATCAAAATGGCGGAGACCAGTGTGTGTATCTATTAATTTCAAGTATTTCGTTGTGAAAATGTCGTTCTGGACATTTGTAATGTACCAGGTGAAATGCAGTGAAAACTTGGAAGGCATGTCTCCTGGTGGTCTGATCAACCATGGTAAAAAAAAAAACCTCGATTGCGGATTCCCTATATAAACTGGGTCGTCAAAGTTTTCTGGAGCCACACCAGTAGTTGGTGAAATTCGAAATGAAGTGTTTTTACAAAGGACCTTAGCATGCGGTACTCATTATGGTATTGGAATGCTTTGTCAGACTGAGGCAGGAGAGCAGCAAATTGACTAGGTCCCTGAAAAGGACTGAGCAACTTTGGAAAGGCATGCATTTGCCAAACTCCCATGCCAAAATTGACAGTGGAGATGCCAAAAACATGGCAGATAAGTCTACCAAAATAACCATTTTTATAATTTGGGAAGCATTGTAAAATAAATGCATGTAAATAAGATTAATTTATTTTAATTTCTTGTTGTTTCAATTATGGAAAATATATAAAACAAGCTAAATCATGTCTCTTTTCTTAAATTTTTGTCACTGTGAATGTATATTTTGGCTACATTGTAGAATACCTGGCCCACTTATTTGCATCTCATTAAATAAGAGTAGCAACTATTGTTATATACCTGGTTCTTCAAAGCATACCGACACATGTAAATGGCTGGGCTGGGTATTCTGCAATCACTCCTATATTTTTATATTTTTGTTTGATGTTGGATTTTATTGTGATATCTTCACTAATATTCATGCTACCTTCCTTGTATTTATTGTTATTATTATTCTTATAATAGTAACTGTTCAGTGTTGGTGGTAATTCTATCTTAAAAAGTATTGTAAAAAATGGTTTGAAGTCTGGATAATTGAGTATATGATGACTTGTGTGAATACAAAAGTAAACAGATGACGGGTACAATATTGGTTTATTGCAAGAAACTTTGTTGAAAATTTTAAAGTATATGGAGAAACTGTTACTAAGTTTAGGTTTGTATCACTCTAGTGAAATTAAGTCGCCTTAAGTCGCCTAAAGTCGCCTTAAGTCGCCTTAAGTCGCCTAAAGTCGCAATGTTTTTTTGGCCAATTTCGCTTAAGTCGCCTTAAGTTGCCTTAAATCGCCCAAAGTCGCCTTAAGTTACGGCGACTTAAGGTCCCAGAGTAGGCCTAAGGTTAGTACATTTTTACTTTATACAAGATAGCATTTGGATTGATTTCTGAAGGACATCGTTTCCCACCACCTGTATTGTGATAGCAAAAGGAATATTGAACATAGAAATATATTCTTTGGCAGAGTTCTAGTCTTTGAGAGGGGCGGCTATAAATTCCCTTTCCCATCCCAAAGTTTGCTCAAATTAGCCTATGTTTTGCCCAAAATGTTTGGTTGTGATTCCCATTCCAAGTGATTCAATTTTCCCCGTAAAAAAGGAAATTGCAGTTCCAATTTTATCCCTTCGGACTCCTATTTAAGATCCGAAATCTACAAAAGAAAGAACATATCATGAAGCTCTCTTATAAAATATTAATATATTGCATTAAATTGTTCCAATACGAGCTAGTTTAGCTCGCAGATGGCTTCTCGTGATAAACTAAACTTGGCTTTGTTACTTTCACACTGCTAATCGCATTCCACTGATGGATGGAGGTGAATTAATGAAGTTCTTTCGAAAACAGAAGAATTTCCATTGCCGTTCTACGTGTTGAAACTCATGCTGAACTGAGAGGGCACTAAACGTTTGAAGTAAGCTCCAAACTGAAGTGAGTGATTTGAACTATACAAGTGTCCATGATTTAACTTAGGAATCTAGCTAAATGCCAGCAAGAGATACATTCGTATCATGTAAGCAGGCTGGCGCATTTAATGAGCGAGCGAGCCTCACGAAGTGGGAAAACAGACACCCCATTACCTGTTATTCGTTAAAAAAAAATTTACAGAGTTGTTTTCGAAGTCTGTGTAAGGTCAAACTTCAAGTCAAGGGTAGAACGGCATATTCTTCTTTGGAAGGGAAGTGTTTTATGTTTTATTTATCTGAGCCTTATTTTATAAAAAGCAAGAATTACCGACAAAAAGAAGTACATATGTATTTCACGCATCCTTCAACGACACCAAATGTATAACATTTTTGAATGTTATAAATTTGATGTCGTTGAAAGATTTGTGAAATAACATAAATCCTCCATATGAATATGTACCCTATCGAGGACTCACTTAATATTTTTCACTTTTAGAGTATTTTGGGAAAAAAAATAAAACCAATAAAGCATGATTAGAACGTTTCAAGTTTCAAAGAGACCGGTTTCCCTCCTGTCAGACCTGGTAATACTAGCTTTAGCTTGATAATAATATTCATGTCAATATAAGGAGCTAAGAGTTTCACCAGTGTATTTGGCAGGTGTTTAGTCAGCTTTTTTGCATTCTCTATCTTGGCGAAATCAGTCTTTACAACAAATTCAAGGCGCAAAATTGAAGTAGCTTTCAAAACAAACATCGATGAATACCATACATGGCTACTGGATTAACGTTTTACCATGATTAAAATATACATCTGAAAAAGCCGCCTCTCTGTTTTAAAGTTTAATGTGGTATCTTTAACAACTAGTGAGTCATATTTGATGTGGATGTTACTTACCAAAATGTAAATAATCTAAAGCAATTAGTATGGTAATAAGTTTGCTCAAAAGCGTTATAGCACCATAGTGTTTTCTTTTGCATATTAACTGATTCAGACACTTATATTTGTTTGGCCCATTTCTTAACAGTAAGGACGTTAGTTTTGGAAGTCAACTTGACGGGCATGCAACATGCATCCGAAATTGCAGTGTTTGCAGTTGAATCCGCTGGCAAATAACTTTCTCAAAAATTGAATTTTGCACAGTTTGTTAATAGCTAAGTCAAAATCTCTCATACATTAATTAGTCTATGATTTTTTCGCGAAGTTTTGTCTGTTTTCGTTTTCAAATTTACATTTGGCTTATTTAAAATAATGGCAATTTAGTGGTGAACAATGATGGCAATAGAGTGCTAAGGTTTTTGAACTATCGGTCTTTGATAGTTGCCCCTTGGAAATGAATGATATTAAAACCAGCAGCTTAGCCTTTTTAAATGTATTTGAAAAGAATTGAAGAGCAGAAGAAGAATTTGTACGATCATCAATTTTCCGCGCGGCAGCTATCAGCCGATAGTTCCTCAGCAGGAACACTCTTTTGTTTAATTATCGTACAGTGGTTAGAGGTCGTCTACATAATGGCAACGTTTTTTAGTTTCTCTACTGTTTCGAGGAAGTTTTAGGAATATTACTAGATAACTAAATTCTCAAGGACCACAAAGAAAAGAAACTGGCCGTCATGCGACTTTAAAACCCCAAAATGTTCAATGAACCGATAAGGTCGCGTACACAAATAATAGTTCAATCCGCTTCAGTCTGCTAAAGTATGAACTGTTAATACTCTTTTGAGAAATGATTAGAGATCGTTATTTAAAGGAAATTTGGTGAGAATTCTACTAAAACAATTAGATAATTCAATCTCGAAGGTTAGTGCGAAGAAACTCAAAAGCTGCCATGGACGGTCATCCGAGATATTTCAAAAAGGGTCAAAGTCCACATCATGCTGTCGTCTTAACGTGGAGGAAAAAAATGTTGGATTTTGTAAGCAGTAGAGTGTAAATAATGCACTGTACAAATTATATACATTAAAAAGAACCATGTCCCATACGTTGAAATGTTGGTTATTAAATCTAAACTGGTGATCCACTCGGCATTCTCGGGTAAGAGTAATAAAGTGGTCTGCCATTTATGAAGATTGATGCTGAGATCTGGTTATTAATAAATAATATGGTTCTTTATTATATGGCTAGCTCCGTAAGCGGGCAAGATGAATCAAATCCTGCGGTGTGATTGGCTACCCGAGCGAGCAAGATGGAGCTATCTTGCCCGCTCGGGACTACCCGTCTTGTCCCGCAAGAAAAATTTCCCCAAAAGCCATATAATAAATCCTTTATTGACCAAGCTTGTTCGGTCAAGATGGCTGGATATTGGCCGAGTTCTTTTTTTGCCTGTTTATGGAGTTCGACTCCATAAACAGGCAAAAAAAGAACTCGGCCAAAATCCAGCCATCTTGACCTCACACTTTCGTCAATAACCCATACTTATTTATCACAACCCTTGGACGGACAAGGGGCCATGAGGGACTGGTTGTGGACGTTACCATCGAGAGGTGCTGTTTCAGAAGTATATACCTCAGTGTTTTTTTTTATTTTCTTGAGAAGTTGACACTTAATGTCTTCATCCATTTCATGCCTCATGGAAAGCTGCAGTAGTATGCCAAATCTCATCAGATGTCATCCATTAATACCTTTTCCTTTTAGTTTTTCTTCCATATATGGAGCGACAATGACCACTTGGATTAAAATTCTTCCAAGGATTGTCATTGGTCTTGGTGTTATTCACCTGCGAACTACTTCGACTCCATAAACAGGCAAAAAAAGAACTCGGCCAATATCCAGCCATCTTGACCTCACACTTTCGTCAATAACCCATACTTATTTATAACAACCCTTGGACGGACAAGGGGCCATGAGGGACTGGTTGTGGACGTTACCATCGAGAGGTGCTGTTTCAGAAGTATATACCTCAGTGTTTTTTTTTTATTTTCTTGAGAAGTTGACACTTAATGTCTTCATCCATTTCATGCCTCATGGAAAGCTGCAGTAGTATGCCAAATCTCATCAGATGTCATCCATTAATACCTTTTCCTTTTAGTTTTTCTTCCATATATGGAGCGACAATGACCACTTGGATTAAAATTCTTCCAAGGATTGTCATTGGTCTTGGTGTTATTCACCTGCGAACTACTTCGACTCCATAAACAGGCAAATAAAGAACTCGGCCAATATCCAGCCATCTTGACCTCACACTTTCGTCAATAACCCGTACTTATTTATAACAACCCTTGGACGGACAAGGGGCCATGAGGGACTGGTTGTGGACGTTACCATCGAGAGGTGCTGTTTCAGAAGTATATACCTCAGTGTTTTTTTTTTATTTTCTTGAGAAGTTGACACTTAATGTCTTCATCCATTTCATGCCTCATGGAAAGCTGCCGTAGTATGCCAAATCTCATCAGATGTCATCCATTAATACCTTTTCCTTTTAGTTTTTCTTCCATATATGAAGCGACAATGACCACTTGGATTAAAATTCTTCCAACGATTGTCATTGGTCTTGGTGTTGATCACCTGCGAACTACTTCAGCGATTGGAAACGACTCCACCCCTGGTAATGAAGACGGAGACCAGAAGAACGAGGAAAATCTGACTATAGCCTGGATCAAGAAGCCTCCATACACAACATCACCTACCAAAGAATCGCTAGACGACGAAGCTCATGGTATGCTCAGAGACGTACTTTTTCGGTACATATGGTGAATATGCACGCGAACCAACATTTTACCGTGGAAAAACATTTCGAGCTGATAGTGAATTCCACATGATTGAGCTTCTGCGGCAAAACAAAGTCCACATCGCTGCTCCTATCTTCGAGCCTACAAACCGACGGTACGACGAATTTTCGTTTTTCAAAATCACTGATTATCCAGGGAGCGAGTTCATCACTAGTGAAGATGAAGTCAGCAAGCTCAGCCTTGTCTTGGACGCAGTGCTGAAGTCTTGGTCATTGTTTGCGGTGACTCTGATACTCACGGCCATTGCTGGAGTCATTATGTGGGCGCTGGTATGCTTAACTTTGTGTAATTAGATTGGTATAGGTAATCGTAAAAATGAAAGTGCATTTAAAGATTTACACTGGAAGTGATATTTGAAAATTCTCTCAAAATTATACGAACTCTTAAGCCTGGTTTTCACTAGCGACGCAAGCATAAGCGGAAGCACAAGCGCAAGCATAATTCTCCGTT
>OZ026599.1:25659233-25669233 GCA_964020085.1 Micromussa lordhowensis | reverse complement strand
GGCAATAATAATAATAATAATAAAGAAAGATAACAGCATCCTGTTCGGTATTGAACAAAGCAAAGGTGTCGTCGACATATCTACGGTAGAACTCAATGCCCGAATTGTAATTCTCTAGCCAGCGTTTCTCATGGTGGCCCATAAAGAGATTCGTCGAATCTATCAACTTAGCGGTAGACTACATTATGCAGGGTAACCCAGATATTAAATTAGGAAGGGAAAATCTTACTGAGTTATTTTTGTTTGCCACTGCCCAAACCCATTTTTCCTTTTTGGGTAATTTTTACGATCAAATTGATGGGGTAGCCATGGGCTCCCCGCTTGCTCCTGTATTAGCTAATCTCTTTATGGGCCACCATGAGAAACGCTGGCTAGAGAATTACAATGATAATAATAATATTTATAGCATTTATATGCAATGGCGACATCGCATTTTCAAAAATTTTTAGTGCTGCAGATAAAGGTTTTATTCCTTTCAATCACCATGAGATTTAATTAACTTTGGAAGAAAATGTCTTCTTTACCAAACGATTTTGGCAAATTTGCAACTACTCCCATGAATGGCGACGATCAAAAGTGGCTGATATGAGCATATTTACAAGGTATAAGGATTGAAGTCACGCAGAAGGCGTGAAATCATTACTTCTTCGAAATAAAAACGTTCTCTATGTTTTTTGGAGTTAAAATGTCAGTGTGGATTTTAGGCATGCGGCTACCATTAAGTTTTCCGATTCAGCAATGGACGAATTTTAAATGAAAAGGAGAGTCCGAAAAAAAAAATTGATTACATGTTTGTAGTGTGATACAAATGTACGTGCTGATCGTCAATCGGGTATATTAGTATTATATTCAAAGAGGGCAAATCAACCTTATTTTTGATGATTTCGGTTTTAGATCGTATTTATATCGAGCTCCCAAATATGCAGATATGGAAAATGTTATACACCGGATAAAAAAAACATTTTGACAAGCTGACAACTAATGTAATATTTAAATCAAACAGCTTTCCTTTTCGACTTTATGCTTAGATTATCTGAATGAAGCCTGGGAGAAAATTTGTGACTGAGCTGGACAAGTCTAAAACGTTCTATTTGGTTTCTTGTTGACGGTACGTGCGATATATCTGAATTATTTCTCAATCGATCCCTGGTTGTTGGAATGGAGCAAATTTACCCCAGATTCCTCCAAGTTGTCCTCAAACGTGATCAGTAAACTCTACAATACAATGACATTGCACGATGTTCCTAGGCTGCCTGTGGCCGATGTGTCCTTTCATGTTTCATTTTCATTGGCTTGCTGTTGCTGAGAAAATGTCATCATGTTTTACGTGAATATGTTATCTCGATAACTATCTATCTATCTTTCAACAATTTTTATTGCTGCAAATAAAGGTTTTATTCCTTTCAATCACCATGAGATTTAATTAACTTTGGAAGAAAATGTCTGCTTTGCCAAACGATTTTGGCAAATTTGCAACTACTCCCATGAATGGCGACGATCAAAAGTGGCTGATATGAGTATATTTACAAGGTATAAGGATTGAAGTCACCTAGAAGGTACGTGAAATCATCACTTATTTGAAATAAAAACGTTCTCTGTGTTTTTTGGAGTTAAAATTTCAGTGTGGATTTTAGGCATGCGGCTACCATTAAGTTTTCCGACTCAGCAATGGACGAATTTTAAACGAAACGGAGAGTCTTGACTCCGGAAAAAAAATTGATTACATGTTTGTAGTGTGATACAAATGTATATTATGAAGCCGTAAGTAAACTAATGTTTGACGTGCACAACCAAAGCGCTCCAATAAATATTTTGAAACTATTTACTAAAATATCTCATATTCATACCTACAATACTCGATCATCCAAATCGCAGTTCTTTAGTACAAAAAGTATTCTAGACTTAACTTACAAAAAAAGGCTTTCTCGCGTGTTGGTGTCAAAATTTGGAATAAGATATACCAAATGAATTTAAAACATTATCAAAAGATTCCTTTAATAAAAAAATGAGTTCATATGTGATGCATTAATGTGACAGCGCGATGCTGTTAGTGAGTTCATATGAGCCAGCACGTGGCTGTGTAGCCGCGCGATGCGGTTCCAGTCAATACCCACAATTTGACCCTTGCTCACCACAGAGTCTCCAGTAGCTCAGTGGTAGAGCATCCGACTAGATCACGGAGGGTCGTGGGTTCAAATCCCATCTGGGGCTCGGATTTTTTCCGAGTCTACGTGTCTCCTAGAATTTACGTAATTTCATGAAAACTACTTTATTTCAGATACTAGATAGTGAAGAATCTTATCTTGATTTCGAAAATATCTCCTCCAAACTTAAAGACTGCTTAATTAAAACGAATTGACGCGATTGCCTTACTATTTATTTTACCTCTATACTTTATTGTACTTTATTGTATTTACCAGTTATGCTTCTCTCTATTTACTATTTAATTTACTTCTATACTTTATTGTACTCTATTGTATTTACCAGTTATGCTTCTCTCTATAATTTGACAATGTCTAACTATTTAGTTTTTAACTCTCCTTATATATTGTAACTAAATTTTATTGATGATTGACCCGCCTCGATTAGCAAATTTGTTATCTGGGGGTCAACCTTACCTTAACTTTTTTTTATAAGAAAAGAAATAAAAGTGTGTGTGTAAAGTGTGTATGTACGTGCTGATCCCTTATCGTCAATCGGGTATATTAGTATTATATTCAAAGAGGGCAAATCAACCTTATTTTTGATGATTTCGGGTTTAGATCGTATTTATATCGAGCTCCCAAATATGCAGATATGGAGAATGTTATACACCAGATAAAAAAAAAACATTTTGACAAGCTGACAACTAATATAATATTTAAATCAAACACCCTTCCTTTTCGACTTTATGCTTAGATTATCTGAATGAAGCCTGGGAGAAAATTTGTGACTGAGCTGGACAAGTCTAAAACGTTCTATTTGGTCTCTTGTTGACGGTACGTGCGATATATCTGAATCATTACTTCTTAAATAAAAACGTTCTCTGTGTGTTTTGGAGTTAAAATTTCAGTGTGGATTTTAGGCATGCGGCTACCATTAAGTTTTCCGACTCAGCAATGGACGGATTTTAAACGAAAAGGAGAATCCGGAAAAAAAATTGATTAGATGTTTGTAGTGTGATACAAATGTACGTGCTGATCCTTTATCGTCAATCGGGTATATTAGTATTATATTCAAAGAGGGCAAATCAACCTTATTTTTGATGATTTCGGGTTTAGATCGTATTTATATCGAGCTCCCAAATATGCAGATATGGAGAATGTTATACACCAGATAAAAAAAAAACATTTTGACAAGCTGACAACTAATATAATATTTAAATCAAACACCCTTCCTTTTCGACTTTATGCTTAGATTATCTGAATGAAGCCTGGGAGAAAATTTGTGACTGAGCTGGACAAGTCTAAAACGTTCTATTTGGTCTCTTGTTGACGGTACGTGCGATATATCTGAATCATTACTTCTTAAATAAAAACGTTCTCTGTGTGTTTTGGAGTTAAAATTTCAGTGTGGATTTTAGGCATGCGGCTACCATTAAGTTTTCCGACTCAGCAATGGACGGATTTTAAACGAAAAGGAGAATCCGGAAAAAAAATTGATTAGATGTTTGTAGTGTGATACAAATGTACGTGCTGATCCTTTATCGTCAATCGGGTATATTAGTATTATATTCAAAGAGGGCAAATCAACCTTATTTTTGATGATTTCGGGTTTAGATCGTATTTATATCGAGCTCCCAAATATGCAGATATGGAGAATGTTATACACCAGATAAAAAAAAAAACATTTTGACAAGCTGACAACTAATGTAATATTTAAAACAAACACCCTTCCTTTTCGACTTTATGCTTAGATTATCTGAATAAAGCCTGGGAGAAAATTTGTGACTGAGCTGGACAAGTCTAAAACGTTCTATTTGGTCTCTTGTTGACGGTACGTGCGATATATCTGAATTATTTCTCAATCGATCCCTGGTTGTTGGAATGCAGCAAATTTACCCCAGATTCCTCCAAGTTGTCCTCAAACGTGATCAGTAAACTCTACAATACAATGACATTGCACGATGTTCCTAGGCTGCCTGTGGCCGATGCGTCCTTTCATGTTTCATTTTCATTGGCTTGCTGTTGCTGAGAAAATGTCATCATGTTTTACGTGAATATGTTATCTCGATAACTATCTATCTATCTTTCAACAATTTTATTGCTGCAAATAAAGGTTTTATTCCTTTCAATCACCATGAGATTTAATTAACTTTGGAAGAAAATGTCTGCTTTACCAAACGATTTTGGCAAATTTGCAACTACTCCCATGAATGGCGACGATCAAAAGTGGCTGATATGAGTATATTTAATTACAAGGCATAAGGATTGAAGTCACGTAGTAGGTACGTGAAATCATTACTTCTTTGAAATAAAAACGTTCTCTGTGTTTTTTGAAGTTAAAATTTCAGTGTGGATTTTAGGCATGCGGCTACCATTAAGTTTTCCGACTCAGCAATGGACGAATTTTAAACGAAAAGGAGAGTCTTGACTCCGGAAAAAAAAATTGATTACATGTTTGTAGTGTGATACAAATGTACGTGCTGATCCTTTATCGTCAATCGGGTATATTAGTATTATATTCAAAGAGGGCAAATCAACCTTATTTTTGATGATTTCGGTTTTAGATCGTATTTATATCGAGCTCCCAAATATGCAGATATGGAGAATGTTATACACCGGATAAAAAAAAACATTTTGACAAGCTGACAACTAATATAATATTTAAATCAAACACCCTTCCTTTTCGACTTTATGCTTAGATTATCTGAATGAAGCCTGGGAGAAAATTTGTGACTGAGCTGGACAAGTCTAAAACGTTCTATTTGGTCTCTTGTTGACGGTACGTGCGATATATCTGAATTATTTCTCAATCGATCCCTGGTTGTTGGAATGCAGCAAATTTACCCCAGATTCCTCCAAGTTGTCCTCAAACGTGATCAGTAAACTCTACAATACGATGACATTGCACGATGTTCCTAGGCTGCCTGTGGCCGATGCGTCCTTTCATGTTTCATTTTCATTGGCTTGCTATTTTTACGTGAATATGTTATCTCGATAATTTGGCAATGTTATATCATTCTCTGTTCTTCCAAGTTATCTCAAGTCTATTTTTTTTATTCCTCTGAAAATTATAGACGAAAAAACAGTAAAAAAATGATTTACGGACGCATTTTTTACTTGTTAAAAAGTTGATTGTTATTCAAATCCGCATGTTTGTTTTTTTTTCTATCAAAATAACATCTTGCCATTTAAAACTTTTCCCTTTATTTTGTTTTTGTTTGTTTTGTGTGTTTTTTTTAAACAAGCGTTGTCCTTTTTTCTGAGACATTGCCTCTGACTTTTCGTTTTCCACTCGTGAATTGCGCACCGACCCCTCAATATGCTTGAGTTAACGTATCGAAGCAAACAGGGCAGAATTTCCGAGCGAAATTCTGCATTTTATCAACCGCTTCAACTTGACCCTTTGGGCGCCATTTTGAATTTCATCCAAGTGAAACGTGAAGTCAAACTAGTAGTGATGACTCAACCAAAGTTTTGCTTAGAGACGCCTCCTCCCTACTGATTATTTCAATATTTACAATGCTAGACAGCAAACTTCACTTTTCAACCGCATTTAGAGCCAACTATTTCTTGTTGAACCAGAAACAAAAATGATGAATGTTTAAAACATATGACATCGTCCACCCTTGTCAAATGTAGTAATGATCGTTTCAATTGTAATGCCTTCTTATCCAAATGTTACTTTGTTTCTTTGGCACCATATTAGCGAACACTGAAGTACTGCTCGTTCTCCAAATATGAAAATCAACCACAATATTCCCATAATCGGATAACATTAAACATAAAACAAAACAATATTTTAATCCATCTGTTCAATTCACGAGTTTTCCCACAGAGCACTTTGATTGTTACCCTATAGGACGAACGTCATTTCAGGAAATGAAATCGCCACTCTTCTTTATTCTCAAAGTATGCCTTTCCACTTTTAATTTCATTATTTCTCCGCATATTTGATTAAAAATTAATGAGCCACACGCTATGCTTTCGCGATAACACTGTCATAATACAAATGTCTGCTGTAATCAACATTCACTAAAATCATCAAAAGTCCCTATGTGAATTTAAAAAAATGTGAAAGAAAGTCGTCTTAATTTCTATCAGTTCCGATTGAACCATATTCAGCAACTGGAATATTGAAATACAAATATAATTGAGATATAATTGTACAACTTCTGCCAAAATTCATTAATAGTTAACAACCTCAGTATCATCTTTTATTTATAACATACATATTTGATAAAGCAGTTTTTTGGGGCTGTATTCCACAACGAGAGGCAGTAACAGACTGTATTTTGTAAGAGGTTTTTCACGGTAAGGAAAATTATAAATTCATGAGTCCGATAACGTATCCTCTCCAAAATGCAATTTAGGCGTTTTTGCCTCCTATAACTTTTAATGTTGAAAATTGCTTCATGTCTATCAGACCCAACTACTTTTATTTTATTTCTAGTGCAAGGGCCACTTAGCTATAAATGGCATCTCTCAGATAAGGAAGCTGGAGGTTTTAGCCTGTATATTACTTTACAAAAACCTTGTCTCACTCAGCATTGGAGCGTGTAAATAGCTACAAGCAACAACTCGCATGATGCTGTCAGATAGCCATAATTAGACTCGCAAGTATATCATCGAGGGAGCAGGGATCATTTTTGACAAACAAGCAACCTAAGTCATTAGAGCCTTCTAAGCTTTATCTCTTACCATTATCTTGCTTGCTTATGCTGATAGACTACATGCAACGGTGGCCAGTAAGTTTGGGGATTGTTAGGAGGCTCTTATGCTTTGCTTATTCTGAGATTGGCGTGAGTAGTGGCACTTCCTTGCATACTGTGGCTGCGCTCGTAACACGAATGCAGTACGGAAGTACGCAGTACGAAACAACACGATAACAGTCTTTTTATTTGCCGGTAACGAAACACTAAGACGATACTAAACCTGCTTTGGCCTCTTCCTAAGCGTAACGCGAGAATTCTGGGTTTAATTTGTTGAGAAACAGCATATTTTGTTCAAAAAGGACACAATTATTATCCAACCCGGCAATAGCGATCGAAGAGCGAGTTGCCAGACGCGGGTGACACATTTTTGGCGCCAAAATGAAAAGCTTGGAGATACAGAATGTTATGCATTTTTCACTTTTTACAATCTTGTGCGGTTTTTAGAATTATAAACCCCTTTTCGCGAATATAAAATACCGTCTGCAGTGAATCTGAATGCCGATTAATTTATTCAAATTTCAGACACACAGCTCGAATGCACCTGGTATTTAAGCGTCATGCTTGACTTTAACCATTAAATAATGTATGGTGGTGATATCGTATACAAAAATAATACTGTCTTAACGTGTTAACTCTCTCTCTATGTCATTTGAAATTGCAATGACAACCGCTTTTTGGAATGCATCTCAAGCCAAATTCTTCCTTATAGAATCTCGCTTTTTTTTCTTAAGCGACATTACAGAATTGGTACCAAACTTGATTTGCAGAAGGTTCTTCAGACCCTATTTACTTCTTTTCGTTTATATATCTGTTTGTTTTGCATCTTCCTGGGAAGGTAATGCTTAAGACATCTTAAAGGCCAAGCACTTCATCCGCAGCATTTTTTGTAATACAAAAATTACGGATCTCCCGAATGTTATTTAATTCTATGTTTGCGATCTCAAGGCGAAACCCATTTAGCCTTTGCATGGAGTTTTCTTGGCATTTATGTGCTTGGTCTACATGGTGATTTCGCCACGATTTTTACTTTGAATGCGAAATTGTTCTCTGATTAACTCAAAACAATCTTTGGCTTCCTTCCGAGGTCGACGTCTGTGATTTAACTGAGTTAATGGTATAAACAACAGTCGATAGATTATGTCTCAAATCCTGTGAAAATTTGAAAAAAGGGACGGAGACTTCGGACACAGCTCATCAAAGTTACGCTTTCATTTTTGCGGGAGCTTGTGGATCTTTTTCATAAACGTCAAAGAAACTTGCACAAAATTAAAACGTCCGCCCATTTTAAATATACACAATTCTTGGCCAGAGACAACACTAACCACAATTTCTCGTCTATAGCGAAGCGCTTTTTGGAGTATTTTTATTTCTACAGCAAGTTAATGAAGCGTTCTTCTTTTTTTAAACACAACAACTTTGAATGTCATCAGCTGGGAAAATTTTGAACTTTGTTCGCATCAGCCGATTTCAATTGCAATGAAGTCAATTGCAATGAAGCCGTGACCTCTATGAGGGCCTCCATGTAAGTGCTATTACTCCGGCCTCAATTTGTTCATGATGACCTGCAGATTAACAGTAATAACATATCTTGACTGTGGAAGGACCATACGAGTATGCAAAGAAACCCGAGAACGATTCAAAACGATTTTAACGTCTGAAGCTAAGCTTCCGGTTCAGTGTTCGCTTTTCACGGATTTCTCCCTTTATATCGAACATTTCCAAAAACTTGCCTGACATTTAAGTTTATCACCCAGGCCCACAAACTAACTAAGTTTAAGCAAAGTTTATTTCTTTGATTGTGACCGCAATGTCTTTGATTTTTACCGACATTTACCTCTTAATGCCTGTAAATGTATAATCAGGAACCTCTCTGTTGTTCCACCTACATAACGATGATGAGCACTTGGAGTATGGTGCTCCCGGCTGTTGTCATTGGCCTTGGTGTTATTCAATTGCGAACTACTTCAGCGACTAGAAACGAGTCCACACCTGAGAGTGAAAGCGGAGACGAAAAGGACGAGCAAGACTTGCCAAGTGATCTGACAATAGCCTTGATTGAAAACCCTCCATACACAACAGCACCTACCAATGGATCACTTGACGACGAATTCCAGGGCATGATCAGGGACGTACTCTTGAGGTTCATAACAATAGAATGTGGTGTTTATGAAGGCGTTGACTACGAAGTTAAAACATTTCGAGCTGACAATGAATTCCACATGATTGAGCTTCTGAGGCAAAACAAAGTCCACGTCGCTGCTCCTATATTCGAGTCCACAAACCGACGGTACGACGAATTTCCGTTTCTCAAAATCACTGATTATCCAGGGAGCGATTTCATCACCAGTGAAGATGAGGCCAACAAGCTCAGCCTTGTCTTGGACGCAGTGCTGAAGTCTTGGTCATTGTTTGCGGTGACTCTGATACTCACGGCCATTGCTGGAGTTATTATGTGGGCGCTGGTATGCTTAACTTTGAGTAGCTAGATTAGATAATCGTAAGAATGGAAGTGCATTTAAAGATTTGCAATAGAAGTAATAGTTAAAATCCCCCTCCTGTAAAAGATGGAATGTTCATTCTACAACTGCTTATTACCTGCCTGAGAATATTATGAACGCGCGAGAGGTTACTTGTACTGTTACTGTGATTTAAAAAATTAGTCATAAATTTGTATGTTCTAAGCCAATCACAGGGAAGCAATTTTCTCAGTCATATACTAGTCTTGTAACACTTTGTAGCATTGGGCTTGGTTTCAGTAACAGTGCAATAGGAAATGAGTGAAGAGCCCCTACTCCTTGATCCAACACCCGATGCATTTATGTACATTTATTATTATAGACAATATCAAACGTAAACAAAGCAAATCGCCTGACCACTCGATCATTGTTGTCTTTGTTTTTATAAACTGATAGGACACTTACTGGAACAGTGAAGAGTTTCCACGTTCATTCATCAGAGGATCTTGGGATGGATTCTGGTGGTCCTTTATTTCCATGACTACAGTAGGGTAAGAAATATTTAACCGATCTCAGTGTCCGTCATTGGAAACTCTAAGGACCAAAAGTTCAACTACTTGCGGCAAATCTTAGATAAAAGATAAACGAATTAAATGAAAAATGTCCAGATTATTTACTTTCCACTTTC
>OZ026599.1:25636733-25656733 GCA_964020085.1 Micromussa lordhowensis | reverse complement strand
CAGCTCAAACCTTAATCGATACATATAAGGTAACGCCCGTTAAGTTAGATACAAGGTTTGCAAGAGTGCATGCGCACTTGTGTGTCATTCTCCCCTTTATATTATATTACACGGAACATATTGGCTTACATTCAATGGCTTACATGCGATGAAACGAAATCGAACAGCGCGAAGACTTGCGATCAACTGAAACCAAGATACAACGATGCAAGGAGGCTTCAAAATTTGTTCAAAAATGCAAGTTGTACTGTTAACCTGCCCTTTTTATTTAAGCTTGAAAAATCATGAATTTAATTACATACCATGGGATGGCTGACCTTTATCTAACTTAAACATTAGGTGGCAGTTCGTAAATGTTCTATGAACACTCAATTTTAAATCAGGGTGATGAGTTTAAGTGATTTAAATGGTGGTTTTCTTTCTTACCTTAAGCTGACAAAGCAAAAGCCTCCAAGAAATGTCAACCTGTTTGAAGTGTCATCCCCTTTCATTAAGCAGCTCATGTACGTATCGCTTGGCGTATTAGCTGGATTGCTCCTGATTGGAACCCTGTGGGACATCCTTTTATGGAAAAGAAGAATTAACCAAAACACCGTATTACATGCGTTAGGTGAGGATAAAATGTAGTTACATTAAAAAGGCGATTGTTATCCCAGTAATTTAGTGTTACGATCCCCGAGAGACCTCAGTTATGGATGCTTTACAATCTTTATTTTGCACTTAACTTTTATTTAACTTTTTCTTTTATTTTTTCTTCTTTCCTATACATTTCCCAAAATTTCATCATAGCGCGTTTTGCTCCCTTTTAGCGAAATGAACGTCACCAGTTTTTAAAGATTACTTCCATTTCACCAAATCGTTTATCTTACGCTTTTTTGAGTTTTTCTTTAAGTCCTTGCCCCGAAAAATCAAAAGGAACGTTCTAGTATCGACTGTCCCATGTTTCTCGGTGTTCCTATTGACTCTAAAAGGACCAGCTTTTATACAAGGTAGGAACAAAACGTTCATTCTAGTGCAAAACAGGAACATTTCGTTCCGAGTTCCAAACTGTAAATGGAACATATTGTTCTCAAATTGATAAATTAGGACTGTTTTGTTCCGAGTTCCTATCTATAAATGGAACAATTCGTTCCCAAATTGGTAAATTACGACCGTTTTGTTCCGAATTCCCAGCTTTGAATGGAACAGTTTGTCCCCAAATTGGTCATTTAGGACCACTGCTTTGTTCCGAGTTCCTATCTGTAAATGGAGCACTTTGTTCCACAATTGGACATTTAGGACGGATTGTTCCGAGTTCCTATCTGTAAATGGAACAGTTTGTTCCCAAATTGATAATTTAGGACCGTTTTTTTTTCGAGTTCCTATCTGTGAATGGAACATATTGTTCACAAATTGGTGATTTGGAACAGATTTCGGACCACTCTCTTTCGCATTCCTATCTTGTTAAGGTGTCTTTTTTGAATAAAGCAAACAATAGGGCACGCACAGACCTGCTTTGGCAAGTTTGGTTGCATCTAACTGTTATGAATTTTGTGCAGTACTAATGAGGGAGGGCAAGTAGGGACGTGCCTTGGCAAATACAAATATATACCGGTGTGCGGTTCCTTTATTAGCCATCAATTCCTTGATTTTGGTTTAGATTGCAAGGACATTGTCTCGGCCAAATGCTCTTAAAAAGGCAAAATGAGCAAGAAGTGCAGAGTCAATTGGTCGGATATCGATGGAGCATCACCAAAAAACCAAAACGGCTTGAAAAATTATGAAATGGACAGTTTGTTTCACTGCCTGATAAAAGAGTGTGACCATGATGGATTTCAAAATCAAGAAAGCGCAGAAAACATGTTAATGCCAAGCCCAGTTGGTTCTTTTACTTTGACGAAAAGCCCAATTCAAAAGAAATCACAGATTCGTTAAAGGTTGCAAGAACTTTTCCATTAGAGAACACAATTCAAGATCAAACAAGTGAAACCAAAAAGCATGCCGTAAAGCTACTTTCCTCGTTTTCATTATCGTGTGACATCGGCGAGGTACTCACGAAATGGTCGACTGGCGGTGGCGGAAGTGGTGGCGGTTGCAAGAAAGATCGTACAACTGAAACAATAGTGACAAGATGCTTTCAGTTTGTCAGATTTTCTTGCAAAGATGAGGAAGAGTTGACCTTTGACGTGGTGGACTTTAGTCTGTGTTTTCCAAATCTGTTGGTAAAGTTTATAAAAGTAATTACAAGACGAATGGAAACTTGGACGTGGTGGGCGTTTGGGCTATATAGATGCTATTTCTGAAATGATCGACTTCAGAAAACTTCAAAGCGCATCAGCGTCAGTTCTTCGAAATATAGTTCTCTGCAACAGAGTTGTACCTCAAAAGAGCACGAAAGACAGTTGCAAAGATGATGAAATTGCAGTGGACACACGATTTCAACATTGAGACACTAGAAGTAAGAGGCCAATGGGCAAAATGGAGGAGTTTCTGGATTTCTTGAAATTTCATCTGCCGCGCTACGAACATACCGTTAAGACTTAGCTCCTCAGACTTGACGTTTGCCACGAAATTTGTAGCCATGTTTCTGTTTATCAAAGTGAACGGGTCACGACCCATGACTTATCAATATTTGACGGTGGACATGATAGCTACATCTAAGGAAAAAGGTGGATTTATTGATCAGAAAACGTTCAAGAGCGCTGGAAAGTATGGATTTGATTCTTCGGTTCTGACCGATGTAAACATGCAAGTGCTCAATGGCTACATATCGTACGTTAGACCTTTACTTAAACCTCAGTGCGATTCCGTTCTCGTCAACAGAAATGGCGACCAACGTGGTAAATTGGGCGAGATCTTGAGCAAACTGGTTTTTGATGAAATTGGAAAATACATTCATCCCACGCGTTATCAAATTTTTAAAAAGGATTTTGTCAGAAGACCAAAAACACAGCTCTGCTGTTGCTTAAGTTCACAATCAAAAGCAACGATCCCGAGAAGTTGTTTTGAAGGGTCACGAATGCCTACAGAAACTTCAAGGTTTCAAGGACTCAGAAGTGGACGAGGACATCTACGCAAGACTTGGAGATTCAACTTTCAGCTGAAACAGTGCACAATGTCAGCTCCACCCCTAAAAAGGACGCCTTACCTAAAAGAAACTTGCCACTCGGAGGAACATTCGTCATGTTTTGAAACCCACAACAGAAGAGGACGATTTTCTAAAGGAAGGGATAACTAAGCACGGACTTGGACAGTGGACTGCTATTTTGAGAGATGCCGATTTCCAATTTCAAGACGGAAGAACAGCGGACTCCCTTAAGGAAAGGGCTGGGATGAAAATGGCCCTAGCTTAAGTTGGATCGAACACAACATCTCCATCCTGATATATCTTTGGCATTGGATCTGTGTTCACACAGTTCACACTGTCATAGCATTGCAATGAGTTCACTAATATAATACATTACAGCACTGGGTTTATCTTTCATTACGTATCCTTAGAAACGTGCTGGAGTGGAAGCATTTTTCATTTTTGTCTGGTCAGTTTGATTCACTTTTGGCTAACGCTAAAGTACTTAATTAAAGAGAGTATTTTGTCTTGCTTTCTTGGCCTGATCTTGGCTGAGTGGATGATCTACGTGTCCGCTTTGTGCTACAAGATATCGCAGCAATTCCTCTAAGACTGCGCAGTCATCAAGTGCTGGAGCTAATGTGATAGTGCACGGCGACGATCCATGTCGTTTTGCGGGACGTAAGATGGCGTTTTAGTGCGCAATTCAAGAGTTCATCTCTTTCGACAGTGTGGGGTGCGCAAGCCAAAGGCAGTGGCTCGGACTGGCCATTGGTCATCTCTTGGTCTTCTTTTCGCAACAAGCCGAGTTCTGTACAAAGCCTCTTTCTTTCGGACAGGGCCTATTTGCATCTAAGGCTGCCTTAGTTCCTCTGGTGGTTCTTAAGTTGGTCTTGGAATATTTTTCTTAGCGCTGTCATCGAAGCCTCCATTTCTGGCTGATGACTAGTTTGCAGATTGACCTTGCATTCATGGATTTCCCTCTCCGTGGTCTTCAGCCAGGACGATTGGAATACTTTCTCTGCCCTTTTCTTTCTTGCTTCTAGTTCATCCTTGGCTTGCTCTTGGAGGCCACATCATCTCTGATTGGTGTGGGAAGGGGCTTGCTGCAGTCGCGTGGTAGTAGCGTTACGTTTTGTTTGGAGACACCCCTAGAAAGAAGATGCTGCTGCTATCCCTTGTACCGATTCTCCTCAATTCGCTTTAGTCATTCTTTTTCCTGTAGACAAGTTTCCACGATGTGGCTGAGGTGGCGGAATCGCAGGAATCCAAGCGAACTCTGTTCAAAAGACGTCTTCAACGCGGCTACAGTTTCGTCATCATCCAAATCATCGAGATCTTGCTCGTAGTCATCTTGTGCAGTTTCCTCATTGTTATGCGGCCTTTCAGCTGATTCTGTGAAAAGGTCGGTCAACTGCAAAGTCCGTAAAGCCTTTATTTCACTCTCTGGAATTCGTCAGCGCACCTGTCTCTGTCAGCTGCTTCATCGTCGTCGGAGCTATCCTCTTATTCGCTAGCCACCCTGGCTTTCAATGCCGCCCAGGTAATGCATTCCAATGGGTGCTTGAGCAACCGCTGCGTCGCCCTCTTTTTTGGATCTGGAAGGCTCTTCAAATAGTAGTATCGCAGCTTTCTGCTGATCCTCTGGTTTGAATGCAAGCTTTTGCTGTGCAGTCATGAACATCAAACATCGGTTAAAGAACGATCTGGTAGTTCTGTACTTGACGTTGCAGGCTGTGTACCGTCCTTGACTCAGGATTTTGCAGAGTTGAGGGAGTAGCCTCGTCTATGAAGATGACCTCAGTGTACTAGCCTATCATTGCCTTGTTAAAGACTTTCTGTTTTGTAACCGTTGCTACATTGCTGTGGCGAGGTTCGTCTTCCCGCTATCTGCTTCTCCAAATAAGCACGGCACTCTTTCTTTGTGTTTCTTGTTCAAAGTTGAAATTAAATGAAGAAGCTACAGGAAATTATCGCAAAACAGTGAAATTTCACCTTCCACAAGCTGTTTTCTACAACTTCTCGAAAATACTTCGCCTGCGGAACTTTTAGAGGGTCATACTGTGAGAAAACTCTGGGAGTCACGAGGCTCACTTTACCCATCGTTCACTTTTATCAGGCTGTAGTCGACAATAATGGGGTGGATTACCTCGCAGTCGGGGTAAGCCAGGAGATCGACTGCTTTTTTCATCTCCTTCAGAAGCCTTGATTTAAACGACTGGCGGCCAGGCTGTTTACAAATGCCTTTACGTCGTACTTGTTCGAGTAACTGTAAACTGCACCTTCACTCTTTCTGTAATCGGTGCCCCTGTAAAGGGCAGAGTTCAGTCTCCTCATTGCTATAGAGATGTCGTTTATAATGACCGTCAGTTTGTCTCCCAGGCATGGCTCTCCGTCTTCACTTGGTTTTTTCAAAAGCGCGCCTTGGAACAACGTTCTCGGTACCACATACTCCTATGTCCATGTCATCAGGATCGTCTAAAATACTTCCGATGTATATATCTTATTATCAATAAAGTTCAAGTTCAAGTTCAAGTGCTGGTAGGATGAAGTTACAAGATCTTGCATGAGCCCATTGCTGTTTTCCTATCAATTGAGCAGCCGTAACCCGAGAAGGGACTTGTGTATTATTATTAGATTCCATTTAGGACTGTGTTGTAACGCGCGCGCTTCATAGCGCGCGTGCATTTTTGTATTTATGCGTCTTACATCAACTAGCGTAAACCTTGCAACGGTTCTGATCGCTTGATCAGTTGCCCCGATGATGTCTTTGCTAAGTAAAGACGAAATATCGGCAAATCATATTTCCAGTGTTTGTTGAATTATTTGTTTGTCATTGGAGTCAAGATCAAGACAAAGGATTTATTTATTTGGAGGACGGAAAAACGGATGTTTCTCTTATGCTTCTCTTATTCTTACTCCGTCATATTGTCGTGCACGAAATCACGTTATTACGACGGCGATATATATGTTATTCTCCTCTTTATTACTGTAAGTATGCCTTATAAATACTAAGTATATTCTTAGAAACACTTAGGGAACGGGGAAATTTGTTCTTTTTCTTGTACTGGTTCTGGTTAAACATTAAATATGTATATGTAAATATGTATACTTCTGTATTGATGAATCGTGAAGCTTTCTCTACGAAAGACAATCAGACTATCTCTTGGTAAAGTGTTGGGGAAAGTCTTTACAGAACCTTTTTTCATCTGTCTTGTCAGGGCCAGCAGCCATTGAAGGAATTACAACAGATACAATCCAAAACGACTTTGAAGTAGCAAGACGGCTTCTTCGACAAACACAAGAACAGTTTGAGAAACTGGAACTCAAAGTTTCAAGATTAAAATATCATCAATTAGTGTTAGAAACCAAACTTTAGTAGTACCCGCCATCGGGGCCGAGTGACTCTCAAAATGCACTCGCGCGGTGTAATTTTCACTCGCCCAGGAATACTTTCCCCCATCAACCCCTCATCTCTGCATTTACAGGCGGGTGCTCTAAATTTTCTTGAAATCTCCAAACCGTACACAGTGCTAGTTATTCTCGTTTAAAAGGGCTAAATAATATTTAACTAGAGCTTAGAGCCATTTTGCAATAAAAACTAACGATAACAAATCACGAGGTTTCGACCTCGCTGAGGTCATTTTAAAGTAAAAGTAAAAAATATATAAAATTATCATAAATACGTTTCTAAGAGTAAAGATACTTGTAAATGTCACAAACTGTAGAACGCAATTAAATATGTAAGACCAGTGATAAAAATGTTTACGAAGTAAAAAGGGGACCGAAAACATTGTGACAATAAGGTCCCGTCCACTCGTATCCGGATATTTTTGAACCCGCAACATTTTCTTTCCGGATACGGCTTCCGTCCACACGCATCCGGCGAATTCGGCAGCGAATCAGGATATTTTTTAATCGCTCTCCAGAGTGGATAAAAAATAAATCCGCAACAAATGAGATAACGTGAGGACGGTGAATACGGATACTTTCGAATCCGCTGAAGTAGCAAATGTTGTCCAGTCTCTTACCGAACGATAAACCAATATGGCGTGTAAGCCTAGTTTCTCTAGAGTGAATCCGGATACTGACCATCGGATGCGTGTGGACAGGCAAATCAGATTTGAATACGCCTATAGACCTACTCAATAGTCTTAGCCTAGTGTCTCCAAAATACCTATAACCAGTAAATAAACATAACGTCTTTTTCCTTTATGTAAGACTACGTTATTGTCACATGTAATTAAAGGAACCGTTTCGAAACCTCAGCTGTTTGGTGGGGATGCTTTAATTATCGTCTTTTCGCCTAGTTATTACATTTTTTAACTCTGTTGAAAAATTTTTTTTCTATACTACCTTTGTTCAAACCGATGAAGCACCTCACAACAATACCGCATGCAAAAAATAAGCGAATAAGTAAATAAGTGTCCAAATGCTAAATGGCCAAACAGTTCTTAACCGTTTCAACCAAAACGGATGGAAAGTAATAATAATAATAATAATAATAAACAATCTTTAAGGAGGAAGCGCCCGTCACGTAAATACGTGGTTTTCAGGGAGGTCCTCCGTAAAAAAATTAAAAAGTATTAAAAGCTAAAATAAACTACGAATTAAAAAACTACCTACTGTCCTACTGTCATAAAAAACTAAAATATAATCAGCGTACATCTAAAATATTTGTCCATTATTTAAAATATTTGTCCATTAACAACTTTGTAAGGTTTGACTTAAAAATTGTGCATGGCATTGGCCTTCTTAAAAATACTGGGAGGGACATCCAGTCATTTGTAAAACGGAAGTAGGATACTCTCTTTCCGCATTCCGTTTTAGGTTTAGGCAATCTAGGTAGGTAGCCATTTCTAGTGTTGTAGCCATGCAAACTTCTTAATGTCGATTTAAAACTTTCAAAATGTTGCGGAATGTCTCCTTTGATTGCATTTTCTACTGTGGTACAACGGTGAAAGAGACGTCTTCCAGCCAGAGGGAGCCAATTCAGACACTTCAGAGCTTCTGAAGAAGACATCTTGCCTAATTTAATTTTCTTCGCAAATTTGTTCTGAAAACTTTGCAATTTTTCCATTTCTGATTTTAGACCGGGTTGATCTCCCCACACTGTGTCGGCATAATCTAGATGTGGCAGCACTAGCCCATTGTAGAAGGCTATGCGAGTTCTGTTGTCTAACACATGAAATATGCGATTAAACAAAGAAAGACGATGACCTAGTTTCTTCAGCAAATTGCTGATATGTGGCTTCCAGCTCCATTTTGCATCCATTGTTACTCCCAGATATTTGAATGACTGCACACGATCGATGTGTGTACCATTTGGTTGCAACTCAAAGTCTTGAAATAAGGATAGCATCCTTTTACTGCCTGCCAGCATAAGTTTGGTCTTCTTGACATTTATAGTCAACCTGTTAGTAATATTATGTTGTTGTAAAATTCATTTTACAAATTTTTGTATGTTGGCAGTGAAGTTGGCATGTTAGAGCTCCTGAGGCATGACACAGTTCACTTTCTTTTTTTTGGACGGAACGTAATCTGTTTTAGGAATAAAACTTGTTAAGAGTAATGATACACCATGTAATTATATCAGAAAAGTAGCGATGACAACAGCAGCAAAAAGGTATTACAGTACAGCAAATGACACAGTTAAATTTGCTCTTCCCATACTTGAGCCTTAAACCAATGGAAGGTTAATCGACAATACAGCTAGTCTCACTTCGTTAAAGTCCATGAGTATCAATTATATTATCGGTCCTGAGTGTAAACGCAGTTATGAAGCGTAAACCCATTACTACCTTAGACGCAAGAATACAACAGAGTGGAAGAATTTAAGGTGGCTCACTAGTCAAGTACATATATGAAAATCTGAAGATTTTGCCTGACTTGAGGAGGGGAGGGGGGTATTTAAAAGCTCTATTTTTCTGCAAATATTTTGGTTGAGGGACTGAGTCTGGCATGCATATTTAATGTATGATGGCAGCTGGTCACGTGGCCCTACTCAGCTCATTATAATTCACTTTCGGTTCGGCGGAATCGTGTGTAGCATTAATGTAATTTGGGGCAAAAATTGGACCAAATTTCATTATTTTGGGACATTTGCTGGTGCCAGAGCTCATCATTAAGGGCTGAGATGGCTTAAACCTTGCCAATTCCAAAGAACTGTTTATTGGCACTGTGAATGTAACAAACTTCGACCAGATGCCCGATTGCAGCTACTGGCAGTTTGTTATTCATGGACAAGGGGCCAAAAAGCAAATGAGCCTTGTCTCACCAGGCTTCAACTGGCAGATATGAAAGTTTCAATCAATTGTGGAAGTGACTGGAAAACTTTTAGTGTGTTATTGAAGCCTGGTCAGAGACTTATATAAAAATATCCATTTGGTTGGAGGTAGGTCTTTCCCGCTCAAAGAACACTCTAATTTCCCAGGATGCAATGCGGTCAGATTTCTGCTCGTTGGCTGCTTGGTTGAGATTGCTGACAAAAAGGAGCTATTTAAGCTCTTGCTGGACTTTTTTGGCCGAACTTTCCAGTTGAATTGGAAGCAGAAGAGTTGTTTTGTAATGATTTCCCCGTGATTAAATGACTGAGTTAATGAAGGATGTGTCCAGACTGTTTGCTTGTGGGGTAAGATTTGCATGAAATCCATGTAGTGTTTTGCAGCCGGTATGTAGTTTTTCTGCAATATCTATTGTCTACATTTTCGGAGAAAGAGCACAGTGCTGCCATCTATTTTCCTCCACTGTTTCAGTGCAAAACAAATAATTCTGCACTAGAATTGCTTACAGAGCCTGGAGAATTTTTTTCTCAACCCTATGCAGTTTCGAATGTTCAGACGTGCATGGAAATGGTAGCTAGGGACATCCTTAACGTTCCATGCTTTTAATATTTCCAGCTTTCTGGGCCTCAGGCTGAAGGTTGATGAACACTCTATGCAATGAACTAAAATAATGCTTATCTGGCAAATTCTTTTGCTACAGCAGGCAAAACACTGGTGCTGTGTATTGTCCAAAAAGGTCTGTTTTTGCAAATTTCAACTTTCCAGATTTTTTTCTCTGCAAGTATTGAATGCCAGCCAGCCATTTTAGTTGATTGCATAGACCAATCTAAATGTAATCTGCAAAAAATGGTTTCTTGCCTGTGTGACTTATCGTTTTCTCTCGGTTCCTGCTACAAGGAAAGCACCCTCTGAGACACCATACCAAGGCTTGTACTGTTACCATGGCAACAAGACACCCAAACATCATTGTGTTTGTCATCATTCATAGCAACTAGTGTCATGATGTTGGTTTTGTCTAATTTAGTTGCATTTTCATGTCAAAGGTCTTTTTGACTAGTGAGCCACCTTAAAGAGGGCGGTTAACCTTGGCAAGGCCACGAAGGTATTTTAAAACCAGCGGTGAATCACTATTGCCGCACTATTATCCAAGCAATTCTCTTCACTTAATTCTTTTCGCAGTAACTGACTCCGCAAAAAGTATTAACGGTATTATTGATAATGCGTTCGTATTGGGATACGAGAACTTAATCGTCCTGGTCACCCAAATATTCCAAAGCGGAGAAAGTTATACAACGAACGAGAAAAACGTTTTGAAAGGCTGAAAACTCAATTAAATCTACTATGGTCACCCTTACTTTTCGACTTTATGCTTAGACTATCTGCATGAAGCCTGGGAGAATATTCGTGACTGAGAAGACCAAGTCTAAAACGTTTTTCTTTTTGGCAAGTTTCACAAATCCTGGCGTCAGCTATTTGTTCTCTTCATAGTTAATAGATGGAAATGGTTAAGAAGCCCAGTAAACGTCAAAGAAGCAAACAAACATGTTAAGATTTATATTGGAAGCTCCTTGGCCCTGTACATCTTTTGTTTTATGCTCATATACTATGCATGAGTTACATGACCGCACTGCTTTTATGTATGCGCACACACATAATCACCCTTTGTGCTGGGTCATATATATATATATAAATATAATAAAGGTGGTAAGTTTCTAAACAAACTGTGGTGCTGCTTCGGTGGGGAGTTTTACGAGATAATTTGGTTTTATCAACTGAGTTAAGAATTGGCCACCGTAAAGAGATTCGAAAGCTGACGTTTCGAGCAGACCATGCGCCAACCAATAGCGTAGCTCCATCTTTCTGTATATAAACCACACACAACCCACGATTCCTCGATTCGCTCCGACGAAGGGCTAACGCTCGAAATGTCAGCTTTCGAATCTCTTTACGGTGGCCAATTCACATTATCAACCCAGTTGATAAAACCAAATTTTCTTGCAACCACCAAAATAGCGCACAAAAAAAAACATACAACAAAGAACTTTGCTAGGTTTTATAACCATCTCCCTCCATTAACTATGATCTCTTGTCGTGCGACATATTAAGCTTTTTTCTCAATACTTCTCAATTCCCCTACTGCTGGATGGAGCAAAAGTTACCTCGGATTCTGCTAAATTGACCTCAAACGTGATAAGAGAACTCTATAATACACTGACTCCGTAAACATCGCTGTTGCTGGGCTGCCTGTGGCTGATATGTTCTTTTATGTTTCACTTTCATTTGCTGTTGGTAAGTAAATGTCCTCATATTTTATATCAGTAGTTATAGGTTAACTCGATAATTTAGCGATGTAATACCAATCTCTAATTTTCCAAGTTCTTACAAGTCTATGTATTTTAACATTGCTATGAAAGTTATAGACGAAAGAACGTAACAAAAAATTACTGAAAAATAATTTATTTCTTTAACAGCGTCCAGTTTGCAACAGTATGTGGTAATAGTTGTTTTCATTTAAATCCCCTTTTTTTTCTTTTTATTTCTACCAACATAACATTTGTAATTTGCAATCTTCCCCATTGCTTTTTAAATTAAAAATGTTGCGCTCCTTTTGTCAAACATCGCCTCTGACTTATCGTTTTTGTTTTCCTATAGAGCGTAACGAAGTTATCGTCACTTTTTTATTTCCAAAGTATGCCTTAATTAAAGCTAATTTTAATCCACATTCAGTTTTAATATTTCTCCGATTGTTAATGGTACCATTATATGTTAAAATTTAAAGTAGTAAAGCGCGTGTAATCTTGCCATGATAACGATATACATGTCAGCATTTTACTAAAACCATGAACGGTACTACCATGAAGCAAAGGGGTTGCAATACAACAATCGTCTAAATTTTAACCAGTCATTTAGTTCCCTTCTGATCAAATCGTTGTTCAATGAAGCCAACAAAAAAAAAAAAGAAATATATATAATATACATATTCTTGGTTTTCATCAGTCATGTGATCAAAACTAAAAATCGTAACCGATCAATAAATAAACTCAAGAATCTGGGATATGATAGATGATTGCAATATAAACAACCTCGCCAAGAATCAGGTCTCTGCTATTTTTCATTCGCGCGCTATTCGCAGAAGTGTTTTATCCAAATTTATAGAGATTTGTATGGAGACGCCATGTTGGTGCCCATCCGGATGGGCACCAACATGGCGGCCGGAAACCAACAGAAACAGCTGTCACTGAGTTTTGCTGCAAAAGCGTAAATTAATCTCTCGAGGAACTTAAAAACATTAAAATAATACTTCTCTTAATGCAAGAACCCGTTCAGAAAGCCAAATTTCTCGAAATAAGTCCCGAATTAAGTCACTTTTTAACCAACTCGCCTGTCATGTAAATGCCGCGTCACGTAAAAGCTTAGAAAATTCAAGCGTAGTCTATCGCAAAACCAAGCACCCATTCGGAACAAAAATTCGCACAAATATTAGATTTTAGCTGCTTTTAAACCTCGTTAAAGTAAAATATCAACATGATCAATAGTTTTGTAGTTTGAATTTTAGTGACGTCATGTGAAAACCGGCAATATGTAATTGAAATATGATTGTATTTTTTTCAAAAACAATTAATAATTAATAAGCCTTATATTCAACATTCATTTACATAATGCAGGCCTTTGAACCGTACTCGGCAACGAAAGGTTGTCAGAGGTTGTAGAGGTAAGAAAAATTATTGACCTATACGTCTTTTTTTTCTACAATCTGAAAAGTGAGCGTTATTTTCCCCTATAAAGTTTAATGTTGAAAATTTCTTTCATATCTAAAAAACATGTACCGGCTTCTTCTTTTGTTTAATTTATATGCATGGACGTTGCACTTAGCGGTAGAGGTCTTTTTTGTATCTCAGAACTTGTTTCCGATAAGGAGTTTGAAAGTTTTAGCCCGCAAAATAATTTACTTACAAGCTTGTCTCACTCCGCTCTTGAGTGCATACATCTGAACTACAAGTGGAAGCTGACGTAAGATACTGTCAGATATATACCTTCAACAAACAGTCAGCCCAAGATCCTTCTAAGCTATATCTTACATAAATTTTCTAATTTGTCATACAACAATGGCCAATATGCTTCGAAAACCTTTGGAGATCAGACTCGATCCCGGCTATGTTATGGTCTGATCTTAAGATTGGCTTATGTAGTCGCAGAGCTTTTAAGTGGAGCACCATACTAATACACCTTATTCCAAAATGGCCACCATTTTAGTGGTCTTTTGTTTGCCTTCATATTAGGCCTTGTTACATCGTTCTTTAACTCGAAATTTCAATTCAGAATATTTTCCCTTGAACGAGGCAAAGAGGCCTAATTTTCAAGCAAACAAAAGAACGCTAAAATGGCGGCCATTTTGGCATAAGATGTATAGGAACCCGTACATTGCTTTTATCGTGGTCACCCTGGCTGGCGGTATAGCTCGTGGGCCCGTATGCACGACGACGCACGAAGGACGTCCCATACTCCAGCTAATAGGTTGACCATTAAAGTGCTACTATGATCAAATTTTTACCCTTTAATTTTTTAGGTTAATCACGTAGAATTTTACGAAAGATTAAAAACGCCGTTTTACCGCTTACAAATATCTGCATTGGTTCAGGAGATATTTAAGTTTGAAAAATGAGTAAAATATGCAAATGAGATTACTGATGACGTCATACACTCAATTAGATATTATATGAAGTATATAAATAGCGCTATCTCGGTCAATTTGCAGCAGAAACCATTGAAACTTGGTAGCCTAATAGTTCTAAATGCAACACATCTACAGCTATAACAATTTCCGTTCCCATGGCAACCCACTCTTTTCCAGTCCCCTCTAGTCTGATATCAATATATAGTGATTTTAAGCTTGGAAAACATTAAACAAGGCCATGAACTCAACCTAATGTATTTATATGCTTGCTGGATTATGCAGATGAGGCACCATTAGCAAATATCAATATAGAAGACCAACATCATGGTTCAAGACGTCAGCAGCACTCCTCAAATCTCCATCGGTGACCACACCCTTGAGGTCGTCGACTACTTCACCTACTTGAGCTCCAATATTTCCCGTAACCTCTCTCTGGATGCCGAGCTAAACGTATGCATCGGCAAGGCAGCGACAGCCATGGTTCGTCTCGCAGAGAGAGTTTGGGCCAACACCATGCTGACGACCAACACAAAGATGAAAGTGTACCAAGCGTGTGTGCTGAGTACTCTACTATATGGAAGCGAAGCATGGACCCTCTACTCCCGTCAAATACACAGGCTCGATTCCTTTCACATGCATTGCCTCAGACGACTATTGGGCATCACCTGGTAAAATCGCGTTACCAACAAGGACGTCTTGGCCCAGGCAGGGATATGACAAGTTTGCCATGCTAAAGCAGAGACGCCTGCGCTGGCTGGGCTGGCCGCATTCCAAAGGATGTTCTGTATGGCGAGTTGGCCACTAGCCAGACCAATAGGAGGGCCTGTACTGCTCTACAAGAGATGTCTGTAAGCGCGACCTGAGGGCAAGCGGTGTTGATCCACCGGACCTGGAAATAGCATCCTCAGACCGCGTCAGCAGGCAGTCCACCGTGAAGGCCAGCATCGAGGAAGCGGAACTGAGGAGAGAGAAAAGATGGGAAGAACGGCGGCTCAGGAGACAGCAGAGACTACATTCAGCACCCAGCGGCACCCAGGCTAGCATGTTTATCTGCAGCAACTGTAGCAGACCATGCCTTTCAAGGATTGGACTGTACAGTCACGGCAGGTGTTGCAACTCTACCACAGATTAATCCACGGCGCAACTACCAACAAAAACCTGTTATGTAAAATAAATGATTGACTTGTTTACCAATGACTGGGAATTTGTATGATACCGTATTACTCCATCACTTGTTAAACAGTTTATAGTTTATACCTGTTTGTTTTTCATTTTCCTGGAAAGAGTATACTTACCTGAAAATGTCATCGTCGGATCGCCTGTGCATGCATTTGATGCCGATTTTTATGTCTTGTTCTGGGCAGCCGCAGTAGTATGCCATATCTCCAGTTGCCATATGTTGTGAAACTTTTTTCGCTTCCACGCCCATAAATATCCGTATATGTATAATCACGAACCACCTTTTATCTTCCATTTATAGAACGGTAATGATCACTTGGATTATAGTGTTCCCAGCGATTGCCATTTTCCTTGGTGCTACTCAGTTGCGAAATATTTCAGCGACTGGAAACGAGTCCACACCTGGCAATGAAGACGGAAACGGGACGTACGAGCAACACTGGGCAAGTATAGATCTAACAATAGCCTGGATTGAAAAACCTCCATACACAACGTCACCTACCTGTTGCAACTTCAATCTTTGCATAATAAAGCTGCAAAAATAATTTTAGATTTGCCTATCGGATCATCTGCAAGCGAGGCCCTGAGTAAATTGAAATGGAGAACTCTCGCAAGACGCAGGGCCGAGCATAGGGCAACTTTTATTTTCAAATGTTTAAATAACTTATTTTCACATCGTTTCAATATAGAATTTAATAAAGATAAACATGATTATAATACAAGATGTAAGAACAATATCCGTAAGAGTGCATCTAGTAGAAATTGGGGGCATTGGTCTTCTACAAATTTTGCCTCAAATGATTGGAATAAATTAGACCTTTCAATAAGACAAAGCCCATCATTAGCTAGTTTTAAAAGAGCGTTAGGAAATGTAAATAGCTTTTAGTCTAATTTTTATATATTCATATATTAATCTTCATTTTTCCTTTTGTTTTATTTTAATTTTTGAGGACTCTTTTGTAAATCACTTATCGGTGAAATTGATTACCTCAATAAAGATTATTATTATTATTATTACCAATGAATCACTAGACGACAAAGCCCATGGTATGATCAGAAACGTACTCTTGCCGTATATATCAATACAATGCGGTGATTTCTACGAACTAAAAACGTTTCGAGCTAACAGTGAATTCCACATGATTGAGCTTCTGAGGCAAAACAAAGTCCAACTCGCTGGTCCTGTGTTTGAGTCCACAAACCGACGGTACGGTGAATTTCCGTTTCTCAAAATCACTGATTATCCAGGGAGCGAGTTCATCACTAGTGAAGATGAAACCAACAAGCTCAGCCTTCTCTTGGACGCAGTGCTGAAGTCTTGGTCATTGTTTGCGGTGACTCTGATACTCACGGCCATTGCTGGAGTCATTATGTGGGCGCTGGTATGCTTAACTCTGTGTACCTAGATTAGTATAGGTAATCGTAAGAATGCAAGTACATTCATACATTTACACTACAGGTGATATTTGAAAATTCCCTTCTTCCCTTGAAAGAGTTTTAAAGTACGACATAAAGGGAAAATTATTAAGAGGGTGTCCATGAGAAAACCAGTTCAAATCACCGATTTCGCTCAAACTTGGACTAAATGTTGGGTTTGATAAGTGAATGATTATGGCAAAAAAGTAGGTCAAAATATTTTATTCTCTTCAAGTTAGAGGGACTCCCTACAAAAATGGTCATTTAAAACTAATTTATGCATATTTAATTGGCTGTCTTCGGGTTACAATTTCTACATCAAGAAAAGGCCTTTTGAAAATGTCTACTTGATCATGTTCTACAATTACCAGTCTCAAAGCACACATTTTCATTAAAACTGGGTAACTCGGTTTCTCTCCGTAGCTCCATCTTAAGTAAGGTGCTTATTTTGTAGTGTTCTGAATGCTATTAGTCTGTAATTCATGGCAAATATATATACAATGAGCAACGGCAAATACACATTATCTAACGTGGATAGTGAGGCCAATCACTAAAGTTTTCAAAACAGCCTTAAAATTTGTGGGGGCTTTAACAGTTTTTCTGTGCTGATGTACTGTTTACATAGGACTTTACGATGTATGCCCATTTCATGAATATATACGTACTAAAGCACTAAAACCGTTTTTCTGTCCTAATGACGGAAAACGATCACAGGTTCATTTCAGAAAGATTGCCTGGACTAATAGCTGCAGAGTCGAAACGTGCTAAGCAGGAGGAGAAAGAAAAGCACGAGAAAATTGCAAAAATTAAGGCTGGGGATCCTAAAGATATGACTGTGATACTACTACGCGAAGTACTGATGGAGATGGGCGTGTCTTTCAAATCAAGTGAGAGTAAAGCAAATCTAATTGAAAAGGTAACACAAGCCAGACAAATGCAAAATGACACATGTGACGATAATGGGCGAGTCACCGTTACTTCTACGGAATCATTGAATTTACACACAGAGGAACTACGCGAGGTACCAGAGAATTCAATCAGCTCTCTTTTTCTCCACAAGAGCAATGCTTTGTCATCTTCAAGCGGTACACTCTTTAGAGCGCGGGATAAGATAACTCTTGACACTCAAGAACTAAATGTACACGAACATCTGATCATTTACTTTGATTTTGACTTAAAGAGAAAGATAATTTTATTGTTGCATTTACTATTTCTCCTTTCTATCATGGCAGTAAGATGCTCCCAAACGTCCAATATACTGACGCTCGTTCACCTCTTACTCTCTTGATCACTGTTAATTGTCCAAGATGAATTTGAGAGAATCATGTATATCGTTAGCAAGATATTTTTCATAATCATCCATCTACTTTATGTTGTAGCCTGTGTCGCGGTTAGTAATTTGCTTGTATTTTTGCATAAAAGTAATCATTCGAGTTGTCTTGGCGCTATTGTAAGTTAGGTAAAGAAAGGGAAAGGGTACGGTAATTTCGAAATACGCCCGCTGGATAATGATAGCTTTGTTTTGTTCTGTTCTGTTCTCTTAATTGCCGTGGACAGTTTATAAATGGGGTTTGTGTTATTGAATTAATAGTAAAAAAAGCGCGAGAAAAACTTGCTTTGACGGGCTTGCTTAGGGCTTTCTTTGTATAGCGAAGATATCTGTTTACAAACATTGACGTCATTTTCGCTCACGCTCGCAAAATCACTGGTGCGTGTGGTTGGCAGAAGCTCTTTCGAGCTGGTCAAATCCTTTACTCACAGACGAATTTCCAACGCGATTTTCGACAGGTGTCGATACTCGGATTTCCTTAAAACTTTAACAGTGAAGCATTATCCTGATATTCTAACTTTCCTCCAGGTTTCAGGATGAAATCTAGCATATATGTGAAGCGACAGTCGTTTGAAGTACACGAATTTTCAGTCATTTCTTTTGTTTTGATCACTTTTTGCCAACCATAAATATTGCGTAACAGTGCTTGTGACGTCACTGATATCTTCGCTATAGATTCACCAGAGGCAATCGAACGAAATCCATTTAATTGTGTTCGATTGAGTTCGGTTTCCGAACTCAATAGAACTCAATCAGACGGATTGAGTTCGATTTGTTCGAATTCGATTTGTTTGGAAATCGAACTCACTGAATGTGTGGTGTTCGATTTCGTTCGATTGCCGACCTTAATCGAACTCAATCCACGGATTGAGTTCGATTGAGTTCGATTTTCGAACGTTCGATTTACTACGCCGGGCTTAAAACACCAAGATCACTGAGTGTGTATATACTAATACGTTGTATTCGTTTCAATTACTTCGATCGGGCTGGCAAGCAACAAAGAATACAAAAGAGCAACAAGGTAAGTAGATTGTATTCACAACATATGAGAATAATTGACTTTTAAAGCAAAACCATTTCGTTCCCATACAAGCTTTATAAATTCAAACCATTGTAACACTACACCGCCATATGCTGCAAGGCGCCAGTCACGTTTCGCCTATTCAGACTCGGTCGTAATGTGATAGTATATGTCGGGCGTATATGTCACATCTCGCCCCATTTCGCTGAACGTTCGTATAAAAGTAAAAAAACAGAATGATAAATCCTCGAATTGTGAGCTTGGGCCGCCTGTGGGTACACTTAAATTTCCATGTTCCTTTGTAGTCGTGTGAATTTTCGGAAAAAAACATCGTGATGAAGAATAATTTTACCAGTTTTTTCTTAACTTGGCACTGAAATATATCACCATTTTTTTGGTGTTTAGGTACTAGAAAGAGATACATAACTTTTTTTGCTAATCATCAGCATTACTCATGAGTTCTTGCCACTTTTGCTTACCCCATTTTATTAATTTTTACCATTACGTCGTGATAAATTCATTAGCCTTGTGTTAAGTTTGTTGCATAATCGTTTTCCTAAAGTTTTGCTTCTGATAATTTTTGAAGGCTTTGCTATTTTTTAACCGGTCGACGTTTTACCTTCCTTTGGCAGTATTTATGTCGTTAAGGCAAAATCGCGCCAAATGTTTTACCAGCCCGTTGAAATTATGGTACAAAACAGCATTTTGCGCCCGATTAGTCCTTTCCTTATGGCAAAATTAACGCCTAAATGCCGAATTCCTCAGTGCTAGAAAGAGATAATGGAGTGCAAGCAAGGCAGTGTACCTCTTAAGTGAAACGTTGAGAGTTTCTCTGAGCTTTTTGGGGGGAAGACATCTTTGATGAAATATGGATTGCTTTTCGCTTGTGTGTGGTCTTCCGAGGGAAAAAAATGAAAAATGTTGTGACTCGCTTTCAAAAAATGTTAATTATGTACCCGACATTCTCACAAGGGAAATTAATGAATAATGACAGGTGGGTTAAGTTGTGATGAAATGTAGAGAGTGTAGCTTTCTTATGCTCTTACAAT
>OZ026599.1:25601733-25629233 GCA_964020085.1 Micromussa lordhowensis | reverse complement strand
TCCGCTGACAGCATCTCCAGATTGGGATCAAGCAACAATATCAAATTAAAGCTATCTTCGCTGTTCGCATTCAAACCTACTCAGGAGTTCGCCATCGCCAACATTTTCGTCGCGAATGCGGAGCCGCTTCGCTTTAGCGTGGTGAAGCCATCATGGTTTATTTGTTTGAAGCACGAACCGTGCCAAACGTCGTACACATTTTGTGAAAATATCAATAAATCTTAGCTGCAAGGTTTTTTTAAAGCCATTAAAATCTTAAATGCGCAACCTAACCGGTAACAGCCCAAAATGAGCTGCCTCAGCGCTCGAAAAGCACATGGACAACCATGGAGATTACGTAATTTACCATTGAAATTAATATGATGAAAATAGATTAATTTAATGTTTTTCAAGTGGCTGAGCCTTTTGTAACCAGTTTTGATTTCGCTTATATGCCCTTCATTAATGGTGTCATCGAACCACTTCAAAGATTACTTCGTTACAATGGAATTCGAGCTGTCACAAGATCGTACAGAAGTTTACAGCAACAATTACCTTCGCCGAAATTCAGGCCACCCGGTCAACTCCAAATAACATTCCTTGTAGTGATTGTACTTGGAGTTAGAAAAACAAGCAGATGCCTGTAAAGGCGAAGAAAGAACATGTCAGCAATGTCAAGAATTGCAACAAAGGCTCTAACGTTTCAAACCATGCATGGTTGAACGACCATCAAATCGACTTTCACAACGCTAACGTTATTGACAAATGCGATTATCGTGTGCGAAAACTCACTCTCGAGTCATGGCACACTGCCGTGGCTAATGAAGCGGACAAAAATTCTAGAGCACTATTTGTTTTAATATGTTTTACCCAGGTTGCTCGTCTAATTACACGCTGTTAAACACAAACTTTCACTTGTTTTCTTCTTTAGAACGATGATGGGTAAATGGTTTGCAGTACCCTTGGTTGTTGTCATCGCACTTGGTACTGTTCAGTTTCGAGCTATTTTGGCGAATGGTAATTCGTCCACATCTGGCGATGAAAAAGAAGTCAAGGATGGCCTAAAGTACCATTTAAATTTGTTTCTGGCCTGGATCGAGAGGCCTCCATACACAACATCAGCGCACAATGGATCATTAGATAAAGAGGTACATGGAATGATTCGAGAAGTACTATTTCGGTATATATTTTATGACTGCAGCTATAAAGAGGGGTTTAAATATCTCCCAAAAACAAATCGCGTTGACAGTGAATTTCGAATGATTGAGCTGCTGTCGCAAAACAGAGTCCATCTCGCTGCTCCTGTATTCGAGCCCATCAACCGACGGTACAGTGAATTCCCCTTTCTAAAACTCCTTGATTATCCTGGCACCGATTTTATCACAGCCGAGGACGAGACGAAAGGACTCAACGTTGTCTTGGACGCGGTTCTGAAATCCTGGCCATTGTTTGCAGTTACTCTCATCCTCACCGCCATTGCTGGAGTCATTATGTGGGCGCTGGTAAGTTTGAAATCCTCCATTGTGCTAAGAAGGTGCACGTGCATGCTTTGATATTTGTAAGTGAACCTCACCCGGACGATCACACTAGACGAACTACTTCTCAGGTTAGTACCCAATTAAATGATAAAGCATCAAGTTTTATGTATTTGAGAAAAGTCCTTATGGAAAGGATAATATGTTCCTAAAGACTTATGTAAGTTTATTTTGTGCTATGAAGTATGCAAACCCAAATTCTATTTTTATGCATTTCTGGAGAAAACTTTGCTAAGGAATAGAGGAACATTGCAGGTCTGCTGATAAGTCTGAAAAGTTGACACCAAGATATAATTTTAAAATCGTTCTCACTTGCTCTCCTGTTGAACGGCTGGCTCGCTTACTTGCGTGCTTGGCTAATCTGTGACTGTCCTTACCCTTTGAACACAACAAAGGTGTGAATGAGGAGCTTTTCAGGGATAAAGTGCAGCAAACGGAACATGAACAACAAATAATCCTAACTCGCAGGACGCGGGTCATTTTACAAAAGTGGAGTAGGACTTACAGTCAGAGCTGCCGCGAAATTACTTCAGTTACTGATAGCTACTGATGAATATGGCACTTTAATCCTTGATTTCCGGACAAAAGGTCCAGACTCTTATTGCCTGGACAGAACTCGGGGCAAAATTCTGAAAATTTCGTGTCCTCATCTTAACTGAGTGCTCAGTGATACAATTTCATCTGTGCCTGAACACAGGACAGTAAATTGTCTTTATTGTCTATAGTTAAACACACAAATAATTATTTGAAGATGCATCTATTGATTTGTTTCTTTAATTTTTGGGAAACACAGGACACGTATTGGAATAGTGAAGAGTTTCCACGTTCATTTATCAGAGGTTCTTGGGATGGATTCTGGTGGTCCTTTATTTCCATGACTACAGTGGGGTAGGAAGAGCTTTTATTGCTAGCTTTTTAACCAAGTCACTATAGGAACGTTTAATGAGAAAGCTGTTATTAAAATATGGACTAGTTTATAAAGGGTGTGTTGATGGCATTCTTTGGTAGGTTCTGTATTCGTTTAAATCCTGCCACGTCGAGCATTGTCTAGCATATCATCATTTAATCAATCACGTTGGCTGCACCTCCATAGACTTCGTCACTGCCTATGGCCGGGTTTACGAAGCGTTCGTTTCGACAAAAGCACTCTTCCTTTCATTCGCGTCATCTAAAAATAGGAAAAACAGTATGCAGCTGGTTTTGAGCACAGACCTAGCCTTTCACACTTAGTTCTGCTGACACGGTTGTGCTTTTGTGTTCCGCTAAATTGTACTATAAGTCATTAACGGATTTCTTATCCATCAGGTATGGCGACAAATCGCCAAAGTCTGTTGTAGCTCGAGTTTTTTCCATCATCTGGATCCTGTTAGGTCTCATCATCATGGCGATTTTTATGGCGAACATCACCTCTGCTCTGACCGCTCTCTCCTTGCAAATGGAACCAAGTAGCCTCGTTGGTGTAAAGGTGGGTCTGATTTTATCCCAACTCGTCGTTTCCTTTCAGTTTTACCTTTCTCTGTGTGTCGTGAGCCCTCTTTCATTGGCGAACAGGAAACTAAGTTGCACCACCTTTAAGATCGCTCACAAAATGCTGGATTTGAGTGTGAATGAAAGTAACTTTAGCCAGGATGATAGAATTCATACTTTCGTCCTTGTCTTCTTTTTGTGGCTGGCTGCTAGTGCTTTTATACTATGAACAAGTTATTCTTCCCAATTTTTCTTTTGTTTTTCCATGTGTTGCTCTTAATAGCACCTCTTCTTCCCTTTTTTCCTCTTAATCTTCTCCTTGTTCTTCCTATGTTTTTCCTTTTTTGTTTAATTTCATTTTCATCCATAAGTAGCCTAATCAATGCCTGCATTATAATTTATTGCTTCTGTTAGTAATTATTTGCAAAGATATTATCCTGTTGGAACTCTCATTAGGTTGCAGTGTTGGGCAATGGAACAGAGTACCAACATGCACTAGAAGAAGATGCTAATCCCACAGGTTAAGAATGAGTACAAGCACTTGTAATTCACAAATAAAGAACCCTCGACTATGCGCTGTTCTGTTGTAAAGCACACAGGAAGCGGTAGAGCACTAAAAAAGTGTAGGGGGAACATGAGATGTAGTCGATCGTTTCTCTATAAAAGTATGTGATAATTCGGTGGCTGTATTATAAATGTCTTCTCTTTGGTTGTGTGCTTCAACACTACTGTCCATCCATATTTCCCTTTATTTAGTGTACCACAGAATTGACGACATGATTCAGGCTGTCAAATCAAAGCAGGTCGATGGAATGTTACTGGATCGCTATACAGCTTCTTATTACCAGTCAAGAAACCAGTTGCAATCGCTTTACACCGTAAAAACGTTAGAGCTTCAAAGGGACATCGGAATTCTCTTTAACAGAAAGAGAAAGGATCTTGCAGTGTGCTTATTATATTATCACCGTTCAAATATTTTGAGGGCTGTTCAAGTCATTACTGATACGTTCAAGGTAACGTTTGAAGCTATAACATGCAGTGAACGTAGCTCTTAGCTAGGCGACCTTCAATATGGCTCTCCTCTGTTTTCCCTTGATTTACAAAATGCAATCGCTCGATCATTATCCTTAGAACCTTGGTAGAAACGTATTTAGAACAAGTTGCACTCTACACTTAATCTCTTTGCATCATTCATCGATAGCGATTCAATAAGTAGCAGCATCGATGAATCCTTGTTCTCCTTTCAATACGTTATTGATCGATATCTAGGCAGTTCTGTGAATTACGCTGTGGTTTTCTTGTTTTCTTTTCCCCTAAGTTTACTCAGCAGATGCCTCCCAGGAAAGTCAATCTGTTTGACGAGTCGTCTCCTTTCATAAAGAAGTTCATGTACATATCGCTCGGACTATTGGCTGGACTGCTGCTTATTGGAACACTGGGGAACATCCTTTTCAGACAGAGAGGAAGGGCCAGACAACCTAATATTTTAGGTGAGTATCTTACCTATATTGTGACGTATGATTCAGATCACTGGAAAATGCCTTTTTTTCTCCCGCTTCCCACATGTGCGGCCGATAGTCAAGTCTTTAAGAAACACCTTTTTCAATCTTACTCGTTAGATGCGGCAGCAGTCAGTGAAGGAACGATGCCAGATACAATCCAGGACGACATTGAAGTGGCAAGACGGCTTCTTCGACAAACGCAAGAACAGTTTGACAGACTGGAATTCAAAGTTTCAAGATTAAAATGTCATTGATAACTTATGGTAGTGAGAAGTAAGAGGTTGAAACCTGGTGACGTGAAAGTTTCATTTCGTGACATTAAACTTTCTATATAGCTTTTATAGCTGTTTTTGTTTTAACGCCTTAGTTGCAGGGCTTGTTTGTCTTTATATATCTCTTCAATATGTTTAGAGACTTTCGATGTTCACCTAACGACAGCAGAGCGTGTTTCGTGTTTCATATCGCGATGTTTTTGTCAATGAAACCCCTTCCCTCAATATAAGCCCTACCCTCGTAAAAAACCTTTCAGGCCAATGCATGATTAACTCAGATATTATTATTGGAGAGTACTGCATGAATGACTTTCCACTTAGAAACCTTTCCTTGCATTGATTTGGGGAAAACCGTTCTCAAAATCATCAATAGCTCATCAAATTTTAAATAAAGGAATCATCACCATGAGAGTAATAATAGTAATAATAATAACGATTTATTCACAATGTATCCACATAAAAGGATGTGGCTCTTCATCTGTGAAGGTTTTCATTACTAACTGTATAATATTACAATAAAAGAAGAACTAAATTATAATAAAATCTATAATAATTCTATACATGAATATAAATATGTAGAAAGTAATGATGGTTTCTATGTCTTTACAAGGAAGACAGAGCGTGCGCCTTTAATTAAGAACGCCTTGCAGAGCCTGCAGTATTCTTTAAAATCTTTGCAATTCCGTATGTTTGCTGGCAATTCAATGGAAATCATAGCTGCTGAATGCTGAAAGATGCCTTGTACAAATGGAACATAAAGTCTTAGAGCAACACCAGTACTCTGTTCCTAATCTTGTGGTCTCAGGGTGTTTTCATACGAATCAAAGCGGTCATTTGAAATAATTACATTAAGAAATCACTAAATATCGTTGCGTTTATAGCTTAGAAAGTAATCACACATTCGCTTGTGCTAATAGAAAGTTTTGAGAGTGGTCAAATTCTAACTTGACCGCTATAGCTCTCACTACAGAATCACAAATCTACGTAACAATATAGCTACGAACATAAGTAGATTGTTTCTTACCAACGTTCGCGGGTCCTAATTATCCTACCAGGTTTACGCTTTAACTTGTCGTCTTAGGATCTTGATCACAAGGGGTCTTAGCTTGACCTGAACGCTAGACTTTCAGAAATGTCCTTCGTCTACAACGGCCGCTTCGCGGCCTAACATATTCTACTCTACCGCTCTACCCTACCCGGCTTTTGGGTCTTTTCGGTCTAACATAAAAAAATTAAAATTCAAGAGGTCGACTTGTGGCAAGTCTAGCTGAACGCGAGCTATGTGACGCACTAATCACGGTAAACGTCAATCAAATCAGAAGGTATTTCGCAACTTTACCGGAAGCGGTTACAGCTTTGAATGCGTTAGCTTGGTTCCTAGGGACTGGCCCAGTCCCGTTTCTCAGCACACAAATGCTGAGATTTGTTAGAGAGTTAGACTTGCCACAAGTCGACCTCTTGAATTTTAATTTTTTTTTATGTTAGACCGAAAAGACCGAAAAGCGGGTTGGGTAGAGCGGTAGGGTAGAATATGTTAGGCCGCAAACAAGACGAAGGACTTTTCTGAAAGTCTGTTAGAGAGTGTGATGACCGAAGGATGTTTACATTCATAAGTTTTGTCTGTTATCAGTTTTGCACACTCAAGACATGACTTGACTTAAAAACCATGAAACGACTGCATCTCAGACTAGAAGTTGGAACCTCGTCCAATAACATGCCTCCATGCAGATGTCGAAGCAGAAGCATTGTTATAATTGAAATAGCAACAGTCGTCATGCCGAAATATCATTCACAGACTTAGAACCCTGCATTGCGCTTTCAACCCCTCGCTCTCCCCCAACAGGAATGCCCGTCTTGCAAAAAGGCCTAGCTGGAGCCTCAAGGTAGTACATTTAATAACTTTTGTGGTGCCTAAGGTATAATAACAGGCAATGTTTCCGAACAAGAGACAACGATAAAAAACGGAATAAACATTAAGGTCAGCACACGTCTGCTTGATATTTGATGGCGTTTAGTATTTGAGAGTGGTTTCTGTAGGATATCATTTTCCACCATATGTTTATGATACGCAAAGGAATCAAGATTGAACACAGAACTCCCTTCTATTGAGAGGGTCCCGAAGGGTTGGTCATAAATCAATTTCCAGCCCACAGTTTTCCCAAATCCCATTTGCCAACTAGCCTATGTTTTGCTCGGTCGCTGGTTTGTTATTCCTATTCCCAGTGGCTCAATTGTCCAAGTCACAAAATAGGCAAATCCTAGTTTGAGATATAATGCCATGTTCTCGTATAAAATATTAATTTCTGGCATGGAGTTGAACCGATTGGAGTTAAGTTGGCAGGTGGCTTTTCGAGATAAACAAAATTTGGCTTTGTAACTTTCAAAGCAGTAATCGCCTTCTGCTGATGTGCTCTTCGGGTGACTTGACGAGGGTCATTCCATTTCCGTTCTAGGCGTTAAAACACGAGCATCAAACAGGAGTTCACTAGAAAGTAAGTTTAAATATATGAGCGATTTAACCTAACTTAATGCCAGGTTTAAATTGGCGGGCTCATTTTTTATGAGCGAGCGAGCCCCAGTGTACTTGAATTCGGTGAGTGGGATAGCACCTTGGGAATTTTACAGTTATATTCAATTTCTCTTATGTAAGGTCTGGTGTATCAATTTCAAGTCAAGCGTATAACAGCAGATTTCTTTTGGAAGTAAAGTGTTTCATTTTATTTACTTGTTTCCTGTATTGTAAAAGCAACGATGGCCGGAAAATATATATTATACATTTGATGATGTTGAAACATTTGTGTACTTCTTACACACAGGTATACAGCTATTGAGGATTCACTCATTATTTAATCTCAAACAACTGTTCCAAAAAACAATAAGTTTTCCAAAGAGGTCAGAGGCAATTAAAGCAATAGTTGTTTTCTTCATGTAAGACCTGGTAACACTGACTTCAGTGATGTTTGTGTCCAAGTCGTTTATAGGGAGGCAAGAATTTGAGGTGAATTCTGTTTTGTTTCATTCGAGCATAATTGAAGCAATCTTCAAAACAAACGTTAATAGCAGCTGCCGGGCTACAATGCATGATGCATGCACATCTTTTTTTGCTGTCGTTGTTTGTTACTCTAAGTTTACTTTTTCCTTTTTCACCATGATTAGAATAGACAACTAACAAATCCTCTCTCTTTTGAAGTTTAACGTGGCATTTTTAAACAGGTAATGAGTCGTGTTTGCCTTAAATGTCAATGAACAAAATTCAAATTAACTAAATCAATTACTATGGTAATTAGTTTGCTCAGGAGAATTATATCAATATTTTGAATTATGCTTGACGAAATTCTGTTTTCTTCTGCATGGCAACTGATTCAGATATCAACTTGTCCACAGACCTTGCATGTTGTTATTTATTTATTTTTTGTTGTTATTTATCTTATTTACTTATTTTTTTATTTTTTTTTTTTGCATTCGTCAAGATCGCAGCCAAAATAGTCCTATTACCTACAGGGGAAAATCGTCCACGTAACAGACTTACGTAATGGTGTCGGGTACAAGAAAGTTTGCGTCAGAATTTCTGCATTATAATATACCTGTATGTGTTTAATTTTACTTTCGTCTTCAGTTTCTCCGCTTAGAACCGTAGACTAACATCTTATTGGTTTCCCTTGTTCTGAAAATAATGATCATGCTTGCTGTGTGCCGTTTTTCGACTTGTGCATAATTGAGTATTTCCATTTTGTTGAGAAGGTAACAAAGTAAACACTTTGTTTTTTTAACTTCCTGATGCATGTACAAAAGTAAACGTGATATTTGAGGCTAATATTAAAGTAGCCTACTTCGGAGCATTCTGATTTACTCAACGCATTATAGATCATTATATCGCACTGTGCGTAATTTCAACAACATAATTTGAATTGATCGGCAAGTTCATAAGCATTTAAGGTAATCGTACAGGTATCAGTCTATCCCAAAATTAAAATACATCTTTCAATTCGAAATTTTCTCTTTCTCGAGATGTAGCGAACAATTTTCTATATCCATCAAGTTTTGACTGTGCTAAAAGCAAAGTGGCATCAAAAATCAGTCGGTTTCAGTTGAGGTACAAGAACTATGAGTTAAACTATTCATCTGGTACAAGTGTTACGCACGTAAATTATAATTAATCAACTTCCTCATGTTTTGGGGTCAGATACAAAATTATTATTCAGACCCAAAAAATATTATTCTGAACAGGAACAATAACAACAACTTGGTGTGGCTGAAAATGGGGAAGTGGGTGACAAAGTGCTCCATTGAAACTTTAAAGTTAGCCCCATGTACTCCGGATTTTTGTTAGTTAAAGAAAAAGCTACCACCAGGGTGGTACACACACCGGTATGGAGGAGGCAGACGGTAGTTGGGCCTCCCCCGGGCCTCTCCTGGCTAGAGAGAAGGGAATTGAGCCAACCTAGCTGGAAGGTGCACAGACCAATATAGAGGAGGGAGCTGGGCCTCCCCTGGGTTGGCTGTAACCGATCGTGTGCTTCCCCAGGGCCCCACTAGCCAATATGTATTTCCGAGGAGTACAAAAGTCGAGTCTATGGGGGCAAAAGTGTGACGAGAGGAGCACTTCATCCCCACAGAATGCAAAGCATTCCCCCATTGACGAGCCACAATAAAATAGGAAGTAAAAACAACATGATTATATTACAGTAAAAACTACATAATTGTATTATAACAGGTCGATGAGAGTCTGGGTTGCCTGTGCCAGAACTGAGGGTGGGGTTTTTATGTATCTTTCAAAACAGTCTGAGGACTACCGCCCAAAAACCTTAATGAGCCAAGGTAGTAAGTTGGCTGAGGCAGCTGTGGTAGCTGCACCTATACGAAAACTATGACTAGCAAATTCGCTTGAATCAAGCCCTCCCTTTGAAAGTAAAAGCCTGGTCTCACTTGTAAATCTGCCCCGAGTAAGGAAGGACCCACATTGAAAAGTAAATAGGGGCCCTGAGTTGGGCAAAGGAGAACGGGACTCTAAGTAGGCTTCCATGGCAGAAATGGGGCACAAATTGATCAGGATATCCTCACTAATGGGAGAGGAGGGTGCTATTCCTGTTTGTGAGCGGAAGGAATAAAATTGCGATTGCGTCATCGTTACCGCCTTATGCTGGCGCCAAACATTCTTGTGGAAGCAGCAATGGGTACTGGGAACGAGACATGAGATTTGCGATACGTCGTCTAGTTTTGCTGAGTAAAACTTGTAGCACTTGATAAAATGTGTTGGATTTAAACAGAGGTTTCGGGTCAGTGGAGTGAATGGCCCGCTTTATCAGTTATCAGAATAATTTGAGCTCGGTAAGAAACATATTACAATTTATACTGCATATACAACTGACATGTGTACGCGATTAGATAAAACGACCCATCAAATTGAGATCTGAAGAAGTTGAACGCCGTGATTTTTTAGACCAGCTGTTTTATTGAAGATTACTACGAGAAGATACCAGGAAGGTAACTATGGCAGTTTCTAGAAAAAAATATCAGACGTCGGAACATCATGCCCGGCCGTGGCGGCCGTAGAGCTGGCAGCAGCTTTCTCCCTTTTAGCAGGAGGGGAAGACGAGAGTCTGGATTGATAGTAATTTGTATCTGGCCTGGATTTCGGCACGACCAGCAAGCGGATTTTCAAACGATTCGAATTTAGTAGCCTATCTACTTGCACCGGAAAAGCGAAGGAGGTTAGTACCCTGGAACGGTGCTTCGACCTTTAAATCATATTCCTTTAGTGAACGAATACGTGATTGGTTTGTAGGGCTGAAGAGGAAGTCCAAGAAACAAAAATGGACCGAAGATGTTCCTCCCTTAACACACCGCCTCCATTTTGAAGGTTTCTACTACAGGAGAGAAATGTTTATTCTGGGTTTTTGAATTCGTTTGGTCTCCTAAAATGTATACGTGAGTGACAACGTGGTGTATAATTAATATTATTAAAAACTGGATCATTGGATAATGCAATTCGAGAGTTTTCAGTATGGCGCGAGGAGTTCATAGAAGTTAATGACAAAAGAGTTCTTTGGGATTTAATCAAATATCGAATAAGGCAAGTGTCGATTAAGTTTAGTAAAGTGAAAGCTAATGCAAGAAGACAAAGATTGAAAACGATAGAAAACTCGTTAAAACAGTGGGAGGATGATTGCAGCAGGCACCCCTCCCCTGAAAATATAGAAAAATTGGAAATTATTCTTTATAAGAAGGTCAATTTAAAAGGGTCAGATGATGATGATGTCTTTAATTCATTTGTACAGTCTCGAGAATTCCCCAAGTTATCTGGGGAAGATGTTATTGGGTGTGAGGGGAGATTGACGCCTACAGAATGTCTTCACAGTCTACGATCTTTTCAAAACAATAAATCCCCCGGCAATGATGGCCTTACAGTCGAGTTTTATACTGCGTTTTGGGAAAGTCTCGGTGAACTCCTTGTGGATTGTCTCAATTACTCATTTGATCATGGTGAATTATCCAACTCACAAAAACAAGCAATAATAACTTTAATAGAAAAGAAAGATAAAGATAAACGGAAAATTCCAAATTGGAGACCGATTTCTCTGATCAATGTAGATGTCAAGATCGGATCTAAGGCTATTGCCATGAGACTGCAGAAGGTCCTACCTAAAATAATTCATCATAATCAGCATGCGTACGTCAAAGGTAGAACAATTAACGATGCAGTAAGGACGATTGATGATATACTTGAATATACAGAAAGATATGGAATCAAGGGCAAGATGTTAGCAGTGGATTTCCAGAAAGCTTTTGATTCTGTGAATAGGAAATTTTTGTATAGTACATTAGCTGCTTTTAACTTTGGCCCTACATTCATCCAGTGGATACATACTTTTTATCAAAATATTACAAGCAGTGTTCTGAATAATGGTTTCTCTACTGGACCTTTTGAGATACAAAGAGGTGTGAGACAAGGAGATCCACTTTCCCCGTATTTGTTTATAATTATCCTTGAAGTACTAGCTATTAGTATACGTGAAAATGATGATATTCAAGGAATTGTTGTTGATGGAGTGGAAATCAAAATTGAAGTTTTTGCAGATGATCTAACTGCTTTCCTGCGGAACGATAGATCTCTCAAATACTTTTTAGATGTCATTTTAAAGTTCGGAAATTGCGCAGGTCTTAGCATCAATTTAGCCAAAACAGAAATGTTGATCTTGGGAAATACGTGCGTTACTCCAGCCCAAGATCAAGGTTTTATCAATATTGAAATCAAGGAAGCGGTTAAAATATTTAGAGTCTATTTCTCTTATAACCGCCATTTGAGGAATAAACTAAACTTTGAAGGAATAATAGACGCTATCAAAACAAAACTACAGCTTTGGAGGTGGAGGAACCTGACAATTATTGGAAGAATTCAGATTGTTAAAACCTTCGTGATCCCAATGCTAATGTATCGTGCTGGTTCAATTTGTATAGATAAGGAAGTTATAATTGAAGCCAATAGAATTATTTTTGATTTTATATGGAAAGGTAAAGACAAAGTTAAACGTATATCCCTAATTAGTGATACAAAAGATGGGGGACTGAAAGCCCCGCACCTGGAATCTATAATCAAAACTCAAAGAATAATGTTTTGTAAGAGATTAGTGGAAAATGAACCTTGTCACTGGAAAACTATTTTATTACACTATCTGAAACCAGTTGGGAATAAGTTCATTCTATGCTGTAATTTTGATGTTAAAAAGCTTCCAATTAATCTTCCAAAGTTCTACAGAGAATGTTTTGAGTGTTTTGCGCAATGCTCCGCATCCACATGTAATAGTGTTCCGGAGCTATCACACGAAGAAATACTCAACACTGTTATCTGGAACAACAAATTCATTTGCATCAATGGTAAATCTGTGTTCAATCAAAGCTTGGTTAGTAAAGGATTATTCAGAATAGGTGACTTGGTCACAGAAAATAATCAATTTATCTCTCAAGGCAATTTGCGTCAGTAGGACTTTTCCCCAAAAGACGTCTTTGATCTGATGTCCTTAATGGATGCTATCCCTGCACCGTGGCGGAAATCCCTTAAAACAAATGGTTATGTAGACAAAATCTCGTTTGTCCTTCAGGACCACATTCAACTAGTCTTAGATAACCAGAACGTCTTGATAAGTGAGGTGACCTCTAAAAGGGTCTATTGGGAATTAATTTCTGGGCTTGTGGCTCAACCGACAGCTCAATTGAAGTATAATGAAACCTTTGATTATGTCTGTTTGGATTGGAAGGAAATTTATAGTTTGCCCTTCAAAGTTGCTTTGGACACAAAAACACGAGAATTCCAATATAAGATTCTGAATAGGTATCTAGTGACAAACACTTTTCTAAAGAAAATAGGTAAAACAGATTCGGCAGCCTGTTCTTTTTGTGGTGTGATGGAGGAGTCCCTCGAACATCTTCTTGTGACTTGCCACTACACTGCAACGCTGTGGAAAGAACTTTTAGTCTGGTGTAACGGTAGAGATATCAACATTGAAACCCTATCTGCGGTAGATATATTATTTGGTGACTGGCAAAGAAAAGATTGTTTCTTAATTGTTATTCAATCATATTATTCTTATCGCAAAGCAGTACGTATATTATTGCAGGACCAATAATTTAAAACCCCTCTTTAATGTTCTATTACTAAGAATCAAGTCAGTCTATCAATTAGAATGCAAGATTGCTAAATGGAAAAATAAGTGGCAATTTCACTTTTCGAAATGGAGTAAGTGCGGCTTCGAAGATAAATAAGTTATTGAAATGTGCGTGATGATGATGACGATGATGATGATAATGATAATTACAATTTTAGTATCTTAGTACTTTTGTCATTTGGGTGTGTGTGTGCTTGTATGTAAGTGTGTGTGAGTGAGTGTAGTAGGTAGTAAGTGAGTGTAGTGAATTGTATGTAAAACTGATAATCAATAAATATTATTAAAATACAAAAAAAAAAAAATCAGGGGCTATGAGCCATTATACCATGCTCTACGGACATGGTAAGCGTGCGCGTGATTTTTTTGAGGCGTTTTTATTCTTTTAAAGTTTAGCTTGCTTTATTTATGGGGCGTTTTTAATAAAACAATTATTCCAGTCGCCCTTGTTGGATATGAGATGATTATAGCCAACTCGGCGCTTGGCGCCTCGTTGGCTACTACCATCTCATATCCAACGCGCGCTTGTGGAATAATTGTTAAATATACTAACGGTATATGTACGCTTGGATCTATTTTGTGATACAGTAACTTCTGATGGTTGTGAATCATTTTTGTTTGGACTACCAGGGCCTTTGTCAAGTTCAACTCCTGCAAAGGAAATGTCATCGGAAATTCCTCGATCACCTTCTGGGAAGACGATATAGTACTGGGCCATTGGTTCAAATATCAACTTAGTCTTAATTCCTATTATATTTGTAATTATATTTTTTTGCAAACTTGAAACTTATACAATAATAGTATGATCAGTATGCGCCTGGTGTTTTGCTTGAATGATGGTTCGTGCAATGCCATATTTCGAAAAAATTCAAATCGATACACAATGTTGTCAAAATTTAAATAGTTTCATTAACTGACACACCATCTATGATATGTTGACTGATTAGGAATAAACATTAGTGTCTTTGAACTGTATCTCTCATTGTGCAACACTGTAAGTGAAAGTTTGCTCAGAGTGGAATGTATTCTTGTGTACTGTACCTTCAGGGTTGCCACTGTCAGGGAAGTTTCATAATTTTTCAAGTTCAGGGGATTTTGAACAAATTTTAAAGAAGATCTTAGATGTTTGTCTAGGTCAGTAAAACGACAATATTGTTCCTATTTGAGAGACATGTACAAGAGCAGAGCTTTTGGCCTGTGTTTTTAGTTATTTTTTTTAATATTATCTAAGTTCAGTGAAAAGTCAGGCAAATCTAGTTTCCGATGAGTGGCAACCCTTAGCGCTTGGTACACAATCGCATATTTAACAAGGTCATATGTAACACCTTTTAAACAATATCGTTCGGTATTCTGAAAGCAAAGAAACAACTGTGGGAAATTCAGAATATAACTGGAACAGTGGCTGCATTTTAGCCAACTAATTATACATGTATATTTTACATCTATTCAAATGTATTAAACATAGTAAAGAGTCTCCATAGATTGTAAAAAGGTAGCATTTCAATAGAGCGTTTTCACTCACGTGGCCAGCTCACATGCAAATTTATTGGAACAAAAGGAAGTATTTACATAAGAAAAGAGTTGAAGTTTGGTAAACCAACATGGCCGCCGTTTCATTGTTTTGGAACACCAATATGGCTGCCGTGACGTCATGTGAAAACGCTCTATAGGCCATTTCTGAGTTACCTTGTGCCTCTGTTTCAAAACGAGTCTACGGGCATAACCTTTCCTATGAAAATAAGTGTGATTTGCATGACAATGAATTTGTAGGCGGAACACACTGTCATATCACACGAAGACTTGTTTTGACTCATAAGCACAAGCTAACTCGGACATTTTTTAAAAGAATTTCACATAGTGAATCTGCCCACTGACAGTTTAGAAACGACAAGCCAAAATAAATAAATAAAATAACAATAATTTTGTTGATGATATCACTTTCCATCAGAGATGCATTTCACTGTGATACTCCAGGAAATATCCATAACATCCCCAGAGGATGTTTCAGTTGCAATCGCCCTTTCCTTTGAAAAATTAAAATTGGTGTGGCCTCATACTTTTCTTATTCTTAATTTCCAGAGATTCTGGAGTGGTGCCAGATATTTCCTGGAACCAACATTTAAAAAAAATAATTTTACACATTTTCCTCTTAAAAATACAAATTGCTTATTCTGGATGGCCTATATATTTTGTGAGAGGTAGTAATGGCGCACGGTCTTGTGAACACAGGCTAGACAGACCTTTCTGTTACCCTTTCCTAAATATCCGTATCTGTCCAAAATAAATTGACGATAAGCGGCCTTTCTGAAGGTCCTTGTACTGTTATCATCCCTGTCATTACGAACGTCTTCTCTATTTCGATACGTCAGGGTCTAGACAGAGTTTTGAAAACCTGCAAAACTTGTCGTGCAGTTTCTTTGTCCACAGCAATTATTTACGCTATCTCTTGAGGCATGTGCATACTCTGCACTTGCAACAAGGAAGTGTAGTTTCCGATAGGAATTAAGGGAGGTTCAGGGTTGTGGGCTGGAAGTGAAGCTCCTCCTAACATAGTTTCAGGGTCAAGCGGGGTGCCTTGTCAGCACCGTAATCCTCTTGATCACTGTCATCTTCATCCTCCATCATTAACAGGCTACAGCTATGATCCATGCTTCCCACACTACGTTGAAGGTTTCTAACACACATTTCCTGATCATTTTTTGATCCAAAGTTTTAATGAATCTTTTCTCTTTCATTTTCAACCCTCAATTTGGCGATGAAACATACATGTAAGTAATATGAATAATATACAGATAAATACATGTCTTTATTCATTTCATAAAAATACATATCAAAACTTAGAACCCAAAGTAATCTTGAGCGAAGCACTAACGATATTAAATATGGCCGAAAACATAATAAATTCATGTATGCAATGTAATAGAACTATTTTATTAGAATTTTAAACTATTAGAATATTATTATAGAATTGTAGAGTTGTTAGAATTACAGAATCGACCTCATTTTTTCATTAGTATCAGTTATTATTATTATTATTATTATTATTATTATTATTATTATTATTATTATTACTGTTGTTGTTGTTGTTACTGTACATATTTTTGTTTTCATTGTAACCACGACCCCACAAACAAACTTATTGCTTTAAACTGATTGTTAGCTTAGCTAAACACTTGATTCTACCGCAGATATTTCCCAAGTTTTGAACGACAATGGACAGTTCCTACCTCATTTACTTATTTCTGTTTATACATGTTTCTTTTGCATTGTCCTGGAAAGCTGATGCTGAATATGTCTTTGAGTGTCATCGATCATGCATTCATCTAAAATAATGCAGCTTTTTTCATGTTACGGGCAGCCGCCAGTAGTATGCCAAATCTCCATTTGATGTTAAGATTCTGTTGTAGCTTCCACATCCGTTAAAGATTTGGAACCTATTTCTTTTTTTTTTCATATATAGAACGATGATGAGTACTTGGATCAAAGTCCTCTTGGTGATCATCGTTGCTGCTATTCAGTTGCGAACTACTAAGGCGACTGGTAACGAGTCCACACCTGGCGATGAAGATGGATACGAGAAGGACGAGAAACGCTTGAAAAAGAAAGATCTGATAATAGCCTGGATTGAAAAGCCTCCATACACAACACCACCTGCCAATGGATCGCTAGACGACGAAGTCCATGGTATGCTGAGGGACGTACTCTCGCGTTTCATCGCAATAGAATGCGGTATTTTTGTAGAGGTTGACTACAAAGTTAAAACATTTCGAGCTGATAGTGAATTCCACATGATTGAGCTTCTAAGGCAAAGAAAAGTCCACGTCGCTGCTCCTATATTCGATTCCACAAACGGACGGTACGGCGAATTTTTCTTTTTCAAAATCACTGATTATCCTGGGAGCGAGTTCATCACTAGTGAAGATGAAACCAACAAGCTTAGTCTTGTCTTTGACGCAGTGCTGAAGTCTTGGTCATTGTTTGCGGTGACTCTGATACTCACGGCCATTGCTGGAGTCATTATGTGGGCGCTGGTATGCTTAACTTTGTGTACCTAGATTAATATAGGTAATCGTAAGAATGCAAGTACATTTATACAATTATACATTTATACTATAGGTGATAAATTATTTGAAAATTTTCTCAAGACTGTAAGATCCCTTAAGTGGGTCTAAATTGAAAGTATTTTCAAATACGACATGTAATGTAAGTTTCAAATTGTTTCAGGTTTCATAATATTACTTGTTTCTTAATTGTGCCTGAAAAAGTTATGAACGCGCGAGTGCTAATTTGTAAAGTAGTGTAAATTAGAAAATATACATAATTTTACATTTTTTTCTGCTCTCAGCTAATCACAGCGAATTAATTTTCTCAGTCATACAATAGTCCTGTAACAATTAACTTCTAGCATTTCGCTAGCTAGGTTTCACCAACAGTGCAACAGGCTTTTAACCAAGCAAAGATATACCCCTCGACCAAGTCCCCCACTTTTTTCGCTCATGCGAATAGCCCCCTTAAGGCGGGGGTAAACGTGAATTTAAGTGAAATTTTGGGAAGTTTAAAGAGAGGTTGAAAGGGAAAAAAGGGTTATGGAACACCACCAGACCGTTGCCCGACCGCACAATGGCACCCCAGGTTGTTGGGCAACTGTTTGGAGTGTATCTACCAATTTTTAATTTCAAACTCTAATTTTAAAACAACAACAAATCTTCAAAATTTCCTATTTCCATCAATTTTACTAATCCTCTGAGAAAAACTATTTCTCTCCAAATATACCTAAAAATCACCAAAAAAATTACAAAACAACCCAAAACATAGATATGTGAGATGAGCAGAGATTTTCTTGATTGCTTGAAACGTTAACAAGATATTTGTATTAAAAACATAATACCCAGCCAATGTTTCCCCCCGCCTTAATTGTGAGACGGCAGAAGTCTCGTGGCCATTTCTAAATGCTTTCCAATTGTTCTATGCCTGTCCTCGCACAAAGATAAAAACGTACTTGTCTTGACAACAAACTTGCAAAACATATCTATTTTATGGAAATAGTAGTTTTCATGTAAAACTGGCAAAGTTATTTAAGATGCGATTTTTCCAGCTGCGAAGGATTCTGGGAAGGTTCTTATCATAATTATAATATAGTTTTAATTGTTTTTAAATGATAGGACACTTACTGGAACAGTGAGGAGTTTCCTCGTTCATTCATCAAAGGATCTTGGGATGGATTCTGGTGGTCCTTTATTTCCATGACTACAGTGGGGTAAGAACTTTTTTATCGATCTCAAAGTATCCATCATTGCCAACTTAGCTATCGACCAGGCTGACATCAATAATTCGGATTATGAACGTTGCACAGACAGGTGCAAATTATCGCGACCATTCTCAGATAAAACATGAACAAAATGACGGCACAAAACGACGTCTTAAAACGTTAATATTAGATTATTTACTTTCCACTGTCATTATCCACTTGGTGTCGCTTAAACCACTTTTACTGCTGATCAACGCTTATTCCAGTGGCAAGTTTATATAAAGCTGTCATGAATTAATAGCGGTTTCTTTCTGCATGAGGTATGGCGACAAAGCTCCAAAGTCGATCGTGGCTCGAATTTTCTCAATCTTCTGGATCCTGTTGGGCCTCATTATCATGGCGATATTTATAGCGAATATCACTTCAGCACTAACAGCTCTTTCCATGCAATTGGAACCAACTGACCTTGTTGGTGTGAAGGTTTGTTCAAATATCTGTGGTTCCTATACAATTTAAACAAGACCGGACTCGAGAGATGGCAGAGATCACGCCTACGTTTTTCTCGGAATCAAAAACTAAAATTAAAATTAAAATTAAATCTCAAAAACGAAAATTTTAAATTTAAATTAAATCTTGTTACTACATGCATCAACTAATCCATGTCTATTTACTCATTTACTTTGATAATTCATGTCAGGTTGCAGTGCTAGGTAATGGCACAGAATACCAGCATGCACTTGAGGAAGATGCTAATCCAACAGGTTGGTGAAAACTGATGACGATATTTTAACCGGTGTGGTTCAGAGGAGACTGGTACCGTTATAGTAAGATTTCCTATTACCTGATTAAGTCCTTACAAGAAGGCAACGTTTTTTGCACAAGAAAATAATAGATGTAAAAATAGACTGAAGTAGGCGCTCATTAGATAAGCACATGCGTTATTAAGTATTCCCATAAAGCTCACCATTCTTTGAAGTTATTATTATTAATATTCTGACTCTGATTTAAAAACCTGTAACTTTTTTTCCTCCTATATCTAGAGTATCAACAAATTGACGAGGTCATTCAAGCTGTGAAATCAAAGGAGGTAGATGGAATGTTATTGGACCGCTTCACAGCTTCCTATTATCAGTCAAGAGGCAAATTAAAATCACTTGTCGCTGTCAAGAAGTTAGAACTTCAAAGGGACGTTGGAGTTCTGTTTTCCAAGGATAGAGAAGATCTGGCAGAGTGCTTAACAAACTATCATCGTTCAGAAATTTTGAAGTCAGCTCAAACCTTTACCGATACATATAAGGTAACGTTAACTATCAAGGTTTCCAAGTGAGCATGCGCACTTGTCTGTCATTCTCCCCTGGTTTATGTTGTCCAACTTAGTGGTTACGTACAACGAAACGTAATCGAACAGCGCGAAGACTTGCGATCTACTGTAACAGAGGTATAAGCACGCTTCAGAGTTTATTCGAAGCACAAGTTGTACATGTAACCTGCCTTGATTTACTACCCTTATGAACGAAACTAGAAGTCGTAAATTTCATTAATTACAATAGAATGTTGACCTCTATCTCACTGCAATGTTAAGTGGCAGTTCGTAAATCTTCTATGATCAGTCAGTTTTACATCAGGTTGATATGTTCAAGTGATGTAAATGGTGGGGTTCTTTTTGCCTTAAGCTAACAGAGCAGAAGCCTGCAAGAAATCTCGACCTGTTTGACGAGTCATCTCCCTTCATCAATCAGTTCATGTACGTATCACTTGGCGTATTGGCTGGATTTCTGCTGATTGGAACCCTGTGGGACATTTTTTATAGAAAGAAGAGGAAGATTAACCAAACAACCGTATTAGGTGAGGATAAACATTTTATAGTTGATTTAAAAAGTAGATTCCAATCCTGTTAATGAGTTTTCGAGGCTACTTTTGTCCAAAGGTCTCGCCATTATTTTCAATTAGAGTTAAAATCCTCAAGAGAACTCAGTTGATATTATGCGTCCTTTACAATCTGCCATACCCTTAACTTGTGCGGCTAAAGAAGTTCATTCAATCCACATAATAATATGCCTTTTTTTACAATTTCACATTCTGATCTCTCTGATTGCTTTTGATGACAACAAATCGGATCCTTTCATATATAATTACCCCGAAATAGTTAGAGTACTAAAATGAACAAAAGTTAAAAGGCTGCGTGGAAATATCCAGAAAGATAATTAATTAGCTGTTAAAAGCATACCGGGTGAAGTTCGAATCCTGGGTAAAGGGTTCGGTAAGGTCTTTAAAGGACTTCATTTCATCTTTCAGCTGTCAATAAAGGAATGACAACAGATACAATCCAAAACGACCTGGAAGTTGTAAGAAGGCTTCTTCGACAAACCCAAGAACAGTTTGACAAACTGGAATTCAAAGTATCAAAATTGAAATATAATTATTCGCCTTCTGCTGGTATAGTTGATCAAAATTTTCAGCTGGCATAAGACTTGCTCGAAAAGATTGACTTTTAACCCACATGGCTTTCCTGGGTTATGAATGACACTTTATAAAATAACGGTGCCACTACGCGCGTTCTCATTGGTCGATAGGTGTATTTAGATGAAAGTATGTAAAAACGGTTGTGACGTTTTAGATTCGCGCGTATTTTTGAGAATTATTTTATAAAAGCAATAGGGGAATTTTTGCCGTGTTTATATAGCCTCATCTAAACACTCGGAGGGTTGGGAGAATTCTCGAAAGTTATGCAAACCCTCGACTTCGCCTCGGTTTGGATAACTGTCTCGAATTCTCCCAACCCTCCTCGTGTTTAGATGGGGCTATATAAACACGGAAAAAGTGCTCTGTTGCTTAATTATTTCAATAAAGTGCATAATTACAATCAAAGACAGTAGTCTCCCTTGTGGACCTATGAAAAACTAAATAACAACACCACAGTTAAAATGATATTATTAAATGTAAGGAGAAATGTAGACGTCTGAGTCCCAGATGGGATAGATACAGAAAAAGACAAAATACATTTACTTATTTACTCGGATTTTTTTTCCGAGTCTACATTTCTCCTTACATTTAATAATATCATTGTTGTTGTTTCATCTTTAACACACAATTAAAATAAAAGTTAATTAAAAAGCTAAAAATGTTGCTATGTAGCTCCCTGGCAGCAGGATTTACATCTTTAACGGGTTTACGAGTGTCTGCCTGTAAATATGGAAAATCCGTCGACAGAAACGAAAATTCAAATTGCCTTTTTGTCGTCAAGAAGGCCTTCATGGGTTTGAGTTATGGCCTATCAAAAAGTAGACAAAATACATTTATTTCAAAATGAAGAGAAATGATTACGCATCATTATTATATGACTTGGGTTTGTAGCCGATCTAACGCGTGCTCTGATTGGCTAATACTAGGGCATTATTCTCCCGTAATGCCCACGGGCCGTACGGGCTTGCAAAAGCCAAGCAAAAAGCCATATAATAAACAACTTATTAACCTCGAACGTTCGGTCTTTACGGGAAAATCTCAAACCTCGGCCTTGCCGTATTGACCTCGCTATCGCTCGGTCAATACGGCAAGGTCTCGGTCTGAGATTTTCCCGTAAAGACCTCACTCTCGGTTAATAAGTAGTTAATAATACAAACTGTCTAACTTTCCATGATGGAACTCGCTGAAACTTAAACCATATTTCTGAAAATAGTTCTCTAGACGGGTCTTTTTGACGAAATAATAGAAAAGTCGAATTTTCGATCCTGTCGCCGGATTCTCGATATTTACAAACAGACGCTCTCTATTTGTTTGAAATTTCCAAACAGCACGCATAACTAAGCATTCTCGTTTTAAAGGGATCAACAATATTCAACTTGAGCCACTCTAGCAATCAACAGAAATCGATGTTACCTCTTAGAATGTGAAAAAAAAACTCAGCCATACCAACTAACCAAAATCGGTGGGTCCTACGGTGACTATAAAATGTTTCAAAAGCAAGCAGCCGGAACGATGATCCTGCCCGTATAAGTTGGATCAATAGTGATCTAATCGGCTTCACAAATAAAATGAAGAATGTAAAGGCAGAAACCGACACAACGTAGGGCGGGGCTTAACGGTGGTCAACCATTTCGATCGAAAGCTGAATATGGCTGGAAACTCTAAACGGGAACGCAAACCAAGCATAATCGAGGGATCAAAATAGATAACAAGCTGGGCTCAACAGTTTTCAAAAGTTTCCGGCAACGATACCAATAATTATCCTCATCTTTAATGCTACATACGTGTCATCTGATGGTTGTATAAAACGTTTTTGGTTTACATAATGCTAATAACAGTTAGCTGCCTTTAAAACGTCCTTAATAGTCTTGTTTTGAACTTTTGTTCATCCATGATTGTCCTGGATTTCATCTGTCCTGAGGGAAAAACAAATGGCATAGATGCTGTATTGGATGCAGTTATGAAGCGTTATCTTGGCAGAATAAACAAAGCCGCGGTGTTTTAAAACCAGTGGTGGTGATTCATTATTGTAGTACTGTTATCCAAGCAATTCTCTTTACTTGATTGCTATTTCTTGTAGCAGTAACTAACTCCGGGGAAAAAAGTTTAACGGTATTATTGATAACGCGTTTGTAGTGTGATACGTGTTGGTGCTTTGTCGTCTTCAGGGTACATCAGTATTATTTAAATCGGGCAGGTTACCTTATTTTGAGTATTTTAATTTAGTTGGTATTATATCTGCGACCTCGTAAATATGCAAAACGGAGAGTATTGTAAACCAAACAAGAACACTTTTTGAAAGGCTAAAAATTAATTAATAAAATATTTAAAACACCCTATAGTTTCCGACGCCCTTATGCTCAGGTTATTTAATGTAGCGTGGACGAATATTCATAACTGAGATGGCTAAGTTAAAAAGCTATTTTTCGAAGCCCCACATGCGCTGGAGTCAGTTATTTGATCTCTTGTTGACGGTGCGTGCGATATAATTGTATTATTTCTCAATTCCTTGACTGATGGAATGGAGCAGACCTTACCTCTGATCCCTCCAAGTTACCTTCACACGGGATCAGTATACGTGTACTCTACAACACACTCACTGTATACTCCGCTGGTGACCTTATGGTGTTGTTTGGCAGCCCTTGGCTGATGTGTCCTTTCATGATTCATTTTCATTAACTTGCTGTTGGTAAGTAAAAAACAAAAATGTCATCGCATTTTATGTGAATGTTATCTCATTTTAAATTAACCAATTTCGTATCAAACTCTATTGGTTCAAGTCATCTTAAGTCTTATTTTTGTAATTTTCCTATGAACATTAAAAGCGGAAAACACTAAAAAATATATTTACTGAGGTGTTATTTGTTTCTTCAACAGCGTCTAGTTAGGAACAGCGTGAGGTGATAGTTGATTGTTATTCCAATCCGCTGGTTCCTTCTTTTTCTATCAACATAACGTTTTTAATTTGTAATTTTTCCCTTGTTTTTTTTTTTCTTTATAAAAAATGTTGTGCTCCTTTTTGAGATATTGCCTCTGACATATCGTTTTTGTTTACCAAAATGAAGAAACGTAATTTGCAAGTGATGATGAACTCACACTCATTTTTCTTTTAAATCGACATTCAAAATTTTCATTGTTATACAACGAAAGGTTAATATACCGCACGGTATGTTGCCCTGATAACACTGTCGTGATATATAGGTCTTCTGTCATCAACATTTACTATTAGAAAATAACCCAAAGCAAATACGCACGCTGATTGGTTTTAAACCGTGTTTCTATAACTCGATAGAAACACAGAACTAGCACGAGCTGTTGACGTAATGATGGCGCGAACAAAGAGAATTTACATTTTGATGATCGAAGTAAACAAGTTGTTTTTCTTTTTTTTTCGCCGCGGTACTCTAAAAGAAATAGAAAACATGTTCTCCGTGTTTCTATCGAGTTATAGAAACACTCGTGAAAGTTTGGGAGAACTCGAAAAAGCTGTGGAAACACTCGCCTGCGGCTCGTGTTCCCACAGCATTTCTCGTTCTCCCAAACTTTCACTCGTGTTTCTATAACTCGATAGAAACACGGCACATGTTTTCTATTTCTTAAATATCAAGTCCTTCCGTTAAGGAAAGACATTGTGCAACAAAAGTCGTCTAAATTCCCATCAGTTTTTCAGTTTCCTTCCGATTAAACCATATTCAGCAACTGGAATATAATTGAAATACTAATCGTGTATATAACTTCAGCCAAAACCATTAATAGTTAACAACCTCAAGATCAGCATTCATTTATAACATGAATATTTTATAATGCAGGCTTTTAGACAGTTTTCGACATCGAAAGGCAGTAAGAGGTTGTTAGAAGTTTTTCACGGTAAGGAAAATTATAAGCTTGTCTCAATATCAAACGTATCCTTTCCAAAATGTAAATTAAGCGTTCTGCACCGCATAAGTTTTAATGTTGATAATTGCTTTTTATGTTTTTCATACCCGGCTACTTTTGTCTTATTCGTAGTGGACAATGTGCTTAGCTATAAATGTCATTTCTAAGAACGGGTTTGAAGTAAGGAGGTTAAACGTTTTTGCCCGCAGAATACTTTACAAACAACCTTATATCAATCCTCACTGGAACGTGTCAATAACTAAAAGCAAAAGTTCGCAAGGTGCTGTTAGATAACCATAAATTAACTGGTATGTTACTGAGGGAGCTCATGTTCAAGAAATAAGCAGCCTAAGTCATACGAGCCTCCTAAGCTATATCTCATATAATTTTCTTGGCTTCCTTTTCCTTATTGGCTTCATGCAGCGGCGGCCAGAAAGCTGGCGAAACCTAGGAGGACACCGATGAAATGCTATTCTTATGTAAAGATTGGCGGGAGTAGCGACACTTAAGACCTAGGAAGAACTCCTATATGATTCCCCATGTTTGCCTTTTCAGTATTTAATAATGTATTGTTATGATATCTTCATCTTAAGAAAAGCCGGTAGACGAAAATAATACTGTATTGACGTGCTAACCGTCTCCCAATGTCATTTGAAATTGCCATAGCAACTCAGTGCTTTTTGGACTTTTTCTTTATTGACAGAATTCTACGGTTTTATTTTAGCTTTCTTGATCGAAACTGCCGAATATTAGTACCTTTTTGCAAACTTGAAACGCAGAGGGTTCTTCCGACTTCATTTACGTTTTTTTGTTTCTGTTTATTCCTGTTTGTTTTGTTGGGAAGGAGATGCTTAAGAAAAGTGTCATTGCTTATGCGTGCATTTGATGCCGCTTAATATGCTATGCCGCCTATCTTGCTATGGGCAGCTGCAGTAATACAGGTGTGGGACAAATCTCCAGTTGTCTGATGTTGTGATAGTGTTTCCAGCTCCATGTCACACCTATTAATAGCGGAGTTCCGATGCGGAGCACCGTAACTATAGCAACAGAACCACATGCATGCATAGAAATTGAAAAGCATGCAACTTTTTTTTCACGGTCAACTGAAAAGGTTAGCGGTATGGATCGCGGGCGAGTGCACCCTACGAGGACGAGGACGAGGACGAGAAACGAGCACGTCGCGCAATGTGTCGGTCATACTCCGGTTAATAGGCCGACCGAGGTTTACAGCATAGATCTTTGATATTGGACAGTCATGACACCTGTCATAAAAAGGTATCCGTTGACCAGTAAATTTTGTAATCAGAAGCTCCGCTCCGGGTTCTCCGGATTTTCCTTTCTCCACAAATACTGAATAGAGGATCCGCCTGAAAACCAATTAAGGCTAATGTGGCATTCTCTCTAAACATTTAAACTCATCTATATATTAACTGTTAATATGTAATTACGAACCTCTTATTTCCTCCACCTTATAGAACGATAATGAGCACGTGCATTTGGATTAAAGTGCTCTCGGTGATTTTAATTGCTCTTGGTGCTACTCAGTTGCGAACTACTTCAGCGATTGGAAACGAGTCCACACCCGGCAGTGGAGACGGAGAAGATGAGGACGAGGAATACCTGGTGGAAAAAGATCTGACAATAGCCTTGATTGAAAAGCCTCCATACACGCCATCAACTGCCAACGGATCGATAAACGACGAATCCCTTGGTCTGCTCAGGGACGTACTCTTGCGGTACATAATGGTAGATTGCGGTATTGTTATGAACGTTAACTACAATTTAGAAATATTAAAAGCTGACAGTGAATCTCACATGATTGAGCTCCTGAGGCAAAACAAGGTCCACGTCGCTGCTCCTATATTCAAGTCAAAAAACCAACGGTACGACCAATTTTCCTTTTTCAAACTCACTGATTATCCAGGGAGCGAATACGTCACTAATGAAGATGAAGCCAGCAAGCTCAGTCTTGTCTTGGACGCGGTGCTGAAGTCTTGGTCATTGTTTGCGGTCACTCTGATACTCACGGCCATTGCTGGAGTCATTATGTGGGCGCTGGTATGCTTGCCTTTTTGTAACCATATGAATGCAAGCGCATTTAAAAGTTTGCAGTAGAACTAATCACAACTACGAGCAAGCTCTTAATCGCGTGCAATTTGAAAGGATTCTCAAATATCAAAGTGTGAGGTAAATTGTTAATTGCTTCACTCTTCATACACTCGCTTATTATGTGCATGATAAAATTACGAACGCGCGAGTGCTAATTTGCACTGAGTGACAGACATGATAATTTTTCCAGCGAAGACGTTTGATTTTGGATTTTTATATTGTACGGGGATGTTATTATTTGCCCTGGTGATTGGATATAGAAGTGGTACTTTCTTTGTGGTAACGTCTCCAACGAGGATCACCGATAACCTCACGAGTGTTTTCATCCATGTCACATGCCCCCTCCTACGGTTTGTGTTTGAACTATTTCTTAACAGTGAAACAGATGA
>OZ026599.1:25594233-25596733 GCA_964020085.1 Micromussa lordhowensis | reverse complement strand
CGCCTCTCCATATAATCTCTCATTTTTACTTCATCATGTTTACATGATAGGTGGGGTAACCCGCCTAGGCGGGTTGCCCGGTCTGCCAGGTAGGGTAACCCGCCTAGCCGGGGTCGCATTTTGCCATGTAAACGACTCAAGGTGGGGTAACCCGCCTAGCCGGGGTCGAGTTCATGTTACATTTGCAAGCGCGTAAAAATTTGAACCAGAATAATATGGCAGTTAACTGCCTCTGGCGGAGGCTTTGTATCATCAAAAGTGACCGTAAAACGCCACAGCATTGAAATGCTGCAGCGAGAGCAGAAAATAAAGATAAAATAACACTGACCGCCAATTTTCAATGTTTACATGCCTAGCGACCACGCAACAACGTCAAGTAAAGTCACCCCGGGACCCCGGGGTTGTAAGTTTGCATGTAAACGCTGGCCATTTTTCGACCACGGCTAGGCGGGTTACCTCACCTACCTGGGGTCCCCCACCTCCATGTAAGCAGGCCCTAAGATCGTTTACCATTTTTGCGATGACCAAAAATCAGATTCCCTTAATCCATAATTGCCCAAAAAATAATTGGGGTATTAAAACGAACAAGCTATAAGACTGCATGAGGAGGATAGAAATTCATCACACAGCCAATAATTTGACCAAAGATATTAGGTACTGGATAAACAACTGTTACATTTAAATAAATATCCACGAAAGAGAATCAGCTGCTGGAAGCATTCTCTGGGAGTTCTAATTCTTAGTAAAGTGTCCGGTTAAGTCTTTAATTTTATCTGTCTTGTCAGGAACAGCAGTCAGTGAAGAAATGACAACAGTTACAATCCACAACGACATTGAAGTGGCAAAACAACTTCTTCGACAAACGCAAGAACACTTCGAAAAACTGGAATTTAAAGTATCAAAATTGAAATACCATTTTTAGGCTGGTAGATTCGTTTTCGCGTTCTGTTGGTATCACTGATCAAAACTTTTAGCTGGCATGCATTAGATTTACATGAAAAGCCTGACTTATACTGTAGCTCAGTGTTCAAAACATCCGTCAGATGTAAGGATTGTCATGCTTTCCCACGCTTGGGACAGCAGCATTTACATTTTTGTAAAAAAAATATATTATATAAAATTTACGAGAGTGTGCCTGTAAATATGGATAATTCGGCGACAGGAGCGAAAATTATAATTTGTCCTTTTCAGGCTCGAGTCATGTCCAATCAAATCAGTGTGTCAATAGAATCGCGATAGTTGTACTTTTAAACCGCTTTAAAACAGACAAAATGGTTTTACTTCAAAAGTAATTTGCCATTCTTTCCATGGTTTACCGGCGTAATAAACCACTTAGAATGTTGGCAGAACACTCGAAAAGCTTGTAAAGCACTCAACTTACGGCTCGTTATTTACAAGCTTTTCTCGTGTGGTTTCATCCCGCGTGGTTTATTACGCCGGTAAAACCATAGAAAGAGTAGTATTAGAAGAAGAGTATTACTTAAATAATCCTTTAATGCTAATTAACAAGTAGACCCGTAGCCCTCAAGGGTCAATAGCCCATGAGGCGAAGCCGAATGGGCTATTGACCTTGAGGGCGAAGGGTCTAATTGTTTTAGTATCACCCAACTAGTCGGACAGAAAAATGAATAATAAAGTTTGCAAATGCAAGTTGAAAAAATATTTATTTGGCGAAAAAAGCGAAAGAAAAACTGGCGAATTTCGTACTCGATGACCATTGCTAATAGTCCCCTAGTAGCGTAGCCAATCAAAATGCAGGATTTGCATTAGTCCACTAGTTGGGTGATACTAACGACATTTAGCTACTTTTGAGACTTAGAGATACCTATAACCTATAAATACTTGACCTTTGTCTTTGTCTTTGACCTCGTTATTGTAATTTATTGTAATGTAAAGACCCACTTCGATACTTCGGCTGTTCGATATTTCAAATTTGTCTTCTCTAGTAATTATCGTTTTAGACACTGTTGAATGGTTGATTTTGTGGAATGACTTGTACAAGTCTTTTGTTTTATTCCTTCAAAGTACCTTTTAAAGCTAAGGTTCATATCTGAAATTCATCGAGTACACCAGTAGTAGGTTTAACATAAATTAGTTTACTTATCTTTAATATATAGATTTAGCCAAGCCTAAAAGCAGAACTCCTGATTAAAATAAGTTAACCTGGCTTGAGTCTGCTATCAAATCTAAAACCTGTACCTGGGCAGCGGTCGACTTCGAAAAACACGTGACCTCGATGAGCTCTAACCATGAGCCCGCGATATGGTCACGGATGTATGGATACTGGTCAGCAGATACCTCGTTTTGACAGCTGTGAATTGAACATAACTTGGACGCCTAATTTCAAAGATGTACACTGTAACCGGACCCCTCCTGATCTTTAAGGAAAAAGCCTTGGGAACTAGGTTGTTGCAGAGTGACATTTCACAATAATTTACATGAAGGGGGTGAACGGACGGACGCACTACGGACGATCACGTGACAACCTATTTCTTAGATC
>OZ026599.1:25579233-25586733 GCA_964020085.1 Micromussa lordhowensis | reverse complement strand
TAAACAGGCTGTCATCACAGCTGCCAGAGTTTTATCTTACGTAACCCTCTTGGCTTATGTCCGCATTCGTTGCCTTTTCTAGCCTTCCGCATGTTGTTACCAGCTTTGTTACTGTTGAACTGATGTTACACTAAAATGCCAAATGTACGGTCAGAGAAAAAGAAAGTAAGTTCATGTAACGGCAAATTATGTTGGGTTGATATAAAGAATCAGCTTACATTTTATGGTTTCAAATGAGCTGAATCAGGTTTGGTTGATTGAGAATAAATTGCACAGCAACGGAACAAATTTTCTGACAAAATACTGCTCCATAAGATGTGGTAAAAATGTGTTCTAATAGCAAGACGCTCATCTACCATGTTATTTCCCCCTTTTCAAGCCATCGCATTATCAATGCCTTTTTTCTATTTTAGCGGGATCATTTGCGGTCAAACATTAGGAATATATGCGGTCCTGGATCATTTGCGATCATCCATGAAATAATTTGCGTTGTATGATCGCAGCTCGATTTGGAGAGCTCGGCACTTTTTTTAACCATTTCTCATCATCGACTGATCAATGTCTTTCTCGTGTTTATACTAAGCTTGAAATATGCAGTCATTTTTCGTTTTCTCCCAAACTTTTCTCTTTCAGAACCACAATGGCAAAATGGCCGCTCCAGGTGCTATCAACTGCTGTGATCGGTGTTTATGTGTTTTACTTCCAGACAACCGCTGCTATAGATAATTCGTCCACAGCTGCTAATAATGACTCGCAAAGCGAGGCTGCAAATACAAATCAAACGGTAACAATTCTGAATGTGGCCTGGATATTTGACCCTCCATACGTAATACCGGTAAATGGACCTTTATTCCACGATAATGGTATGATACGAAACTCGCTGTTGCGTTACATAACCGTAGAGTGTGGTTATTATCAGACGCCTCCCATCTCATACGAAGTGATAGGTTTGCAAGCTAACAGTGAATTTGGCATGATAGAACTACTGAGGACAAACAAAGCGGATCTGGCTGCTCCTATATTCGAGACACCAAACAGTGGACGATATAGTGAATTTCTCTTTTTCAAAATTGGCGATTATCCCGGAACAGATTTCTTTACTACTGAAGATCAAACGAATCCGATCATAGTGGTCTGGAACGCGGTAATGAGGTCTTGGCCATTGCTTGCATTTACTATGATAATTATGGCCATTGCTGGTGTCATTATGTGGGCTCTGGTGAGTTTATTAACAGAAACCAATTACCAATATCCCTTTTCCTGACTAACTCCCTCTACGCGACACGCCTTCAAGGAATCATAGAAGTTGTATTCATCAAACACATGTCCAGTCCAATATCATGAATACAATTGCCATGACTCCCTGCAGGTGTGTCTCATAGAGGGGCTGGCCATTCCTTTTTCAGCAGAACGATGGTGGTAGTATAATCATAGTAACGATCTAGGCCGCAATACAGCTGATGTTCAATCTCAATTTCAAGTTAACTATCTACTCCCTCTGGGGGAAATGCTCATAATTCCACTGCTATAAATGGCTAACTATCTGATTTGTTTTAATTTTGGAAATTTTAAGGACACGTATTGGAACACTGAAGAGTTTCCTCGTTCGTTCATCAAAGGTTCTTGGCATGGATTCTGGTGGTCCTTTATTTCTGCAACCACAGTAGGGTAAAAAAAGAGTGACTGATAATAATGGTGGGGGGGAGACAGGATGTCTTCATGATTATTTCCAACTTGATCGCTTTGAAACGTATTGAAGTGTTACGCATGGTTTTGTCCTTGCTGTAGATTTGGAAGTGTAGTCAATGGTTGGTCGGCAAATTGTTATTGTTTCATCATAGATTTCTTTCTGTACGGCAGCAAGAATTTAGCGCCGATGACGAAATGTTCATATCGAATTTAGTTTAGTTCTTCGTTTCATTTTTTCTCCGGACTAAACCAGGTTAACTTATATAATCAGAGCGGGGATGTTCGGAAGTGAGCCACTAACCCAGGATTAAAAGTTAACCGAAGTATCAGAACCCAAAACTTATCTACCGCTAGGTTTGTGGATCCCTTAGTCTGGACAGGAGAAAAGGCACACACCTAAGTGTGGTAATTAATTGTAAAAATGGTTCTCTAAGTATGCGCTCTCACAGTTGTTGTATACCTTTTAGCAATGCCAAAATCATAATACCACGGCTCATCGCGGCAAATACTAGTGTTTAAAATTTATAAAAATGACTTTTTTTGGGTCAGGTATGGTGACAAAGCTCCAAAGTCTGTTGCAGCCCGAGTTTTCTCCGTCATATGGATCCTCATAGGTATCATTATCATAGGGTTAATTACGGCAAATATCACCTCTACATTGACAGCTCTCTCCCTGCAGAAGGAGCCAAGCAGCCTTGTTAATTTCAAGGTTGGTCAACTGATTACGCAAATTTTGTATTGAGATATTTTTAGGATGGCGAAGACTATACTATCAAGGATTGGAACAGAATTCTATCCTAATGTATAAAACATTACATAGTATGACACCTGATTATCTCAAATCAAGATTCATGTATCTCGACAATGTAACTACTTATTGTTTAAGGAGGAATACCGGAAACAAATTAATTCTACCACAGCCTCGAACTGATTATCTTAAGAGAAGTTTTTCGTACAGCGGAGCTCATTTGTGGAATAACTTTCCTATAGGCCTAAGACAAGCATCTTTAAACTTTTAGACATGCCCTCCATTTATTTGATTTGTTGTTATTAATTTTTATTGCAGTTAGGTAGATTGTCCAGTAACTTAATTAACCGATGGAAAAAACCTTATCTTAGTCTTGTCTTATCTTCAAGAAATACAATAACTGAGGGGGTGAGGGGGTGAGGGGATGGAGGAACAAGCACCTAGATCAACGTTAACCATGATACAAGAAACGATAAGCCTATGTGCTAATATTCATTAAAAAACAACTTCCGTGACCGTAGAGACTTAAAATGCTCATTTGGTTGCTGAAAAACTTTTTCTGTGCTGTATTCTAGACTTAAAGGCCCTTAAACGTTTTTGGACGCTTAGCCCCTTCCATATATAAGTCCGACCAGTTTTAACGGGCGGACTCTGCTTCTCTTTGACAAGCTTATCCCAGCACATAGCCAGCCGAAAATAAGGTTACAAAAAAAGCCTCCCCAGAACAAAACAAGCCCAGAACAATTTGCTGGAATTTGTAAAGGAAAAAAAAATAGATTTTCGCTATTACACGACTACTTTCTTTCTTTTGTCAGCCATGGTCAATCATCCCTCTGATTAAAAGATATAAGGACAAGAACTATTAATGAGTTATAAAAAACAATTTTCACTTTTGAAATTCATATTAGGTTGCGGTTCTAGGCAATGGAACAGAGTACCAGCATGCGCTTCATGAAGATGCTCATCCGAAAGGTCGGTGTAGATACCTAATTGAAGAAACGTTGTCGCGAAAAAGGTTTAACCATAAATGATGTGGCACAGTGGTTTTCTGGAAAACTTGCGAACTAATACTAATTGCATTCTTACGGACTGTGTGCAGCATTAAAACGGATCTCGTGTTCACTAGCTGTTGCAAACTTAGGGTCTTAGCGTTCAAATGTTTTCTAACTTGGCCACCTTTAAAACGGCATGAGAAGTTTCTATGTTTTTCTAAATCACCACTTCGGGCAGCTGACCTCTGATTATTAAATGCCACGAGGAAAAAAATCTTGAATATTTATGATTAATTATATAAAGTCGCATAGTTTATGGTTCATCATTTTTTTCGGACAGCGCTTTTTCAGTCAGGTGTAAATGATAATCTTTCACTGAGGGCATGCATCAGCTGTTGTTGTCGATGTTGTTGTTGTTTGTTTGTTTGTTTTGCTTGTTGTTGTTGTTTTTTGGTTTGTTTTTCCTCTTCTTTTTTTGTTGAGATTTGCTATCTTACTAAGATAAGAAAATTCGTATTATGCTTCACGTGAAGTTTCAACAGATTTTGAACAGTTTGTTATTAGAAGCTCGAATTTATTTCTTACACCTATTTTTATGGATAAAGGGGTCTTTGAGACGTTTTGAATTGACTGACAATGATTTCTTACTTTAAACAGAAATACGAATAAGCAGAGCAAAATCACTGAGTACAGAAATAGAAGTATGGTCCATTTCATTCAGTATGCCCTCTCTCCACCTATTTAGTGTACAACACAATTGATAAAATGATCCAAGCGGTGAAAACAAAAGAAGTAGATGGAATGCTATTGGACCGTTTCAGAGCTTCCCATTACCAGTCAAAAGGCAAATTAAAATCGCTTATCACCGTCAAGAAGATGGAATACCGAAAAGACATTGGAGTACTCTTTTCCAAGAATAATCAAAGACTTGCAGTTTGCTTAGATTTTTTTCGTTCAGACATCTGGCGATTGGTTCAAACTCTCACGGCTACTTTTAAGGTAATGTTTATTGGTCTGTAAATTATTAACTCAAATATTCCTATTTCTATGCTGCTTTTTACGATACTGCTGTGTTTAATCTGCTACTTACATCTAGGCATTTTCTCAACATCTCATCTTCTCGCACAAGTAGGAGCATAACGTTATCGACGTAGACGTAGACATGAGCTTAGACGTAGACATGAACTTAGACCTAGACCTAGACCTCTAGTAGACCTGGACCTAGATCTAGACCTAGATCTAGCCCTGACCTAGACCTAGACCAAGATCTATACCTAGACCTAGACCTAGACCTAGACCTAGAAGTATACCAAGACCTAGAAGTAGATGTACACCTAGAATTAGACCTATACCTCGAAAGAGATCTACACCTAGACCTGTGGACCTGCACATGGACCTTGACCAGAACATAGCCCTGAACCTGGACCGTGACCAGCACCTAGACCTAGACCTAGACCTAGACCCAGACCAGAACATAGACCTAAACCAGTAACACGTGCGCGAGTCGACTAAGACAAAGACTTAGAAAAAGAAATGCAAAACATAATGTAGGTGTAGGCATGAACAGGGTTATTCCATCTATTTTATTATTGCCATCTCTTCCATTTTTTTTGTTTTTGTTTTTAGCTAGCCCAACAGAAGCCTGCCGAAAACATCGGTCTTTTTTACAATTCCTCGCCCTTCATCGATTATCTCGTCTACCCATCGCTCGGGATATTGCTTGGCTTGCTGTTTGTCGGAACGGTGTGGGATATCTTGATGCGAAAGAAGGAAAAAATTCGACAACATGTTGGATTAGGTAAAAAACTGATATATTGCGGTAATATAATCAAGGGATCACAGCAGACGAAACGAACGACGTATTTAGAATCAAACGAATTTGTTTCCTGATTGGCTGACTGTTGCATTTCCCTACTCATAAAATCAATTAGCAGCTTTTGGAAGATAAAAGATAATAAAGCAATTTATCAAGTTAACTCTGCAACGATTCTTCGATGCACAAGTAGTTTCAAATGAAATCATGATCACGAAAAAATATATATATTCTCGGCGTAATATTTAAATCAAATACTTGTGGAAATATTACCAAGTTTTGTTTCTTTGTAGATCTATAATGAATCCGAACTTGAGATTTCAACTATAATACAGTCATTTACATGCTATGTATCATTCTAATTGCAGAGGTGATAACTGAAGGAACTGCAGCAAAGCGACAAGCGATACAAAAAGACCTCGAAACGGGAAGGATACTTCTTCTTCAAATGCAGGAACACTTTAACAAACTTGAAGCCAAAGTTTCCGAACTACATATATCATTACCATAGACGCGGCACAGTCTAACTATAAACGCCTTAATGATCTAGCAGTATTTGCGAACTTTTCTAGATTTCACAAAAATGTCAACTCGTTGAATCTTGTAAAGCACATTTCTGAAAATAATTCATCAAAAGCGTCTTTTTTATCCAATAAAAGAAAATTCAAATTATCGGTCCTCTCGTCGGATTCTTCGTATTTTCAGCTCCTCTTACTGCGCCTTTCAATAACATGCGGACTCTAGAATTCAACCGACAAATGCGTTTTTCGCTACCGTCAATCAAATGTTCGGCGGCTCCTCCCAGCTTCCGACTATGTTGTCTGAACTGTGCTCAACGATTTGATTTGATTTGATTACCGCGCGCTCGGCGTTACCGTGACATTGCTGTGACGTACCTTGATATAAAACGTTACTTGTGAGACAAGGGCAAAGGGTTTTGTTTCTCCAATTGAATTGTTTTGGTTAGTAACCTCAAGGTCAGTTCGTGCGTATACTGAGAAAATACAAGTGACTAGTGGGATCACTTGAAAACGTTGCATAACTAACATATATTCTTGTCTTAACGGTATTATTGACGATGAGTCTGAAGTTCTTGTGATACGTGTTAGTTCTTTATCATCAAGAGGGTGGCCAAATCACCCCATTCATGATGATTTCAGGTTTTGTTGGCGTTAATATTGACCTCCGAAATCATCAAAAACGGAGAAAGCACAAAATATAACAAACCAACAAGAATTTAAAGGGGACAAAACCTAACAACTTATAAATAATCTGCAATGAATGCCCTTCGATTCGTTTTCACCTTTCACACTTCAATTATCTCAATGTAGCCCGGGAGAATATCGACCTCAAAGATGACTCGCAAACTCTAACACATTTCTTGTCAAATTCCCCTTACGCTGGCGTCAGCTATTTACTCTCTTGTTGACAACGTATGCTATATATTTGAATTATTTCATGACTTTTTAAATGGACTAGAGTTTAATTTATAACCTCCAGTTCCACCAAGTTGACCTCACATGCGATCAGTGAACTACAGGGCTAACTCACTCTTTGGCTGATGTTTCCTTTCAATTTAATTTCACTTTCATTGATTTTCTGTTGGTAAGTAAATGTCATCACATTAAAATGTTATCTTTTAGTAACGTAATATCAATCTCTAATCTTTCAAGTTATCTCAAATCTAATTTTTTTAAGATTCCTATGAAAACTATTGATAGAAAAACAGTGGTTTTTTACTGAGGCATTATTTATTTAATTACAGCGTCCACTTCGTAACAGTATGAAGTGGTAGCTGATATATTGTCATTTAAATCCGCTAGTTTCTTTTATTTCTATCAACAGAACGTTTTTAATTTGTAATTCTTCCCATTGCTTTTATAATTAAAACAAGTGTTGCTCCTGTTTTCAAACCTTTCTTGTTTCTCTATAGGGCGTAACGTTTCATTTCTCCGAATGTTAACAGTACTATTACATGGTACAATGTAAATTAGTAGAGCGCGTGCAATGCTTTCATGATAACGATATACATGTCAGCTAGCTAGCACCATTTACTAAAATCATCAACAACACTCCCGTGAAGCAAATGAATTGTGGTACAAAAATTGTCTAAATTTCTATCAGTCATTTACGTCCCTTCTGGTTAAACCATGCTCACCCACTGAAGAATAATTAAATTATAAACATAATTAAAATACGATTATAACTTCTGCCAAAAGTCATTAATAATTAACAAGTCTCAGTATGACCGCTCATTT
>OZ026599.1:25566733-25574233 GCA_964020085.1 Micromussa lordhowensis | reverse complement strand
TGTTATGGATTACGATCCCTCCAATTACGCGTGTTTTACATTCCCGATTAGACTTTTGTTGCAGCCATGTCAGCTTTCTATCGAAACGGTTGACCACCGAAATGGGGGTTCCCCTAGTATGGCGCCGCAGTGCTTTCGGTGAATTCCATCTCTTGTTCCTATAATTATTTTTAATAACTCTTTTTGCAAGTCTGGAGTAAAATGTACCAACTAAATTTCCGTCAAATTAAGAGCGTCTGTTTGTTTATAAATATCGAGAATCTGGCGACAGGATCAAAAATACATGTTTTCTATAATTTTGTCAAAAAGACCCATTTAGTGAACTATCTAGTGAACTTTCTAGTGAACTTTCTAGTTCAAATTTACGTGACATATTGAGAAAATACACAGTTTGTTATTTATACTTTGATCATTCCTCTTCATTTCTTAACATACTGATTTCATAGACAATAACTCAAACCCCAAAACGTGGTCTTCGCGAAAGAAAGGAAATTCGAATTTTCGTTCCCGTCGCAAGTTTCTCCATATTTACAGGCAGACGATCGTAAACTCGATAAAGATGTAGACCCTATTGTCTCGAGCGTGGGACAGAAAGATATATCTGAGTCTCCAACGATATTAAAACTTATGACTATCTTTACAATTTATAACTAGCGGATACTCTGAGCACTGAGCTCAGTACAGAGACAAGCTACTACTTGTGTAGAAGTCAATCTTTTTAAATACACTTTGGCCAGGTGAAAATTTTGGTCAACGATACCAGCAGAAGCCGCGAAAATCTAATGAATCTACCAGCCTTGAAATTATATTTCAATTTTGATATTTTAAATACAGTTTTTCAAACTGTTCTTGCGTTTGTCGAAGAAGTCGTCTTGTCGCTTCAAGGTCGTTTTGGACTGTATCTCTTGTCACCCCTTCATTGATTGCTGCTCCTGACAATAAACATGAAAAAGAAAGTTCTTTAAAGACTTAACCGGACCCATGACCCAGGATTAGAAATCCCCAAGAATGCTCTAAGCAGCTGATCCTCTTTCGTGTATATTTCAAAGTAACAGTTTTTTATCCAGTACCTACATGTAATTTCCTTGGTTTAATTTTAGTTGCATTAATGAATTTTTATCCGATCCAGCCTTAAAAGTTTAGTTCATTTAGTATTCCAACTATTTGGGCCATTTTGGATTACGGAATCCAATCTGTGGCGATCCAAAAAATGGGTGACGGTTTAAGAGAAAGCCTCACGAATCATCACTACAGAAGCATTCATTTCAAATGTTTTAACTACTCTTTTTTAATTGGAGATGAATAAACGTTTTATTTGGGAGCCCAGAGCACTAATTATACAAAGAAAGAAAAGCTTATGTTTTTTGTTCTTTCAGGGATAAAAGTTTGAAAACATTTAAACTTCGTTAGCCCAATCGTGAAACCAAAGTAAACCAGATTGTGAAGGACGCAAAATATTTATTGAGGTCTCTTGGAGATCTGTACTCCATTTACAAATAAAGGCGAGACCTTTGGCCCTCTTATAATCATTAACAGAATACAGGGTTTATCGTCACCTGGTAATGTAGTATTTTGTTTAATTATTCTATTCTTTCTAATGAGGATGTCCCAGATCGTTCCAATCAGTAGCAATCCAGCCAATACGCCAAGTGATGTATACATGAACTTCTTAGTGAAGGTGGATGACTCATCAAACAAGTTGACATTTCTTGCAGGCTTCTGCTCTGTAAGCTTAATGCAAAGAAGAACATCGCCATAAGATTTGCATCACTTATGCATATCAGCCTGATTTCAAAATTGACTGTTCAGAGAAGATTAATGAAGTTCAACATTCTGTTGTAAATATTGAAATTTATGGTTTTTGGTTTCGTTCATAATAGCCCTTATGTTAACTTTTCTCATTTGCATCTCAATATAATCTAGCACGCATGTGAGGCAATTTCGGACTATTTTGTAGTTTTAGCCCGAAATTGCTTCGCACACTCGTTAGATTACATTGTAATGCAAATGACAAAGACTAACCGTGAAAAGGGCTATTGTTTCAAGGCCAAATCTTAAAGGCAGGCCAGTACAACTTGTATTTTAAATAAACTCTGAAACCTATTTTTCCTTGGTTGCAGTACATCGCGAGTCCTTGCGCTCTTCGATTTCATTTTAATGTATTTAACCCTTTGAGTGTAAACCAAAGTCCAAGGCGATGTAAGCCAGGGGAAAATGACAGACAAGTGCCCCTTGCAAAACTTGTTTAAAAGTTAACGAACATTACCTTATATGTAGCGGTAAAGGTTTGAGCTGACTTCAAAACGTTTGAGCGATACAAATTTAAGCATTTGGCCAGATCCTCTCTATCTTGAGAAAATAGAACTCCAACGTCCCTTTGAAGTTCTAACTTCTTGACGGTGATAAGTGATTTTAATTTGCCTCTTGATTGATAATAGGAAGCTGTGAAGCGGTCCAATAACATTCCATCTACTTCCTTTGATTTCACAGCTTGAATGACGTCGTTAATTCGTGAATATACTAAACAGACAGAGAAAAGATGAAGATCGTTAAAGATAAAAATAGCAGTATGGGAATTATTTAGTAGACATTTTGGTTGTTTTATGTACGCTTACTTCAGTTTATATTCGCACTTATTTTTTCTGTTTTAGCAAAGCCTTTATCTTCTTATAAGCACTGAATCAGAAAATGACTATAACGGTATAATATAAACAGAAAACCTCACCGCAAAGTTACAAAGCTGAAATCAAATTTCTCGCTAAACTTGGGTTAGATTAACCGGGCTTTGAACAACCCGCCCAGTTTGCACCAACCTGTTGGATTAGCACCTTCTTCAAGTGCATGCTGGTACTCCGTTCCATTGTCCAGCACTGCAACCTGACATGAATTATCAAAGTACATGTGTAAATGAGTTAGTTGATGCATATAGTTACGTTTCAGTTTCGGCATTGTTTTTGATGCTGATAAAAACGTATGCTCGATTTCAGCCATCTCTCGAGTCCAGTCTTGTTTAAGTTGATTATAGCATATTAGAACAGCAGGTATTTGGACAAACCTTGACACCGACAAGGTCAGTTGGTTCCAGTTGCAAAGAAAGAGCTGTAAGTGCAGAGGTGATGTTCGCCATGAAGATCGCCATGATAACGAGGCCCAGCAGGATCCAGAAGATTGAGAAAATTCGAGCCACGATCGACTTTGGAGCTTTGTCGCCATACCTCATGCAGAAAGAAACCGCTATTAATTTTAAACATTATACAAATTTACAGAAACCAAAAATGAATTACCCTTTTAGGCGAGGTTTTTGTCGTCATTTTTCGCACAGTTTGTTAATGCTTAATCCAAGAATTGTAGCAATAATTTGCAGCTGTTCGTCCATCGTTCATAATCTTGTTTGTCAGCTCATTACCCCGAATTATCAATGTCAACCTGGTCTATAAGTAAGTTGCTAATGACGGACACTTTGCTTTCGGTTCAAATGTTCTTACCCCACTGTAGTCATGGAAATGAAGGACCACCAGAATCCATCCCAAGAGCCTTTTATAAATGGACGTGGAAACTCTTTACTGTTCCAGTAAGTGTCCTATTAGTTCAAGAAAACAAGTAAAAGGAGAAAGAGTGACGAGGTCGTTTTCTTTCGATTACATTTGATTTTGGATTAAGTGATAAAGTAGATAAATTAGTGTCGAGTGTGTCTAAAATTCACATGTAAATACATCGGGTGTTGGATCAAAGAGCCGTGCCTTCTCGTGAGCTGTTGTGCCGTGACTGAAATCTAGGGGAATGCTAAAAAGAGATCGACTATTGCGTGAATGAGAAAATTACTTCTCTATGATTATCCGAGGGCAGTCAAGTTGATAGTTAAATACTATAGTGCAAGTTAGCACTCGTGCGATCGTAATTTTCCGGCTCGGGCACATAGTAATAGAATTTTCTTTTAAATTGCACTCGCCTAAGAGCTGTTGCAATGTTGAGTAAAATATTATATATCACTTCTGCTGCAAATCCTTGAATGCACTTGCGATTACCGTAGAATTCCGATCGTAAAGGTCCCCCATACAACATACGGAAAGGCCGCTTTGTTTGTACGGTAATTCGCAGTCATTTTAGACAAAGCGAAATTAAAATGAAATTAAAAGTTCCGTTTGTGTATGTTACTAACTGCCCACTTAAATCCCGGGGGGACTCGCATAAGAAAGGGGCTGGAATGCTCGTATTCTCGCTTTGGAGTATAAATTTCAGATTTTGGTCTCACTTAGGGTGTTCTGGGTAAAACGCTATTATGTTGAGCCATGAAGGTCTTGTTTAGGGTTGCACGCGAAGAAATATAAAACTACATATTTAATTTATCACGATGTTTTTAAAAACTACTCATGGGCAAAATTATTCGATGATAATGTCTTTACCATCATTAAAAGTCACTGTATTTTTCATTTGTGTGTGTTTTAACATGGTCTCTTTTAGGGGTCAAAAAAATCTCGGGCCACGCCCAGATCGGTCTCCTTTAGGAATTCAAATTCGTCGAGCATCCCCGGCCCTTTCATATGCAAGTAGCCCCCCCCCCCCCCCCTGGGGGGAACATAACCAAAACAGACTGTATAAACAAAAAAGACCCTAAATGTTACAAGGCGAAATTACAATGCAACTGTTAACAATATATTATTTGACACTGCTGCCTGACAAAAACAGCTAATAAATAATATTTTCAAGAAAAATTCAGTTTAATTCGAAATTAAATCACAAATAACTCTTCAAGTTATTCAGTCCTGCAGCCAGGTTGTGCCATCGATCCGCATTTCGCTTGAGATCAGAGAATTTCTCGTTTAGTGACTTCTTCAAAGGGTTGTTGCTTCGGCGAATGAGCCGTTAACTTTAGGCAGACCGTTACGTTCGAGGGGGGACTGTTACGTTTGGAATTCTACGGTTCCTACACTAACTCAAGTACGCAAAGTTAAGCATACCAGCGCCCACATTATGACTCCAGCAATGGCCGTGAGTATCAGAGTCACCGCAAACAATGACCAAGACTTCAGCACCGCGTCCAAGACAAGGCTGAGCTTGTTGGTTTGATCGTCACTTTTGATGAATTCGCTCCCTGGATAATCGGTGATTTTGAAAAAGGAAAATTCGTCGTACCATCGGTTTGTAGGCTCGAATATAGGAGCAGCGATGTGGACTTCGTTTTGCCTCAGAAGCTCAATCATGTGAAATTCACTGTCAGTTCGAAAGGTTTTAACCTGGTAGTTAACGCCTGAAAAAATACCACATTCTAGTGTTATGTACGGCAAGAGCACGTCCCTGATCAGAACATGAGCCTCGCCGTCAAGTGATCCATTTGTAGAAACTGTATATGGAGGCTTTTTAATCCAGCCTACTGTCAGATCTTTCTTCAGCCGATGTCCCACGTGCTCCTCGTCTCTGTCTTGATTGCCAGTCAATGACGTATTTCGCAACTGAATAGCACCAAGGCCAATGAAAATGGCTGACAGCACTATAATCCAAGTGCTCATTATCGTTCTACGGATGATAGAAAAAGAAATATGGCATACTACTACGGAAATGTCAAACCTCCTGTTTTTTGGCTCCTGAAGTCCAGTGGGCATCAAAGTGTACCGTGTTTGTTCGATTCACGTTTCCTTTAAATGTTTCGAACCAGGCCCATATTTGGTATGTCACGTAACCACAATAGAAAACGTCTAAAACCTCGGACTGATTGGATCGTTTTCGAAATATAACAATACGTTTTGCCAAAACACAGCATTATCTACAACTGGTAGCATGCGTTTGAGGAAACGTACAATATTTCGATAATTACAGATCTTTAAGAGGCTATAAAAGCTCTTTTCCTTGTAATTCTTACCTTCAGTTTGTCGGAGAAGCATTTCCATGCTACAGGTTATGCAAAATATCAATGTCTTTTTGGTCCACGAAAATTCAATTTCCTCTTAGGAGTTATGAATTTTGAAGCCCCCGCGAGTTTGCGAGGAAACGTGAATCGAACAAACACGGTAAACTTTGATGCCCACTGGACTTCAGGAGCCAAAAAAAGGAGGTTTTGAGATTTCCTTAGCAACAGACTTGTAGTTAAGTTTCTCCTTAAAGTTTGTATAACGGTATTAATTCTGCAATGTCGCTTAATAAAGCTCAAAAAGCGTAGCGTTCTGTCTATGAAGTCGACATGTGGCTTGAGTTGCATGTCAAAAAAGCGGTTGCCATGGCAACTTAAAATGGCATAGAGAGATAGTAAACATTTCACAACACAATAGTTTTTTTTCGAATACGTTTCTCAAGTCGACGATGTCATAACAATACGTTATTAAATATTAAAAGGCAAACATGGGGCCTCATGTACGAAATCCTTCCTGTGTCCTAAGTGCTACTACTCAAGCAGCATCGGATCGAGTCGTCTTAAGATTTGCAAGCTTTCCGGCTGCTGTTGCATGTAATCAATTAGCAAATGCAAGCTAAGAGAACTATATGGAACTAACTATATAACTAACTATATGAACTATATGACTAAGCCTGCTTATTTCTTGAAAATGATCCCTGCTCCCTCAATTATATACAAGTTTTTTGAGCGTTATCTGAAAAAATCTTGCGAGTTTTTGCTTGTAGCTATTGACGCGTTCCAGTGGGGAGTGAGACAAATTTGTTTGCTGAGTGTTCTGTGGGCTAAAGCGTTGGAACTCCCTTATCTCAAACCAATTCTGAAACATGACATTTGTAGCTAAGTGCATCGTCCAGCAAATTGAACAAAAGTAGTAGGGTCTGATAGACATGAAAGCAATTTTTAAAATCAAAAGTTGTAGGGGTCAATGACACTTCCTTTTCAAATTGTAGAGAATGCAAAAGGCGGATAGTTTATATATTTTCCTTACCGTGAGAAACTTCTAACAACCTCTCACTGCCTTTCGTTGTCGAATACTATCCAAAAGCCTGCATTATAAAATATTGATGACCATGTTATTACAGAGACTTGTTAATCATTAAAGGCTTTTGGAAGAGTTTACAATGATATTTTAGTTATATATGTATATTCCAATTATACTTCAGTGGCTAAATATAGCTTAAGGCGGGACTTAACCTAAACACATACCATTTTTTCAAACTTTGTTCGAAGCTAAGATTTAATTCTAAACCATGGCAAAGTATACATTTTTAGAACGCCTAAGGACCAAAGATTATAAAAATATATTTTTGTACCCTATAATTGTATTGTAACCTGAAATCTGCCACCTGCTGGGGAATGCCAGGGCTTACTTGAGAAAAGATAACTCCTACAAGAACTGATCAAAAGGAATCATTTTTACATTTTATTAAAGAAGACAAATAGCTTGCTGTGATAAGCATAGAGATTTTTGAAAAGTTAAAAACACTTCAAATGGTGACCAGTTAAATCTGATACAGAAAATCCATCATACGTTTCAATGCATAACTTCCACAAAATGCAATGGATGGAAAAGGTGTATGCTTATCCCACAGAACTTACTCAGAACAACAAAT
>OZ026599.1:25529233-25561733 GCA_964020085.1 Micromussa lordhowensis | reverse complement strand
CCTGACGGCGCGGGAAGTTGTGCAATAATTCAAGAGGACTCCCACAGGGAAGATGATGTCATGATGTCATCGCATCAGAATAGAACAAAAAAAAAGTTTTTGTTTACAAATTAACCAAAGGCTAACTTGTTACTGCCTTCCACTTTGGGGAGTGGAATACATATGGCTTTCCCCAAAATAATTATATTACAATATGCAAGTGAATATTTGAAAGAACATATATTTGAACTATGTACAAAGATATGAAAACATGATCATCTGCAATACTGGTGCAGTGCTCTACCAACTGAGTTATCAAACCAACTGGGAGCTGGTTATATTGTGAGTTCGTAATGTACTCATAGATGGTGAAGATGTAAGTGACTATATAAAAGACAATATATTTGAGAGGAACATATGAAGACATGATTGATCATCGCACTTGTTATACGCAACTTAAGCAGTTGTCAAATTTATGCCTTAATTTTTTCCAGCTTAAATTTCACAACTGCTTAAGCATGTATAAGCAATGATCAATGATCAATCATGTCTTCATAATTAGAAGTGTGTAAAATGGAGTGTTTTGGTCCCAGTGTAGTAGACTTGGCAGTCTTTTTTATACATAAAGAGTGTATAGTAAAACTGACCTAAAATATTATGGAAATGTCTGGGTGTTTTGGCTCCTGCAGGGTAGGCACTCCCACATGAAATGGGCAGGGTGCTTGAATGCTTGAATGATTCCCATATTATATATAAGATAAGCAAAGTGAGACAAAATATACTAAAATGCCAACTACTTTTCATTTACCCTTTTCCTATGCGCTAAAACACCTTTTTGGCAACAATAATACCTTTCAGGACATCTCACTGTATTGTTGAGAAATTATCTTTAATTGTGTTGGTCATGGAGGCATAATTACTCACAATAATCAACAGCTTGCACATTCGCTGTTGTTCATAAATGCTATGTTAGAAATACAAAGAACAGCTAAAATTTTAAATGGTGCTGTTGCCTTAATAAAACTCAAGCTACAAATATCTGATCTGTGTAACTATTCAACAGTATACATGTTGTCAAAATGAAATTCAAGTTAAAGTGATTTTAATCTAGTTTGATTCTCACTAGCCCTGATTATCCATGACCATGAATAACTAGGAGGAACTTCATTTTAACCTGGATTTCACTTTGACCTTTGACATACACATTCTCTCTATGCTGTTATTAATACATACTGAGTAAAAAAAAAAGTAACAGCTGCAGTTTTTAAAAAAGTTGTCTTATTGAATATCAAGCTACAAATGTCTGCCATTTGTTCAACATACAGTCATTCTCTCTATCCTGTTATAATAAATATTGAGTAAAACATTAACAGCTAAGATTTTTGAAAAAGCTGTAGTCTTAGTAAATATCAAGCTATGAATGTCTGCCATTTGTTCAACATACACATAAAGTCATTCCCTCTATCCTGTTATTAATAAATACCGAGTAAAAAATTAACAGCTAAGATTTTAAAAAAAGCTGTTGTCTAATAAACATCAAGCTATGAATGTCTGCCAGTTGTTCAACATACATATTCACTGTATGCTGTTATTAATAAATAATGAGTTAAAAATTAAACAGCTAAGATTTTAAATTGAGCTGGTGTCTTCATAAATATCAATGCTAAAATTGTCCAACCTGTGTTCCATTTAAAGGTATATTTCAACCAATAACTTATGCATTGAGACAGGGTAGGAAAAAAAAAACAAGATCCAATTGCCCAGGGAAAGTAAATTATTTTACAGCTCAGATTTAAAAAAAAGCTGTTGTCTAATACACATCAAGCTATGAATGTCTGCCAGTTGTTCAACATACATATTCACTGTATGCTGTTACTAATAAATACTGAGTTAAAAATTAAACAGCTAAGATTTTAAATTGAGCTGTTGTCTTCATAAATATCAATGCTAAAATTGTCCAACCTGTGTTCCATTCAAAGGTATATTTCAACCAATAACTTATGCATTGAGACAAGGCAGGGAAAAAAACCAAGATCCAATTGCCCAGGGAAAGTAAATTTTACTCCTGGGCAAGTGAAAATGGAAGTTTGGTTCTCCAGTGGGCAAGTAAAATTAGTTTTGTTAGTGATAATTTCCAATCAAAACCAAGAAGAGCAAAATGATGAGTTGAAAGTATGGATTAATTTAATCCCCAAGGATACTATTAATGAATAAATATTTGATTATAGACTGAGACACTACCTGGTAAATAATGAAGTTGCCAGGAAACTTTACATGCCTATTGGTTAACTAATATTTTAGAGTGGGCACCTAAAAACTGAAATGTGCTGGCTCACTGGACAACTGAATTTCAAACTTTTCCCCCTGCCCTCTGAGATTGAGAAAACCCTCTATTGTTAGATAATCACTCGATATGAGTATATCCATCATTTTAATGCTTTCACGTGGCTATTAAAACATATATACAAAGGGTGAAAAACAATTTAAATCCACTGTAACCAAGGAAATCACTACATGTAGCTGATGCTTTTAATAAAGGCCAACAACAAAGCATATAAAAAAGCCAGAGCCACAGCTGCTATACCTTTAATGAACTAAGTGGCAAGACAGTTGTACAGCATATGAATCAGTTTGATTTGGTAGATTTGAATTAAGTACGACAAATCCCATGGCACCATACAAGTCACTTTGAAGACTCGAGACCGGAAACCGCACATGAAAAGCCTCTGGCACCCATGGTAGTATCATACAGCACATGACAATAACAAGAAAGAGCACAGTAAGTATCTCAATTTAAAATTAATGACACAGGATGCTGTTGACACATCCTGTGTCGCAGTACATGACTGAAATGTGGCACTGATTCAAATGTTGAATTTATGCTGTGTTGAAGCAACAGTAGACATTACTCGTATATGAATTTAATACATGCAGTATGCAGCATACATAAATATAACAGCCAATCAAACTAAAGAATGCAGGGCCACTGTGGACCACCTGTTTCACATGTGTCAAAATCTTTTGAAGAACGAGGCATAGCACAATAGGCGCCTTTGTGATTCAATGAGATGTAAATAAACGGCCATGTATTCTGAGGTTTAGTCAAAATTCATTTTATTAAAGCTTATTTACCCAATTTTTATGACTTGTAATCACGCGCTAGAAAACTCGTGGTCGGTAAGCTGCCTGGCCATCTCAGAACAGTTGGTCTGTTTGGCAATATTTACAAAATTACACAGTCAAACTTCAGTGAGCCCTCGGGCGCACGCTTCTTTCTCAAAAAACTAAAAACATACGATCAACATTTGACTCACTGTTAATGCTATGAAAGTAAAATAAACACGTTTTAGCAGAAACAGACGAAAATGAATGAAGGCAAAAGAAGACACCTTTTCGAATCAGACGAACCGGGACAAAACACGGCTGAAAAACCAAAGCCGTGATGTCTAGAAAAACAAAGAAACCTACCCGTGTTTGGTAGCAAACGAAAGGTCTTGAATCCCTCTTCAAAGATGGCTTCCCGGTATTTTGGTTCCAACCTCAGAGGGCCTTCTGGGAAGCACTGAAAAACGTCATTTGACGCGTTTTAAATTCGTACCCAGTCTTCTACGAAAAGGGCCTGGTCCAATATGGCGACCAGTGACGCGGATGGCGAACGATTTTGAGTCATTCTGTGCCCACCGTGACTTGTTTTCTTTTCCCGATTTTTTAAGATCGTGTGACCGCAAGTTTATGTCGTGACGGTCGTGCACAAAGGAAAAGCGAACTGTCACAAAAGCCAAATCTTTGCTTTCCTTGCTTGTGAGGGGCTTGGAAATCTTCAGCTAGAAAAAATGCCCAGCTGACTTTTTGCCACAAAAATTCAATGGCCGAGGTTGTGCAGATAGTCCGAAGCTAAATTTGAGCGGCTTTATAATTATGTGAATAAAAGTCCTCAAAAGATATGTTGCTCGTCTTTTAATGCGCTGTCCATAATGAAAGTTTTCAGCTGAACTCTCTAAATGTTCACGATTCAACTCAACTCAATCGAAAACCAATCATGACAACTAAGGCTTCTCTTTCCTTTACAAAAAAACATTCAGCATTTTCACTTATTTCGTTAACTGGGCCTCACTCTTCGCACACAAACCAACAATGATCACTAAACAGCATCCGCGTTAAGGCCTCTAGGCCTCTTGTTGTTATTATAATTTCAACCCGTGTGGTATTTTTGAGAAAATGACGTCATTTTCTCCAATTCTCACCAAGACTTGGAACAAGGGAAATTAATGGCGGCCGTAAATTCTCGGAAATAAAGGTCCAAAAATCGTAATAGATTGGGTATCGAGAATTTGATCATAGTGGCACTTTAACAAAGCAACCAAAACCAGACATGAGCCCGCGATCCAGTCGGAAAACCACTACTTGGCCTGTGGTCAACTACAAAAAAACACGTTACCTCGATGACCTTTAAACCTGAGCCCGCCATATGGTCGCGTGATATTGGTCAGCGGAAACCTTGTTTTGACAGGTGTCAATTGACCATAACATTCGTTTTAGTTGGAAAACTTGAGACCTGTTTCTCATTGGGACAATTATTCAAAATGTATGTGACATCTTGGAAACTTACTCTGTTTGTAATTTATACTTGGATCATTTCTCATCATCTCAGTGAAGTAAATAACTGACTTTTGTCTACTTTTTAGCCGTTTGAAAAAAAACTTCTATCGCAATTTAATTTGCATACTGATTTGATAGGCTATAACTCAAACCCAATCTGGTCTTTTAATTCTTCACGAAAAAAAAGGCAATTCGAATTTTCATTTCCGTGGCCGGATTCTTGTTATGTACAGGCAGACGCTCGTAAACTCGATAAAGATGTAATTCCAGTTTTCCCATGTGTGGGACACAGAAAAAAAATATCTGAGTCTAAAACGAGATTTGAACGTATTACCGCTCGTATATCTATCGTTGCTCTGAACACTTAGCTACATAGAGACCAGCTAGCCGGGTCATGTAAAAGTGAACCTTTTCAAGTAAGTCTTATAGCCAGCTAAAAATTTTGATCAAAGAACTTCAAGCCAACAGAACGCGAAAATCTAACGCAACTACCAGCCTAAAACTTATATTTCAATTTTGATACTTTGAGTTCCAGTTTGTCGAACTGTTCTTGCGTTTGTCGAAGAAGACGTTTTGTGACTTCCAGGTCGTTTTGAATTGTATCTGTTTCCATCCCTTCATTGACTGCTGCTCCTGAGACAAGACAGATCAAATGAATTTCTTTAAAACCGGAGACATGACACAGAATTAGAAAGCCGCTAGGGATGCTTTCAGCAGCTGACACTCTTTCGTGAATATTTAGAAGTTACAGTTGTTTATCCAGTGCCTAATTTCTTTGGTTTAACTATAGGTTGTATTGATGGAGTTATATCCGTTCCCACGCAACCTCTCAGCTCTACTTCATTTTAGACTCCAATTATTTTGGGGCAATTTTGGATTAAAGGAACCTGATATTTGGTCCTCAATTTCAATTTTGTAATTAGTCTTTATTATCCGAAATAGGTTATCGACTTTTGGGGAGCTCATAGCATGAAATTGTAAATAAGAAAAAAAGCTATAATATTTCCACCCTTCAGGTATAAATGTCTCGAAATATTTTATCTGGATTGAATAAGCTTCGTTAGCCCCAAAAGCCAAAAGTAAACCAGATTGCAAGGGATACATAACACTAATTGATTTCTCTTGGGGATTAGGGTTAGGGTTAGGGGATCTTTACCAGTAATGGTAAAAACTTTAGAGGTAGTTAACCTCCAAAACTCATTAACAGAATTGGAATCTCCTTTTTAAATTAACTATAAAATGTTTATCCTCACCTAATACGGTATTTTGCTTAGTCCTCCTCTTCTTTCTAATAAGGTTATCCCACAAAGATCCAATCAGGAGCAATCCAGCCAACACCCCAAGCGATACGTACAGGAACTGCTTAATGAAGGGGGATGACGCGTCAAACAAGTTGACATTTTCTGCAGGCTTCTGCTCTGTTAGCTAAGTCAGAAAAGAGCACCGCTATTTACAGCATTTATACATATCAACCTGATTTAAAATTGCCTGTTCTCGGAAGATACAAGAACTGCCAATGTACTTGACAGGGAGATAAAGTTCAACATTCTGTTGCATGAAATTTTTTATTTTTGGCCTCGTTCATAATTGTTTAAACGCTAAATCAAAACGGTATGTTCTGCAGTACAACTTGTGTTTTGAATACACTCAAAAGCCTACTTGTAGCCTGGTTCGAGTAGATCCAAGTCTTCGCGCCTTTCGGTTTCATCACATGTAAGCCACTGAATGTAAGCAAATGTTCCAGGCCAATGAACGCCAGGAGAGATTATGGCAGACAAGTGTTTAATTAGCCAGCGTAGCAGACCAAGGGGGCCTGTGAGCAAAAAACTGAGGAGAAGTAGAAAGGGGTGAGCGAGAAGGGGGAGGAGGTGGGGAGAAAAGGAATCACCGCAGTCAATCCCTTACATTTTACCGAACTCCGTTCGCCTGTCAATCAAAAAGCCGGTGACATCAATAATTTGACATTCATGCATAATCCGACATCCGGAACACGACAAGATCAAAATACATATGGCCAAATCCGAGGAAGCGTTCGAAAAAGATCTTTCGCCAAACGGCAAACACATCGATCTAAAACCGGAGCAAAAAGCTGCCATTAGAGTCCAGTCCATGGACAGGATGACTTGCAATCCATTTTTCAAACACTCATGGAAGTGAAGGAGGAAATTTCAAAAGCTTCTGCATGTATTCTCATGGTCTGTCCACTGTGAAATGGGGTTGACTGACCTACTCTACCCCTACGGTTCGAGATATTTGTAGATACACAGGTTACATTTGCCGTTCCCTTTTTGGTCTCTCGACCTTTCTTTGCTTGTCTTGTGTTTATGAGGGGCACATGATGTTGTGTTATTAGGAGGAATTGTAAGTAAATTGCAGCCGTCAGACAGTGCTTTTGCAATTTTTAAGAGGTCAGAGGTCTTCATGGTTACCGCTGTTATCTGCATGTCGCTTTGCAGAGTTTGACACTCCTTTTTAAAATTTGCCATGCGTTTACACTTTGTATCGGCTCATTTCTGTTGCAAGATATGTTTTTAAGTCTCTAAGTATTGGCTTTCGAGGGAAATATGATAATTTGGTTTTATCAACTGCGTTGATAATGTGAATTGGCCACCGTAAAGAGATTCGGAAGCTGACGTTTCGAGCGTTAGCCCTTCGTCCCGATTCGCTCCGACGAAGGGCTAACGCTCGAAGCTTCCGAATCTCTTTACGGTGGCCAATTCACATTATCAACCCAGTTGATAAAATCAAATTATCTTGTAATACTCCCACCGACGCAGCACCACAGTTTCTTTAGAAATTTGACCCCTTTTTTCGAGGGAAAGAGTTTGACATAGTGTGAACAAGTATGTGCACATCTGTTGTGCCGCCCAGCTGGTTGATTCAATGAGAACTGTCAAGTACAGTACGTTGCTTCTTATCACGATATCGCGGATATCATAACTTCATCCGGTTTTTATCCAGAGACTGCCTTAACTTTACTTCGAGAAAGTTATACACTTGTATGGAGTATACGTTCTCATGTTTCTTGCATCAATTTGATCAATTTGTATCTTCATTTCCCAAACTTCGCTTTTTCGGGAATTGTCCGAAGCCGTGTCATTATAAAAAAAAAGAAGCGTATTTACGCGCACTGTTTGCTTTTAGTAGACTCTATCAAGCCCATGCTGGGCGCTTGTCAAAAATGATTCACCAGACGTTAATGATCATTGGCGCCACAGGGGAGCGCGGCATGTTTGGGGGCGTTCGATAAAATGTCTGGGATTGATTGCAGGCGCTTCCTTTGCTCGCCTCGTTCCCTCCCCTCTGCACCTTATTTTTCGCATTTGTTCCCACTTTTGTTCCCTCCTCGTACTTTTTTGGAAACGCCTGCTACGCAGGCTAGTGTTCACTTGTAAACCTTGTTTTATAGTTAATTAACGTTACCTTATATGAATCGGTAAATGTTTGAGCTGCCTTCAAAATGTTTGGTAGATGATAAGTTATTAAGCAGTCTGCCAGGTCCTCTCTATCTTGAGAAAACAGAGCTCCAACGTCCCTTTGAAGTTCTAACTTCTTGACGGTGAGAAGTGATTTTAATTTGCCTCTTGACTGATAATAGGAAGCTGTGAACCGATCCAGTAACATTCCATCTACTTCCTTTGATTTCACAGCTTGAATGACGTCGTCAATAGTGGGATACGCTAAATATTGGAAAAGAAAAGATGAAGATTTTCTAAGGTTTTATAAAAATAGGAGCACGAATATCAATCTCATAATTAAAGCCCAAAATATCCCTGGGATTCTCCTCCAACTGGATTTTAAGAAGGCCTTTGATACCATTGAATGGAAATTTATTCAAAAGACGCTTGCTCTCTTTAATTTTGGTGACAGTATTCAACGGTGGATATCAACCTTCTACACCAACCCGGAGAGCTCCATTATGAATAACGGCTTTTGTACCAATCCTTTCAAATTGTCAAGAGGTGTGAGACAAGGATGTCCCTTGTCTCCTTATCTATTTATTCTGTCTGTGGAAATTCTGGCATGCAAGATAAGGCAAAACAGAGAAATACAAGGTATTCAGATCTTTAAAAAAGAATTCAAAATAAGCCAGTTCGCTGACGACACTTCACTTTTATGTAGCAGTTGCGATTCGATTAAAAATGCTATCCAAGTGTTAAATGACTTTGGCGCGGTCTCCGGTCTGAGATTAAACCCATCCAAAACTAAAGCCTTGTGGCTAGGCCCCTGGAGACTTAACGTTGATGAGCCTTTTGAATTCCACTGGCCTAAGGAGCCAATTAGAGCACTGGGAATATTTATATCTTACCATCAAAAACAAAACGAATTGAAACATTTCAAAGCAAAAGTGGATAAGCTAAGCACTATTCTTGACATCTGGCAATCTCGAAACCTTACCTTGTTGGGAAGAGTTCTTATAACTAAATGTCTGGGAATTTCACAGCTGGTGTACTCAATTTCAATCCTTGTCACGCCTTCCTAATTCGCTTCTTTTTAAGTTTATTTGGAAAAAAAAGCAAGACAAAATTAAACGAAAAGTAATGTCCCTTGATTATAATCACGGAGGTTTGCGCGCGCCAAATATTGAGTTAATGTCCAAGTCATTAAAACTTGCCTGGATTACTAGACTATTAAAAAAAGAGCAACCTTGGGAGGAAGCCTGGAAGACGATACCCAACTATTTTCTGAATAAATATGGTGGCCTGAACTTTTTGTTAAAATGTAACTATAATGAGAAATTTCTGAGTCAAACGAACTTGCTGCAATTCTACAAGTCAATGCTACAACATTTTTTGGAGCTTAAAGTAGCCTACAATTGCGCTATTGGCCAAGATTTAGTACTATTTAATAACAAAGAAATCTTAATTGAGAACCAGACCATATTTTACAAAGAATGGTTTCAGAAAGGAATCTTCCTTGTTCAGGATCTTTTACAGGAAAATGGCCGACTTCTTACATTTCCGGAGTTCATCCAGAAGTATGATGTTGAATGCAATTTTCTAAATTATATGCAAGTAGTTTCGGCGATTCCTAAGCACCTTCTCGATAAAGCAAAAGAAAAACAAGTAGACAAGCGCACCTTTCTCGCGGAGAATGCATTCCAACTCTCTCCGAATACCGCCATAGATTTGCACAAAATGAAAAACAGAGACTACTATTGGCTTTTCATAAACAAAGACGATGTAGAGATAAAGGCACGCCCAAAATGGGCACGCGACCTACAAGCGGTAGATCTTAATCTAGACACCTTTTTTAATCGTGTTAAAAAGGTCTGCAAAGATAACAAGCTTAAAGAATTCTACTTTAAACTGCTCCACAGAATAGTTGCGACTAAAAAAGAGCTTTTCTTCTACGGTATGGAATCAGACATGCTGTGTTTACTATGCCAAGAACCCGACTCGATAAGTCACACTTTTCTAAACTGCCACTGGTCAAAACACTTTTTTTCGGAAGTTATCAAGTGGGGCAATAAAGAGAATAATGACACCTCTTTCTCGCCTTCTTCGATCGAAATACTGTTTGGTCTGGAGCAAAAGGATTATCCCCAAGTCGCAAATAAGTCGCTAGTAAAATTTAACTACACACTATTATTCGCCAAGTATTATCTATATACACAAAAATTACTCAAAAAGGAAATAAGTATGAAAGAATTCATTAGAAAGCTCGCTTCTAAACTTAAAATCGAAAAGTTATCTTAAGGTGTCTCCATAGGGTTTTAAGAGCGCGCGTACCGATGATGCGAGCTTTAGTAATGTGCGTGCGCTAGCTGACGCAAGCTCATGGAAAGCAGCAAACAAGTCAACAATATAGCTCAAATTACAGCCCAGAAGAACAAACAGAGAAACCATTTAGAAGAAAACGTAAAGGAAACGATTTGGACGGAAAGGTCTTGTGTGTATTTTGATGACACCGCCATTGTCGAGTCGCTCATCGAAAAAAACCGCGTGGTTCGAAAACTCGCGCATGCTCACATAGCGATCTTGGCGAGTTCCTATTCTGATGACGCAATTCCCATTGAGGTGAAAAAATAGAAAAATCCTTATCAGATTTCTCGAATTTCCTTCGGTGAAATTTCTTAAGATTTGGCAGAGAAGTTATTCCTTATTAGCTTTCCTTGCTTTCAATTTATCAGAAGAATTTGTAAGACAAGGTTTCGCTTGGCCAAAAAAACACAAAAATGCTAAAAACGAAAAAACTACCTTGACAACCCCTACTTTTTGCGATTTTAAAAGTTTCTTCTTGCCAGGCTCTACCCGGTTTGAGCATATCAGAAAAGTTTACCGAAGAAATTGAAGAAAATTGAAATCAAAGCCAAACAAACGTCAAAAAATGGCGATGTTTGAGTAGTTTTAATTTGAGACTTAAAGCTGATATCAGACTGGTGACTGTTGAACAGCAAATTTTGGCCCTTGTTTGTTATGTTTCAGTAGCTTTGATTAGGAAAATAGCAAAAAGAACGAGAATATCAACTTTCGATTGAGGTCACTGGCGCGCGCTTCGTGATCTTGCATAACCCTATTGAGCCACCTTAAGTTGTAACAATGCAGCTCTGTAACCCGCCTCCCATTTCTATCCCCCGTAAGATCTACGCAGGAGGCTTAGGTATGCGGTAAACAAACTAATGCTTGTAATCAGTGTAGGAGGTACGTAATTGTAATTTTTATTGTAAGTATTGTTAGTATTGTAAGTAATATCAGTATTGTGAATATGTTTTTTTTTTTTATTGTAAGTAGTGTCACTATTGTAAGTAATATCATTATTGTTAGTATCTTTTTTTTTTATTGTAAGTATGTGGTTGTTCCAATAAAGCAGTTTATAAAAAAAAAAATAAAAAAATAATAATAATAATTAAAGATCTCTGATCTTAACAGGAATTGTTTATTAGCCATCTGGATGTCTCATGTTCTATTTCATCAGTGTAGTTTTACTTTTTTTTTTTTCTTGTGCTGAAAACCTTTGCTTTCTTGTAAGGACTGAGTGAGGTAATAATGACTATAATGACACCATTCTCCGCTGAACCATATCAAGCGGAAATATCGACGACAGTTTTCACCAACCTGTTGGATTAGCATCTTCCTCAAGTGCATGCTGGTATTCCGTGCTATTGGGTAGAACTGCAACCTAACATGAAATATCAAAGCAAATGTGTAAATGGATTAGTTGGTGCATGTAGTAACACGATTCAAGGTTGCCGTCGTTTTTGATGCTGAGGCAAACGAAGGTTCGATTTCTACCATCTCTCGAGTCTGTTCTTGTTGAAATTGATTATAGCATATAAGAACAACAGACATTTGGACAAACCTTCACACCAACAAGGTCAGTTGGTTCCAGTTGCAAAGAAAGAGCTGTAAGTGCAGAGGTGATGTTCGCCATGAAGATCGCCATGATAATGAGGCCAAACAGGATCCAGAAGATTGAGAAAATTCGAGCCACGATCGACTTTGGAGCTTTGTCGCCATACCTCAAGCAGAAAGAAAACGCTATTAATTTGTGACAGCTTTATGTGAATTGGCCAGTGGAATAAGCACTGTTATAAACGTATCAGCTGAAAGATTTCACAAATTTACAGGAAACGAAAATGGCACAAACGGCTCGTATTGAATAATGAAAGTGGAAAGTAAATAATCCAATATGAGCGTTTTAGATGTCGTTTTTGTCGTAGTTGTAATTTTTCATTCAATTCGTTCGTTTTCACTCAAATTGTCGCGAGAATTTGCACCTGACCGTCCAACATTCGTAATCTGGGGTACCCCCAAACTATTAATCTCAACCTGGTCGATAACTAAGTTGCCAATGAAGGAAGTTCTCACCCTACTGTAGTCATGGAAATAAAGGACCACCAGAATCCATCCCAAGATCCTTTGATAAATGAACGAGGAAACTCCTCACTGTTCCAGTACGTGTCCTATCATTTACAGGTGTAATAAACAAAGATAAAATGCTCGAGGTTATTTTCTATGGTCTCGTCTGATTTTTGGTAAAGTGGTAAATGAAAGAGATAATTAGTGTGCGTGTATAATTGTGAGGGTCGTGACCCATAATCCCCTAGAGTTGTAACTCTCATAAGCCCTTGCGGTATGTGTAATAAACAAGAAAGCACATGGTCGAAAGTGTTGACTATTATTGTGGATTTAGTTCTCTGTTTCCCGCTCGAGATACTGTCGAGATCCTGTTTTGAAGTTCTAGTAGTAGCATAATCTGTACATAACTAAATATATCGGGTGTTATACATTGTATGACTGAGAAAATTATGAGGGCAGTCCAATTTGTGGATAGTTTTAAATATATACTACACTAGAAACTAACACTCACGGGTTAAATTCTTCAGTTTTCATACTATTAAAAAGCAAGTAATAGTATGAAAAATGAAGATTTTAACCATTATTATCAATATACGCGGCCAAATAGAAACCCTTCTTTTGAAAAAAACGAGTCAGCGGGCCACAATTGCAAATGACTGACAACGGGCTGCTAATGCATTATCAGCACTACAGCTGATTGGTTCTTGCTTTCTTTAATCTTTAATCTTTTTTTAATCATTCTTTAGACACGGTAAAAAATTCATCAGGGTTTACAAATCAATCATCCGAAGGAGAAGAAGGATTTTAACCAATTCCAGTATGCGTAGTGCGGACGCGGGAAAACCATTCACTTGCGAAACTCAGTCTCTAGATTTATTAAACGGCAGTTTTTTCAGCCGTCGAATCGTCGCCGAACGAAAACCGAAGATATGGATGAAATTAGCGGACAAAACTCAGATTTGGGGCTGGAGGGTTTAACCAAATTAGAAGCAAAAGCTCAGTTGGAAAATACGAAGAGTGCCACCTTGTGGGGGCCGGATCAAAAAAGTCTAGAAATGGTGAAGGTTGACTTAAATAGACCCTATTCATAAATGGCTGCCGACTAAAAATTATTTTGTAGGTATTAAAATTAGCCCAGCCAACCTCGTTTTTGAGTTGATAATTCGAAAGAATGTTTATTCTCAAACGAGGTTAGTTGGGCTAATTTAATGCATACAAAAGAGTTTTAAATTGGCAGCCATTTATGAACAGGGTCTCAGTATTGTGTAACACCGGTTGAGCTTAATGAATTACTTCGAAATTCTATGCTGAATCGGAAAAAGGCCAACCACTAACACCAAGTACTCTAACTTAGTCTTCAAGTATTCGTACTCTTACAGATAACTTTTTGATTCATCTATTATTTATAGACGATTTTAGTATTTTTTCCTGTAATTTGGCAACGCGTGTTTCTGGGCGCAAGTGAGTTCAAAATACGGAACTTGATATGGAACGGGTCATTTTGCAATTTATGTGCGTTGGCTCTTGTGGCTGGCGTTACATATCTTCGCTACACAGTGCTGACGAGCCCCAATAAGGGCGAAACAGCTGTCCACTGTTGCGATCCTCCTTTATCGGTTCTTGTCATGTTGGTGTCTCGAAACGTTTGTCACGTAGTATCAGCCTTGCAGTCTATTGTCTTTATACTTTTTTGGGGGGCTGATCAGGTCTCTTGCAGATCCTACGTCGGCAGCGCTTATCGTACGCGGTCCCTTGCAGTTAGTCACTGGTTAAAATTTAACCGGAAAAATAGTGAAACTATACGCTGAATAATAACATGCTCTTTATGGTTAATTATTATATGACTTGGGTTTGTAGCCGATCTAACGCGTGCTCTGATTGGCTAATACTAGGGCATTATTCTCCCACCTGGGTGGAGCGCTCGCTCCGGAGTTGAGCGCACTAATCATGAGGCCACCGCGCCTCCCGACTTTTTTTTCGGGAATATTGTTTTATTTGCACGCGTGTAGTGCCCTTTGGGGCCCTTTCGCGAAGCGCAAGGGGCAAAAATAAACAATATTCCCGAAAAGAGAAATGTTATTCCCTTATTTACAGCACACATCGTAGGTGTTTGCACTCGACTGAGAGCTCACGCAATTTTGAGGGAATTCTCAAATGTCACCTATAGTGTAAATGTATAAATGTACTTGCATTCTTACGATTACCTATACTAATCTAGGTACACAAAGTTAAACATACCAGCGCCCACATAATGATTCCAGCAATGGCCGTGAGTATCAGAGTCACTGCAAACAATGACCAAGACTTCAGCACTGCGTCCAAGACAAGGCTGAGCTTGTTGGTTTCATCTTCACTAGTGATGTATTCGCTCCCTGGATAATCAGTGATTTTGAAAAAGGAAAAATCTTCGTACCGTCGGTTTATGGGTTCGAATATAGGAGCAGCCACGTGCACTTTGTTTTGCCTCAGAAGCTCAATCATGTGAGATTCACTGTCAGCTCGAAATGTTTTAACTTCGTAGTTAACGTCTACAAAAATACCGCATTCTATTTTTATGAACCGCACGAATACGTCCCTCAGCATACCGTGGGCTTCATCGTCAAGTGATTCATTGGTAGGTGATGTTGTGTATGGAGGCTTTTCAATCCAGGCTATTTTCAGATCTATAGCTGGCCAGTGTTCTTCGTCGTCCTTATCTCCGTCTTCGTCGTCAGGTTTGGACTCGTTCCCAGTCGCTGACACAGTTCTCAACTGAATAGCACCAATGACAATCACCGAGAGCACTTTGAACCAAGTGGTCGTCATCATTCTATATATGGAAGAAAAAAGAGGTTCCTTACTAAATATTGATTTTACCGGTATTATCAGGGGTGGAGTTCCAACAGAATCTCAACATCTGGCAACTGGAGATTTGGCATACTACTGGCGACTGCCAAAAACATGAAATATGCGACGTCACTTGAAATGCACTCATAGACAATGACACTTGGTCGGGAAGACATGATATTTTCGGGCGAAAAAATTATCGGACGAAAGTTTATTACATCTTAAAGTGTAATAAAAAGTTTATTACATCTAGTGGTTGTCCCGACTAGCTGCCTCTGGTTCTTCGAGGATATCCAGACCTCGGTTTAAATGAAACACATTTTGCGGAGTGCTACAAGTTTTACTGGCCACAGCAAGATGGCAGATTGCAAAACTTATGTCTTGGGGGCGATAATGATGACGCCATCGCCTAGAATAGTTGTTTATAATTTATGCGCGTAAATAATTATATTCAAGACTATCCAAGGTAGATGAACTTACAGTCATTGTGGCTCAAACCGACTGATTTTTATCCCAGAGATGTTTTGAACACAGTCAAAACATCGGGAAAATAGGAGATTGCCCGCTATACTTCATGTAAGGAAAAAAATAAAACCTCAAATTGAAAAAATGTCTTAATTTTGGGAAGACTGATACATTTATTTCAAGTGCTTATGAACTTGCCGATCTATTGAACTTATTTTGCTGAAATTGAACAGAATGCAACGTAATGCCTTATCAAAATCAGAATAATGTTCAACTAGATAGATCAAATCTCACATTTAAAGCGCTACAAATGCGACCTGTAGATGCATCAGAAAGTTGAAAAAAATTCTTACAAACGGCACCCAGCAAGCGTAACCATTATTTGCAGTCCAGGGGATAGCAATATGATGTTAATGTACAATTTCACGAGGAGAAACTAAAGACGCAAATAGAGTTAATCCGCAAACAGCTGTAAGGAATTCAGCGATTCTAGAGACAACATTTAACTAATTAGTGCCCGCCGGAGAATCTTTAAAACCAAAAGACCCAGTCATAAAACTATCTTCATCTACGAGTAAAACCGCAACTTAACTGTTAAGAAATGGCCGAAACAAATTTTTGTCCGAATCAGTTTACATGCAAAAGTTAACATTATTTCGTCAGGCAGAAATCGAAATAGTGTCAATATTCTCTTGAGCAGAGGCAAATTACCATACGAATTACTTTACGGTTTATTTGAATTTTGTTCACTGACATTCATATCACTTGTTATCTAAAGATTCAAAATTTAAAAAAAAATTAAATAGAGAACCTTTGTCAGATATCTAGTCTAGTTTTGGTAAACAGAAAAAATAAAATGAAAGCGTTTTAAAACGTAGTTAACACGCATGGGAACCATACAGCTGTTGGTGATGTTTGTCGTGTTGTGGGAACTGCTTCAATATTACGCGCCCCGCAAATGTCACCTAACGGCCTGATACTGAGCAAAATAGAGAGTCGACGAAATTTCACTGTACTCACCGGTCAAAGTCTTAGCTCCTTACTTGGATGATAATGTTATCAAGCTAGTCTTACCAGGTTTGACTATCAGTTTTAAATTACGTGGGTCCTTTTTGGAAATTGAAACGTTCTAATGAAGGCTTATTGTTCAAAACTGTTTTAAAAGTGAATAATAAGTGAGTTCTTATAAGAGGTACACATACAGTTTGTACGTGTAGGAAGATTCGTGATATTGCACAAAGCCTTTTAGTGATGTTATAATTGATGTATGATATATCTTTTTCCGATCATCTTTGCTTTTATTATACACGTACAGAAAAAAAGAAAAGAAATACTCGTTTTCTAAACGACATCTACTGCTACACGTTTGCCTGGGAAATTGATCTACCAGCATTCACAGAAAGATTTCAAATATAACTCTGTAAAATTTTCAAATGAATAACAACATGCAGTAACATGTTTGTTTTTCTACTTACCGATTTCACGTTTAGGTTATAGTTTAGCTCAAAAAATGTGACATCGTGCTTAAGAGAAACGCATGTATCTCGGGCTGGTATTAAAATAGATTCCTAAGATGAATTATTGACACTTGTCGTGTCGGACTGTTAAATCACTCATCGCCCGCTTACTGTTAATAATGACCTCTTGTTTGATCCTTGCGTTTTACCACGTGGAAGGGAATGGAACTTCTTCTGTCTTCGAATGACCCTTACCAATTCACCTGAAGAGCGCATCAGTAGGAGGCGATTAACGCTTTAAAAGTCAGAAAGCCAAAGTTTTTGTTTATCGCGAGAAGCCACCTGCCAAATTAGCCCTTCTTGGCTCAACTCCAGGAAAGGAATTAATATTTTATCGGAGAGCATGACAATGTATATTTTTCTCTTTTGGGGATTTCGAGTCTCAAAAAAAGTAAAAGGAAAAATTGGATTCTGAAAATTGAGCCACTAGTACAGGAAGTCCTGTGATCAAGAATGATTCCTTTGGCTATTACAAACATAGAATGGGAAATATGTCCTCCAGAAAACACTCCAAAGATTTCTCCGCTCTCATAGATAAAGTACACATGTCCTAACCTTAATGTTTCTGCCGTTCTTGAACGCGCTGAGATTCCAGCGACAACATCAGGCCACGTGCAACAGCGGTCAACATTTCGCGGGTGATAGTGAACTATTTCCCGTTTGACGTCATAGTTTTCTCAATGTTGCCCGCTCGTGGCTTTTGGCGGGAAACAGTTTGTTAGATGTCATGTGACCATGAACTAGCCAATGAATGGGCGCGCTGTAGCGGGAAAAACGCCAGCTGTATAAAACATCACGAAAAGTAAACAATGGACTGCTGCGTGTTGTTCTGAGGGCAAGTGGGTATAGGCGTTTAAAGCCCTGGTTCTTTTTGGTCTTTTTATTATCCAACTCTGCTTCGTAGAGTACAAATAACGCGCGAAACGAATACAAATATCACACGGTGTTTGTACTCGTCTCATTCCTACCGATCTTTAAGGTTAAAAAACTTGGCAGTTAGAATTTTGGGAAAACGTTTTGATGTGCAGTATCGCTGAGAATTTTTACTCGTTGTTTGTATTTTCACTCGCCCTACCGGCGGGCTCGTCAAAATACGGCACAATCCGTAAAAATACCCAGTGATACTACACACCAACACGTCTGATGACATATATGTACTGAACTTTAAAACATGTATCAAAATCAGCTTGGGTTATTCTTCGCTTGTTTTTCAAGCGCCGCTGAAATAACCAGATTTTAACGAAAACAAGCAAAAAAAGTTAACAACAGACTGCTTGTGTGTTGTTCTGAAGCCAAGATGTAGGGTGCGTGACATGTTTCGTTGAGTTTGTGACTGCGAGCTCATGAGCCGCAATGTATGCTGGGAACGAGAGTGAGAGAAAACCATATGCTCGGAGAGTGTTTTGAAAAGTAGGGAGCTAGCGCTTAAATAAAACGTTTTCTGATTTGATTTGAGCGTGTAACAAAGACAGTTTGCTGAAATGAAACCGTTAAACTTATCGTCATATTTTCGATCTGCAGGTCAAGATGCTTCCTTTCAAAATAAAATGATAACTGGAGTTTCTTCATGGATTCAAAACCCTCAAGTCACAAGGTTTTACGTTTAATCAGATGGCAATGTGTAGATTTCATACGGTACCACAGTTTTAAACAATTTAACCTTTTTTGCAGCTTAAGAGTTGCAATTACTTCAGTAGAATATACAAAACAGACCTTCAAAGTATTTGCGAACAGGCGATTTTCTTACCTTCCAATGTTAGAACGTGCCCGTGAAGTAGGAAGTGTACTAACCTCTGTAACCTGCGTCAACAAAAGTGACAACATGATGGCAAGACTTTGGCAAGAAGATCTCCGCTGACAATCCTGACATAGCAGCGTTTACACGTCTTCGGATGTTTATACTGTTCTTCTGTCCTTCGTGACCTCTTCGCGGAACGGAGAGCAGCAAATTTGAATCACTCAACCTGCCTTTTGTTATCATTTACAGCCGCACCAAATAGGATTCGCTGACCTCTGACTTGTCCATCTCGTTTACAATAACTGACCAGAGTCCTTTCCGCATTGCTTTGCGATTCTTCTGATCCGAAAGAACAGTTCTTATTTTTAAAACCAAGGAGAAACGATAGAAACCTTTAAAGAGATCCACATTGTGAATTTATGTCGTCTGACCTTCCGAATGCAAACGAAGTCTCCAAATAAATTTATTCATATTTATCTAGCTATAAGGATTCATTTTTTTGTGGATGAAAAAAAAAAGATTTTTCAACTTCTGCCACCCTATGTTTGACAATTAGAGAAAAGCACTCGTAAGACTGTGATTGTGTGCGTGCCGATCGTCACTCTTACCTTTATAACATGGCTTCTAAAGTCCAAAGTAATAAAACTATATTTCCAGACTCCTTGCCATAGAGAAAAGAGTAGACTTCTGTACTTAGGCTTGGTCTTTGGTGAGGTTCCAACCTTTAGTCTGAGATGCAGTCGTTCCATTGTTTTAAAGTCAACCCATGTCTTCAGTGTACAAAACGAGTAACAGATGATGCAGTAGTTGAAGACAAAACTTAATTATGAATTTACATCACAATCACTAAACTCAACGTGGATGCGAGGCAATTTAAGTCTCAAATTTCTCAGCAATTTAAGTCGTTTTCCCTTATTTATTTATTTGTCTGGTTTCTTTTTACACTATTTCTAATAGCGGAGCTCCTAAGCGCCGAAGGCACGCTAGCGGTGCCCCATATCTTCATCTCCATCATCTCCGGAGACCCCGGGGCTACTTGTCGAGGCGATGCGATATTATTTTTGGGCGAAAGTTTACTTCAAGAGCGTAACTGAAGCAGCGCTCACAACATGACAAACATCACCGACAGCTGCATGGCAATCAAGATCATAAAAGCAATTTTATCCGAAAAGAAACCTCGAAATTTCCAGGCACGGCATACATTACCACAACTACACGGCGGGCGGCGGACGGTGACTCGCCCTGTTTAAATGGAAAGCCGTGAATTTGATTAGTTTTCTCATCGCATAATAGCAGATGATTACGCGCAACTATTCTTGTTTTTCTTTTAGGCTTAAGGATTGACAATAATTTTAGCCTAGCTTTTGAATTGCAACCTTTTGATTATCTACAAGCGATAGTCTATCAGCCAGTGCCTCACTCCTGTTTGCTTCCTGTCAGATTTTTTTTAACTGTAGAAAAGATCCTTGCTATTCTGTTTACAGCAGGCCACGTTCGATAGCGTGGCTCCGAAGCTTTCAGGACAAACTTCTATATTTGGTGGTGTTTTCTTTGTATCCAACTCTCTTTTGGGAATTTTGGGACAAGAGAAACTTAAAATATTTATTTACAATTTTTACCCGAAAGCCTCGGAGCCATGTTAGAATATTGATATATCGGACGTGGCCTATTCACAAAGAAGCCTCCAAAAAAATTCAGGGCTTCAAAGACCCCTCCCCCCCCCCCCCCCCGCCTCCCCTCCACTTGGGAGGTACTTCCTGGTAATAGGCTAATGGGGATGTGCCGCTGGATGGATTCGCACCTTCAGGACTGCATTGATTTTAATGGAGTTGCATTTTCAATAGTTACCAGAATGGTGTTGCACATTTTCGGGATTTTGTGGGTGAGAAAATTTTGGCAAGCACAGATATAAAAATGGGAAGATCTGCGGTGAAAAAATTGATACCGTTGTATATTCAGATAAACAAATGTGTCGCTTCATTCTAAGATGGCCTAGTTAAAAGGCTTTATAAGGTAGATGCATAAATAGAAAGTGCCGAATTTGGGATCGCGAAAATTACATCAATTTGCCCAATATTTTGCCTGTAATTGGCCACAAAATAGGGTATAATGGTGGAGGGGTTCTGAGAGCCTAGTGGCACATACCAAGCAACCCCCTGAGAATGAACTATATATGAACACAAGATAGCTTATGGAAGACTGTTTATTTAGCAAACTAGATTCTTCACCCCAAACTTTCGCAATAAATAACTGACAATGACAAACATTTTAAATTTTACAGAAATTAATTCATTTAACAGCCCATATCTGGTGTGCCATCTTATTAAAATTGAAATTCTTTCTAATTTATTTCTCTTGTTATAATATTACCATGTTAAATAATAATTTTTCATGTATTGCTAACGACTCCCACGAACAGAGACGAACGTAGTTATGGAGTTCTCGTTGAAGGAAATAAAACGTTAACTAGATTGACAACTCACTATTAATTGTCTACATTCGGAGGTCAATCCATTTAGTACGGATGCACGAAAAGCTCATAGAAAAAAATCTTTAAAACCAAAAGAGAATGAATTTTTATCGCACTGGTAGATGTTGCTAAGGTATGAATGTAGTAATCTGAAGGTAGATTTTGAAATGCCTTTGCTCCGATTTTCTTGTAACGTACGAAACTCGTGGAAAATTCCAATACCCGTATTTGTTTCGATTCGAACAATTGTTTCGCATCTTTCTCCTAAATTTAACAATGTGATAGCAGCTAAAAATTCACTTTATAACTGCTTTCGAGGGGTACATTTTAAAATCCCAAGTAACTTAAAATGTCAGTGCACAAAGAAAGTCTCTGAACAGCGCGTGTCTGTAAATATGGAGAATCTTGCGCCAGGACGGAGACTTCATACTACTTAGGCAACGCTTTAGAGTGGTATACCATGGAATATCCCGCGAGTCACTTGTATTTTCTCGGTATACACACGAGAGTTTTTGCGGGTGTAAGCCAAGAAAATACAAGTAACTAGTGGAATATTTCATGATATACCCCGAGAGAGCGTTGCATAACTATTTTATAAAGTGCCATAGAAAATACAGTGGCCAACACAATCAATGCGACATACGCGAGGTGCACGATGGTTAGATTGGGTGCAAAACCGTTGAATATAAAAAGGCTTTCCTGTCCTATGATTGGCTGTATTTTCTATGGCATGGTATAAAAATGAAGAAGATACAGTTCAATGGAAAATATGACTTAAACATAAGTTACAAATTGTGTTCAAAGGATGGTATAAATAGTCATTACAGAGGAAAGATAGCTGTACAATTGTCCTTAAGACTTCAAACAACTGATTTTTCATATCTACTCGTAAGGCGTGATCGGCTAGGAGCGTTCGTACTTGGAAAGCCCTTCTCCATTTCTGCTTTCCATCGCCTTCTAACAGTTCTTTTCTACGTGAAAGAGGACCATCGGTAAACATAACTGCTCCAACCGCCGCCATCTTCACTTTCTTCCTTTTCAGCTCCTAAAAAGAGAAGTCATTTTCGTTTTATCATACCGCAATGAAACTGCAAGGATCCCTCCACATTCATGTGTTTTTATTTTCCCGTCAACATTAATCTTTGAGGTCCTTTTCGAAAACCACATTTTGTGAAAAAGTTTTCCCAATAAAGATTACTATTAATATTAAAACAACTAAAAACCCTTATCGTTTCCATCGAAAATGGAGACATTTTGTACCTGGTGTGGACGAATGGTTAATGTTTTATATATATTATTTTCAGCATAAAGAATTTGCAACTGAAATTTCAAACTATACCTCGGGCTTGTTGTATCACCAGGTCCTTCTCGTCCTGACTGAGCTTCAACATGGTGGTGAGGACTGGAACTAAGTGCTCTCGTTCGCTTGGGCGACACTTCAAGAACTGTAATATGACGTTCTTTAGGTACTCCAGGTTTGCAGATTCTTTCTCTCGCTCCTGGTTTCTTTCCAGTCTTTGAAAAAGCAAATGGATTAGCATTTGAATCAGTTACGGCATTGATCCCGAGTATGAATGGACAGATTGGATACTCGCAAACTCTCAAAGCCTCGACGGAATTTTGAAACCCATGATTTGGAAGCTGTAAAACTAACTCTTTAATCTATGCGAATGTACAAAATAAATTATTCAACCATGTTGTTATGGTTGCATACCTTCTAATCTCTTCCTTTAACACTTTCGCCTGCTCTGTCAGCCTCATAGAAGTCGCTTCACTTTCACGCAACAACTGAAGAAACAAATTTAAAAACCAAATACTATGCTGAGATGGTTCCATTTTTTTATTAGCCTGTACCAGGCGTATCAACCAAGTATTTAAACAGCTTTTTCTCAAACTAAGCAATTTTCAGGTTCCGTAGATGGTCTGGAGCTACTTGATCAATGTTTAAGTCTGCTTGAATCAACTTTTCTATAAAATATTTGCCCTAAACGGTTTCTTCGTGTTAATCTGCATTAACATTCGACCAGTAACAAGCACTCACTTGCCCATTCCCAAAAAATCACTATAATTATAATCAAAATAATAAACACTAATAAATAAGTAGTCCACGAATTACCTCTGTTAGATGTTCAACTTTCTTGTTAGCCGTTGAGATATTTGAGAGAAGCAGGTTTTCGTCCAGAGGAGGACCTCGTAATGCTGAAGATAAAAACATCAATTGTTAACCCAAATCTTCTTTGCACAAACTTCGTTCGTACTTTCGTAAGCAAAATTCAAGACTTGTTCCATACATCTCCGTTTTCTAGGCTGAACAACTGAGAACTTGTTGCAACTTAGTCAAAATCTCAGGCAGCATCCACATCACACCGGAGAAATTTGAAAACGCAGCTTTATTTCTACGGTTAGGCCTACCGTCCACAATTGTCCGTCACGAAAACGGAGCTTTTCGAAAACGCTTTTCAAACCGGAGGAGTTTGAAAACTTTGGTTTTTCGTTTTCGTGCGGACGGAAAACATTTTGAAAACTGAGCTTTTCGAAAACGATGACGTCACGATCATCATGTGATTTCCCTGCCCGAGGTTTCCTCAAACACAAATCCAAAATGGCCGGTGATTGTTGCGTTTTCAAAATCCTCCGGCGTAGTGTGGACGGAAAAATATTCGATGCGCTTACAAAGTGAAACTTCCGTTTTCAAATTCCTCCGGAATAAGTGTGAACGGGACCGGAGACATCTTTTTCACTGTTCATACCTAACACACACATAAGAACTAGACGGAAATTTTGCACAATCAACACCATGAATTCAGAACGATAAGGAAAAGCAGGACCCCGTATACTTATCAAAACCATCAGATTAAATTGGAAACGGATCACTTACGGCGCCAACGATTCTAGTATAACACATGACAAAACTCAAAATGGCAGCCAAGCTCAAGCCTTCGTTTCCTTACCTTCATCGCTTCCTGGGGACAATGGACTTTTGGGAGATGTTGGCGAAAGAATTTTCTCAAGAGTCGAGGCGATGGACGGCGTCATTGGTGTAGTGGGAGGAGAATTGAGCTGAAAAAACAAAACAAAACAAAACAAGAAACCTTTCATTAAAAGTGCTATGTACAAAAGGCCACACAAGATTGGATCATGTTAGGCTAGTTCACGCTATAACAGCTGGCGGAACATCCGGCCACCCAAACGCGTTTCACTTAAACGACAGTGAAGAAAAAACCGCAAGATGTTGAAAATGGACGGGTGATATGTGATAGACGTATTCGGCTAACGTGTTTACATCCTTGTTGCCACCCAATTCAGATCACGTGATGATTCATTTGGGAGGTTACAATTGTTCTGTTTGCACGTACCCTCATGCAAGCAGTTACGCGTAGCAAATTGCACAATTGTAACCTCCCAAATGAATCATCACGTGATCTGAATTGGGTGGCAACAAGGATGTAAACACGTTAGCCGAATACGTCTATTTACGTCACTCTGGTAGACTTAGCAATTTATTTATTTTTCACGATAAAAGAAATCAATTCCCATGTGTAATTTACTAAGGGAAGTTTTAACGAAAACCGATAATATCAAGGGAAGTTAGATCGCGTAACTGAAGTTGTGATTACTTTAAATTTCTATCCTGTTTACCCAAGCAAACGATAGGTTTGTTGCTATTGGTTAGAGCACACGCCGAGGTTTTCAATAAAAACAGCTACAAACTTAGTGACTGTAAAATCAAAGCAGAGACATGATACCTTTGCGTGTCAATCAATAACTGATCTGTTCGGAGAAAATCACACTTTTAAATGGTCTACTTTTTCTTGTATGTGTGTGTGTGTGTATGGATTGATGTGTGCAAAAGCCAGATGAACTTCTCGCTGTTGAACAGCGCATTACTCTAGCCGCTGAGTCGAAAAGAGCGAAGAGGCCGAAGGCCAGTTGCGAATTTTCAAAAACCCTACAAGAGGTACAGTTCGTCTGCAAGAACTGCAGTCGTATCTGTAAATTACGGATTGAACTGTTTAGCCACAGCAAACGCTGCGCCCAAACAACAGTGCGCTAATCCATGAACCATAAGTCCGAAGGGTGGCTACTAATTGTGCATGTGTCAAAAGGAACCTCTTGCGAGATCAACTCACCATCGGCGCGGAGTCTGTTTCTGCTAATTCACTTTGATCCATGCCCTGAAGACGAAAAGAAATCAAACTTCAATGTCTGGCACATGCACTGACGAAATGAAAGAACGACTGACAACGTACCTCTCCAGGCCTCCGCTCCTCTGTTGCCCTTTGCAGCGCGAGATCTGGCGGTGAACGAGATCTGACTATGGCCTGCAGGGACTGTTGTTGTTGTTTTTCCTGCTGTAGCCTGCTATACCTGTTTTCAGCTTCAGTCAGTTTCTGTTGGACTCTTTCCAACTGTGCCCGGTGCTCTTCTTGAATGACGTCAAGTTTTTCCTTTGATACAACAATCAGAAATAAAACGTGTCACCAAGCAAAAGTGACCAAGATGTTCATTCTCCTTACACAATACGGATATACTGTTAACCAAGCAGGTAATTAACAATTATCCTGCGAAATCGCGCGGAATATCGTCTGATACTTAGCCGACGAGGCCTACGGCCTCGTCGGCTAAAATCAGACGATATTCCGCGAGATTGAGCAGGATAATTGTTTTATTATTCAACAAATTGATAACAAAACAGCCTAAATCCTTGTAAATCTCTCTGTCGACATTTTCTCACTTCACTTTTTCTTCCCACGTACGAAGCTACGTATACCGCCGGATATCTGTTACGGATATCGAGAGCATCATGACCATATTTGGATAGTGTTACAATTTGTTGAATAATAAAGAGAAATATATGTTATTTACAGGGCTAGGTCGGTCCGTATGGGGAAAAAACTGTGCCGTTGGTCTTGAGTACGGCCCGAGGCCGAAAGGCGTCGTTTGGTTCAAATTTTCTTCCTCAGGATACTAAAATTCGCTTTCACTGTGTCCGCTCTCATGCGAGTCCATTTTTCACTGCGCGGGGATGTTTACAACAAACTTTTAACATTAATCGCTACAGCTGGCGGCCCATGGGCCGTATCGTAAAAAGCTGGACCGGTCACGTGCGCGTGATTAGCCAATCAAATTCGAGGATTTAGGATTCCGGCCCGCTCAGATGCTTGAAAAAGAAAAAGAAATTATTACTGAAATAGGGGGAAATGCGGTCTTGAGATGTAACAACAAATGCAGAATTCAAGCTATCAAATAACAGATAACCATCTGTCGAGATCTTCAAAGGGCAGAAAACGCTATCCCCTGAAAAGGTTACTATTTATGCCTAATCCTACCGCTTTTGGTACACTTCGGGGGCATATAACGCGAAATTGGCCGAGCCATGGTTTGTATTCTGGCAAGACGTAGACAAGCTAAAATACCCACGGCGAGGACAAACGAGCTTGACATGTCGCCGAGATGTACCAAAAAAGGTTATTTACCGTACCCAAATTCGGCCAAGTGAGCATGATATAGTAGTCATACTTGATCAGTGGCTTGATATCGCAGCATATAAGGACAGTAGACACGGCTTCGGATTGGCTGATTGCGAATATGCGTACGGTAATCAGTAGGAGTAGTAGTTTGTCATCCACTGACAGTGGTTTTTCCCGTGGATAGCGACATTCAACCCACCTTATGAGCAACCGGACTTCGGCTTTCCACATACGAAAACGACTTCTCACAAAATATATTACATTGTTAAAGTGCCACTATGATCAAATTCTCGATACCCATTTTTTTACATTTTCGTACACAACAGGTCTTTCCTAGATATCTTGCCAAATTTCAATCTATTACGAACATTAGATCTCGCGGTTTTTGGACCTTTATTTCCGAGAATTTACGGCCGCCATTAATTTCCCTTGTTCCAAGTGTTGGTGAGAATTGGAGAAAATGACGTCATTTTCTCAAAAATACCACACGGGTTAAAATTATAATAACAATTAGTACAGCAATTCGCATAAAGAATAACAAAACCTTTGGCGCATATATTCGTGCAATTTTCGACATTAGTTGTTATTATAATTTCAACCCGTGTGGTATTTTTGAGAAAATGACGTCATTTTCTCCAATTCTCAACCAAGACTTGGAACAAGGGAAATTAATGGCGGCCGTAAATTCTCGGAAATAAAGGTCCAAAAACCGCAAGTTCTAATGTTCGTAATACATTGAAATTTGGCAAGATATCTAGGAAAGACCTATTGTGTACGAAAATGTAAAAAAATGGGTATCGAGAATTTGATCATAGTGGCACTTTAAGGTAATTCCTTAGTATTGCATTGCGCATCCCTACTGCGCACGATTTTCGCGTCATCAGCGCGTGCACATGAGCGCGTGCACGTGCAAAACGTAAGAGATTTCCCTCAAAATAAGCTCAATAACGGAAAAAATTCTCCTTTTCTCTTAAACGAGCACGGTGACCCCCCATTTTTATTTCAGGTATTTGCCAAGACTAGTCTAATGAAGAACATATTTGAAGAGGGAAAAAAGTTTGATAGTAGAACATGATTTTTTTTTGGAAAACAGTTCCCAACTGGGTGCATTTTGGCCAAGGCGAGGACTTCAAGTTAACCACGGAACTGTCCGAAAAAGTGCAATATCCCCGCAACCAAGCAATCAAAAACGGCTTAAATGAAGCAATACTGCTTATGTCAATAAATGAAGCTTTACTTTCAAGACAAAACTTTGTGCCTTTCAATTAACCAAGATTTAATTCTGTATGAAGGTGATTCGAACTTTGAACGCACAACCGGTAAAAATACCCCATTTTAAGAGCCTCCTGACGCGTAAACAAGCACGGTGACCCCATTTTTTTATTGCATTTTTATAATGTTCATATCATGAATGTTCATTACGCCAAGTTTCAAAAAAAGTTTGATAGTAGAACAATTTCAAGGGAATTACCTTAAAGCCCCGTGGTTTCCATTTTGTGTTGGTCCGCCTGGTATTTTGATCGCAGCGCTTCATTTTCCACTTACCTTAAATGTGGCAGCCACTGACTCGTTCTGAAGTGTCATGTGCCTTATCGCCTCAAGATGTTCCTCGTTTGTAGCGGTCCTTTCGGACTTAATCCGCTCAAATCTAGAACACAAAAGAAATGCTTACGACACAAAACCATTAAATCTGGGACGTAATCACTATTCAGTCTGAAGTAAAGTGGAAGTGTAATTTATTTTAGTATGATTAAGATTGGGAGGCCTCAGGGTTAGTGCGCTCGACTCCGGAGCGAGCGGTCCGGGTTCGAGCCCTGGCCGGGGACAGTGTGTTGTGTTCTTGGGCAAGACACTTTACTCTCACAGTGTCTCTCTCCACCCAGGTGTATAAATGGGTACCTGCTATTTGTTGGGGAAACCTAACAAAATTGCGGGGAAGTGACCTGCGATGGACTAGCATCCCGTCCAGGGGAAGTAGAAATACTTCTAGCCGCTTCATGCTACAGAAACCGGGAAAAGCTCCGGCAGCTATGAGCCAGCCTTGGCTCCAAGGCTTCACATGATTAAGATTACGTCAATAAACTTAGCTTTTAATCCGTGGCTAACCTTGAACCAAGAAAGTTGTTCATCGAAGTGTTGCTGAAGCACTTAAGGTGCCTCGAAACAGTTTCCAGTAGTTTCCAAGACTTAGAGTTTGATGGGTCATTATAACCATTCTATATCGGTTGATACCAAAACCGTGGTACCACAAAACTGCCCAATCATTGGTGAACAAGTTACTGCTAATTTTGTGGCACAATAGGTTACCATAGCAACAATATAACACAAAAAAACACGCCACATTTTAGCTCAAAGCGCTTATAACTCAAAAACAACCCCCTTTTTTATTATTGAATTGTAATCAGTATGATAAGATGCAACGTTTTGCAAAGTTTAAAAAAAATTCTACGAAGGGGGTTCAGAGCCACCTTAAATTTTCGAAAATATATAGAGTGGTTATAATGACTCGTCAAACTCTAAGTCTTGGAAAGTACTGGAAACTGTTTCCAGCCACCTTAAAAAGTTCTCCGATACAATTCACGAACAGACGGCGAGGGCAGTCTAGGCCCTACTGTTGTTCGTATTATTGTACTCCACCGTGGTGTAACACCGCTATCGAGAGCATATAAATACGTTTCAGAATAGCATTAACCCTGTTAAGGGAATGAAACCACAAGAGACATAAACAAATCTTTTCAGTCAGTAAGATTTGAACCACAACCTGTGTAAATTCATCTTTTGTAAAACGTTTACCTGTCTTTCCAGTGAGCTTCTTTGTTATCGATATCTTGTATCAGTTTGCTGTGTCTAGCCGTGATTCTCTCGTGTTCACTCTCTAGTTCATCATACTCGCTTTGGAGCATGTTGCATTTCTCACTTGCAAGGTAAAAAGAGAGAAAATGAACATTAAGGGTCAAGAAAACGACACCAGTACCAATTTTCTCGATTAAGCGCCGGAACTCCCGGGTAGATAAATAAATTAAAAAACAATAAATTACAATATTTAGAGAGGAAGCCACTTTAGCCTTAGCTGGTTTTCATGCGGGTCCCCTATCCTGGTGGAATTGGAATTTGGAGGAAAACCGGAGAACGCGGAGAAAAACCCTCGGAGCAAGGCGAAAACCAACAACAAACTCAACCCACATTTGGTACCGGGCCGGAACATTGATAGGAGGCGAGCGCTCTCACCACTGCACCATCCCTGCTCCCCGAGATTTGTAAATAAGATCCTCGAGGAATTCATATTCGGGGTATAATAAACTTTAGATATAATTATAAGATTTTTAGCACTCAAAAATAGTGATTAAAAATTAAAATAAACGGCTTCAGCCTCGAATATACTGCAAAAGACAAACATACGCCGTATCAATGAAGCCAAGTTTGAAATTAACGTCGTGGGCGTTTTATCAAGAAAATACGGAAAATAATATTGTTAATTTTATGCATCTCGTAATATGTTCTATGAGTGAATCACGGTCAGTTAAGCTTGACTACGGAAGCAAAATTGATCGTATTTGAATTTCGTGCCCGTTTGTCTTGACAATCTGTGATCACTAAACAGTATAAACTTGCGTACCCTATCATTTTTTCAACAGAATGTTTTTTCTCAGGACAATAGAACTGACATTACTTACTTCGCCTCCTGCAATTTGCTCTTCATCTGTTCGATGCCCTGCTCCAAACGCGTTCTAAGTATGAAGCGAAAGATAAACAGTTATTGAAATGCAAGCATAAGTAGTATAATCCAAGAAACCAGGTATATATTAGAACATTATCCGTGAACCTAACCGAGCCGTGTGGCGACGACGTTATGAATTGTAATGAAGAACACAAACCTTTCAGAGTTCTCCAGTTCAGGCGGCTGAGGGGCGGGTCTGGTCTTCTGTTGTTTGAGAACACTGTGAACACGAGTCTGAAAACAGGAAGCAAAACAACACCAAAAGATACAGACTTGTAAAGTAGTGCATTTTCAACATACAAAGGATTCCGCATTCTCAACGGGCCTCAAACGACCCTCATCGTGAAATACAAGTCGTTAGACAACCATCTAAAAGCCAAACAGGATCATTATTTTTGAAGAGCTGTTTAGTGGCACAACACATTCTATCTACAGTAGATCGAGTTCAGGTAATAACCCTGTCTCCAAGAACTAAATAAACCCGTCAGAGACTGAAGTGTCAAAAAGTAAGAAGACCTGTTCGTATGCGGGTGTTCGTGCTAGTATTTTTGTTGAACATAAATAAGAACTGAAAACTCTTCTCGTTACTCTAAGACATTTTGCTAACGTACCTTGTAGCTTTCAAATTCGGCCCGCGTAGCTTCATGGGCCAGTTTGGAGCTTTCCCATTCTGCTTTTATTTTGGTTAGTTTAGCTTCCAGCGTCTCTACACTGAGCTTGTTGCTCTCTGTCGATGAACGAAGCTGCGAACAGAAGACATTGATGCTTGAAGTTACTCCAAGTGTCCATTTTTCGTGCTTTTTCCGTTTCCTTTCTCTATTTGCTAACTAACACACTTCAGTTTAGCTCCAAGTCTGTACACAAAACTTCGCTGGTTTCCCTAGTATGACATGACTGACGGAATATATCAGAAACAGTCTACTTACTTGTTGCTGATAGCTTTGGCTTTCGGCTGCTAGAGAAGACAGCTCGACCTAGAGGATTAAACAGGAAAAATTCAATGATACATAACGGAAGAATTCCACGATTAAAATACACGTTCTACGAATAGTGAATATACACTTTTCCACTGAAACTTGAATTTTTGCGTTGGGTGACAAATCGTTGCTGTATGTCGCGGAAAGAAAGAGAATGTAATTGAAATTCGTTTCGGAATGCTGAGTTAGTCTTCAAAGTCTCATCAGCTAACCAGGATAAGGCCACTATTCCTAACTAATTATTAAAGTAGTACCTGTTAAGCAAAGGCTGAAAAGGAATACTACAAAAATCAAAAGTATTTTAAGGTAAAAACGGCGTAAGAAGCAGAATAAACAACCTGAGACTATTACAGGAATTCCCTTCAAATAAAGGAAAAGAAAGGAGCGGGGACATTGAGAAGCACAAATGAAATAACCTTGTATTGCTCTGCCTGTTGAGTGGCGGATTCCAATTGTCCTTTCAACTGTGACTCGATTAATTCCTGTTCCATTATCTGGAAAAACAGAAGCAACAAGCTCGTATTATTTCACCAAAGTTGAGGACGTTTTACGGAGGCTAAGTCACGCTACGCAACGTGACAGTGCTGCGTCACGCTAACCTTAGTCACTGTTTCGTTTATTCCCTGCATGCACCTTACAGACTGAGCTAAACTTGATTTATAATGGTTCGTCAGATACGATCATCGTTTGCCAGAAAATGGTCATATCTCTTGAGTTATTCTACAGTTTTAAATTATTCTACTGTTTGTGTAACTGAACGGCACAATGGATCATGGGAAAGGTCGATAAGGAGGAGGGTCCAGGGGGAAAGAAGCGACGAGAGGGAGGAGATGGTCGGGAAATCTTCGTACCTGCTTCTTGGCCTCAGTGAGTTCTTTCTTTGTTTTCACCAGCACAGATTTCATTTTCAGCGCTCTCTCTTCGGCTTGCTGCCGTTG
>OZ026599.1:25509233-25521733 GCA_964020085.1 Micromussa lordhowensis | reverse complement strand
GTGGTTTGATGTGGTCAACAAAATGGTAACGTTTTCTAGTTTGTCCGAAGTTTTGAAGGAACCTTTAGACACAAATCAATGATCACGCGTTCTTGAGAAGACTAAAGAAGGACATTCACGGTTTCTTGAATTTCGAAATTGTTGAAAAAAAAAACAACTGATGAACGCGCGTACAAAACTGCAAATTTCAAATGACAATTCAGTCCGTTCAAGTTTTCTTGAAGTTTAATACAGTACTAAAACAAGCTATAATTGAAAATCGTTGTTAACTTGAAGCAAGTTTCAGTTAGAATTCTATTAACACAATTAGATTATTAGCTGTCGATTTCTATGAGGCGATAGTTGATTCGGCGTTCGGCATTATCAACTATCATCTCATGGAAATATCGAGCTCATAGTCTAATAGTTAATTAGAACTTCATAACGCACCTCGAGCCTCCGTGATGGTTTCCAGTTCTTTTTGTAGTTCCTCTATCCTGTTTGTAAACTGATAGACTTCCCGAGCGCCTGTTTCCATCTCGCTACTCAAGTTCGACATGGCATTCTGCACAGATTCGACTTCTGTTTGCTTTTCGCTCAGTTGAACCTCAAGATTTTTCATCTCCATAGTTTTCGCTTCGAGAGCGGCGTTCAGTGATTGAATACTCGTTTCAAGGGACGAGATTCGCGTTGCGTTTTCCTCCAATGTTTCTTTATATTTCTGAAGTTCTTCACCTTTGTGTTCGATCGTTTGACTCTTATCGGAAATTTCATTTTGCAATTTGCTCAATTCCACTTGCTGAGCTTCCATCCTTGATTCCGCATCAGCGATGCAATGTTCTTTTTCCTCGTTCAACGCTCTAAGCTGCTGCAACTCCTCTTCTTTCAGAAGAAAATCTTGATCTATAGAAGCAGTTTGCTGTTCAAACGACTCCAGCTTTTTCTTTAATTTTTGAAGCACCTCCTCCTTAGAAGCAATTGTTTCATTGAGAGAATCGACCTTGTTGCAAAGTTCTTTCCTTTCCAGCTTAAGTCTCTCATTCTCCTCTTCCCTTTCTAGCACGGACAGATTCAACTTTTCGTTAAATTCCTGTAAAGTCTTTAATTCGTTTTCCTTTGAAGCGGCTTTTTCGTTAAAATCCGCTATAGTCTTCGACTGTAGCTCTAAATCTTGCTTTAGCTTGTCAATCGTTTCGTCTCGTTGTTTACAAGTCTTATCGAGCGTTTCTCTCTCCTCGTTGTGAGAACTAATCAATTCTTCCAGCGAACGTATTTTCGACCTCAAATCTTCCGCCATTTCTAACTGCTCTTTTAATTTCTTTTCGACATCGCTATTGTTCTCTCCTTTTTCTTGCAAACTCGATTGCAGAGTTTCAACCTCCACTTTCAAATTTTGTATTTGCTTCGTTAGGTTGTTGTTCAATTCCTTAGAAGTCGCTAAGTCCATGGAGGTTCCTTCGACTTTAGCATTCAAACTGTTTACAACCTCTTGAAAGTTCTCCAACTCTTTGTCCTTTTGGTTCAGTCTTTCTTTACAATCTTCAATTTCAGCATCCTTGGCTTGAACGCTTTCGTTCAATTTTTCAACATTCGATTTTAAAGTTGTGAATTCCTTCTCTTGTGCTGTTAATTCCTCAGTGGATTTGCTCTCTTCTTGTTCTTTTTCCTCGAGTTTATCGCTCAGTGTTTTTACCTTTTCTTGCGACTTTTGTAAATTCTGCTTCAGTTGTTTCACAGCTTTTACAGCCTTCTTAAATTCTTCCTCTTTACTTCCCAATTTCTCAGAAACACCGTTGAAACTTTCCTTAAGCGCCTCCAGTTCATTCTTTTGCTGATCGAGACTCGCTGATAACTCAGTTATTCGATTGTCCTTCTCTTCCAAATTCCTGTTCAAACTCTCGATAGTCGAGGCTAGCTCTTCCTTCTCTCTGTTCAGCTCCTGTAAGTTTTCGCTCAGTTGGCCCACAGACTGACTCATGGTCTCTTTCTCCACATAAAAGTTGTTCAAACTCTCTCTCAATTCCGCAAGTTCTTCAAGTGATTCTTTTAGCGCATTAAGTTCGGAATTCAGTTTTTCCACTTCTTTTTTGCTCTCTTCAAGTTCACACAATGCCTCAGTAAGTTCACTTCCCTTTTCCTCAAAAGAGGTATTCAATGTACTGACTGTTTCCTTCAAGTTTTGATTATCCTGTCAATAAATAAACAAAAATTAGAAAAGCAGTTGGTAGATACAGCTTTTGTAACGTCGTAGGAGTAAATAGAGTAAGCGAGTTCCATTTGGAAAGACACGTCGCTGTTTCATTTGAGAAGCTTCAGCTGTTTATCAGATACAGCAAAAGATAGGCCGCCGACTCTACGACTCTTGAACGCAAAATTCCTCAGACGATCGCTTTTCTTCCCCGTCACCGATTCACATGTACCAAGAGATTATCAAGGTAAGAGAGTGAATCCCTCATATAAGCCTTCTAACCAAGGTGATCCTTCTCAAGTTATTTTTAGACATGGTGCCTGGTTCTTCCGCAGATGTTACTCGCGCGTTGTGTGTATGTTGCGAGGATATGTTTATGTTTCGCTTCGTTTCGTTTCAAAAGGAAGGAAAAGCGAAGGAAAACCTCCAAATCAGTGAGGACGTCTTCTTTGATATTTAAATATCGAAGAAGAAAAGCAGCTTCGGCCCTCGCTATGTTTTAATACATTTCGAAACTTTAATAGGAGTTTAAATAAGAGATAGATGTCCCCTGCACAAACATTTAAAACTGAATACACGACAGAGAATTGAGCAGCCAAACGAGTGCAAAGCAAACGAACGCCCGAACACAACGCAACCGAACAAACAGATGGTCCAAAGTACAGACGGAACTCGCCGCCCACACTGACAGCACACGAGAGTTTAAGGAACAACGACAACAACGCCAAGGACACTTTTATATTCAACCTACGAATCGGTTTGTCTATCTCTGTCACAGATATTCCAAACAGAATATGTTATTCACGTTCTCTCGAATACGCAAACTGTGGCCTTTTCGTGTTGTTGCTTTATAAAGAACGGCAAAGAAATGAACAAAGAATTATTAACGCACGCGTACCCGCACTGTACTCGTTGCCGTTGCCGCTATGCCGGTTTGCTTTTTAAACTCCCAAAAACTGAATGAACACCTATAGAATGAACAGCCAAACGACCACAAAGCAAACGACAGCCCAGCCGAACAAAGAGTCCAGAAAACATCTGTGCTTTTGAAAATCCAAACATATAACTTAAAATGACTTTTCCCAACATTTCCCGCCATTTCGTCTCAGTTAGGTAGTTGCGAGTAAGTCTCTTGGCCTGTCCACGCATCGCGCGAATAACATCCTCGAAAGAACTCGGTATTATGTCTAAAAATAACTAAAGAGGGATAACCTTGGGTACAAAGTTTATATGGAGGATTCACTCTCTTACCTTGATAATCTCTTGCATGTAGTGCAAGATGTCGAGCAAGAGACTGTGATCGTCTCCTGTATTGATACAGCATTTTCAGCGTCCTTTTTTCCATTTAATGACGCTTTTACTTATAAAATATTGGTTTGAAAGCATCACCATGGATTGTTCTCATATCCAAACATTTACTAATTTTTAATCAATCGTTCTCTTTTTCGTTTCCTGTGACATGCGTCTGTTGCGTGACTCGTCACGCTTCTGTAACTGTAGTTCTCATTTTCACGTTCCGTGACATTCGCCTGTTGCTTGACTCACCTGCTGCAAGCCGGTATTTATGTCTTGGAGTTCAGAAAGCTGTTGATAATGTTGTGATTCACTGGAAAGTTGACCTGAATGGATTTCTGCTAGTCTTCCAGATAAATCCTAAACATCAAAAAGAGACAAAATATCTATGTTGTCGCCATATTTTGCTATATTTTTTCCGCACCCTTAAATGCAAAACCATATTTCAGTTCTCAATATGTTGTCAGGCAGGCACGGTAATTCAGTACAGAAATAAACTTACTAGGAGATATTTTTTGATGGACTACAACATCCTCAAAACTACCATTACAATTTAGTAATGAGATTTGACACTTTGAACATGGTTCGATTTGAGAGCGGCTTCCTGTTTTTACCGCACTTACTCAGCCGAAACGACTTCAGCGATTTACATTTGTTCGTTGTCTGCAGTTCAGCAGGTAGCCAAACAATAAGTTCCATGTACATGGCAGCCTTCCTTGCATGACCTCAAAGGGATATAATTTCATTTTATGTCGCATATCGTCCTACAGGAGCCATATAGCGCATACATGCGTTACAAGTAAATATTCTGTTGTCTTTAGTCATTCTTTTGTGATCTACATCATTACCTCAACATAATCTACCATGGTACAATAATAAACTAAAACCGAACGAAGACGGTCAAGATTCGGGAACATTGAGATGGAACTTTTTAAAAGCAACAGGCTCAATTTTTCAAGATGGCTCATTAGTTGACATAGTGAACGTGAAGTGCATATATTGGTCACGAACAGTGAAATGAGTTTTTGGAAGCCGAAAAAACTTCCGCCTTTATAATGAACATCGCTGTTACAAAGAGATCAAAGACGGTCGGAAAACAAATATTCAAGGAATGAAAACATGAGGTACGCTAATACCAACCTTATGTTCCTTCGACAATACATCAAACTGAACGTGTACATCATCCAATTCTTCGTGTAGTCGTTCAATGTAATCATTCAGCTCCTACAATAACAAACACTTATGTAGTCAGGCCAAGGCTTTCCAAAGGATGGTTTGTAATTATCGTGAGATAGCGGAATATAGTACTGGAACGGAGACTACGTTTCTTAATTAAACCACAGCAAGAGGAAAGAAGAGTTTAGGATTCAGTGGATTGCAACTCTAACCCGCCATGCGGTCACTTATCGCACCAATGATCAAACTAGAAGAACACAATTGAGATACAGGTGTAAACAGATGTTATTTCCTGAGAGAAACGAATACCTGGGGCAGAAATGGCGGCTACATCTGCATAACCAAGTCAGACATGCAAGCTTGTCAGTCACGAGAGCGTCAGATCTTCTCACATGGCACGGTAACATAGCACGAATGACGAAATGATAAACAGTATCCACTGTTCAGTTTTCTGCACGCTTTCGACAAGTTTTTAAGGATTGTATCTTACAGAGATCTTTTGAACTTTGTTAGCCCTTGGCACCGATTGATAAGTAATGTCATTCCGTGAGATCTCATACAAGTGAAATTATATCCTACTCGATGCTAAGTGATCTAATTGCTTCGAATGCGGTTTCCTTGACACTCGATGATAGCGTGAACAGGAAAATACTGCACACTTCAAAGGCCAAAGGTGAATTGAAAATTCATATATATACTCTTACATAAATTTGGGGAGTTTGTATAAATAAATTTGCTTGCAAAACAGAGTCAATGTTCTAAATAAATCTTTCAAAGGAGGCAAGAAGAAGCGATAGGAAAAATACGATAAAACATTTAAATAAACTGAATAAACTTATAGGCAAAAGGCATCAATGTCTTTGAACATAACTAGGCTATACATAGGAAAATCTGAATTACAAAATGTATTACTTCGAACAAACACCAGTTTAAGCTCTGCACCCTCGTTCTCCCCCGATATATACACTCTTCCTACTTTTTCTTCTTTTGTTGATGTCATTAATACACTATCACAGAAGAAGTAGAGAGTGGACCAATATATTTACTTAAAATTTATATACTATCTGATCAAATATCATTAACGAATTTGTTTGGTGTTTCAAGAATAAACATTTATAAAAAGCTGATCTCACAGGCTTCAACGTGAAATGGCTTATCTTTTTTTACCTCCGGAACTTGACATTATAAAGAGGCTTGCCTTCACCCAACCCCCGTTTATAAGCCAACCCCCCCCCCCCTCCCCTTCTACCCTCGTTTATAAGACAGCCCAAAACCCCTTGTGAAATTGTACAAACCCAAGGCTTACAACCGGAATTTTACGGTGCCACATAATAACAGCTGACAATAGCGTGACCAAAAATTTGATTAGCATATCGACGCGACAATGCAAATTTAAAAGTAAAATGTCACGCAATCTAACAAATGATACTTTCATAGCCCTGTTCGTAACCTGAGATTTGTCAGATAATGTTTCACCTTTTTCTCTCTCAATTCGTCGTTGTATTTAGCTTGTAGATCATCCTGTGTTCTGAACAACTCTTCGATCTCGGCTTCTTGATGCTGAAAAAAAAAAACGGGGGTAAAGTCCAAACCAAGCAGTTAACAATGAGGTGCAATTAAACGTTTTGCAGACGAAATGAGATACAAATTGAAGTTGCTCTGAGGGTCAATACTAAATCACATAAAAACCTTAACACATTAATCTACAATAGATTATGACAGGTATAGTGGGATAACGCCGCTAACGCACTAATAATTGACCGTATATCAAACAAACAGTCCGATATGTACATTTATTTTGCTTTCATCTGCAATAACAGAAGTTTTTCCTCTCTGAGTTGTAATAAATAATGGTTTGTTTTATAACTTGTTTCCAAACAACAAAAGTAACAAACCATGGAAAGAGATACCCTAACCTAAGTAGAAACGACTGATAAACTCTTAAAAACAAAACATAATTTACATGAATCCACAACACGGACACAACATACGAGTTAACGAGACTCCAAGCCAATCCGATGTAGAAGCTTGAAAAATGACAGACTAAACAACAACCTTGGCAAAACCCAACCCCGCAGTCGATGGCAACTTTAAATGCTCCGTGAAGTTCAATGCTAAGAGAAATTGTCGTGAGCAACGGCTTCGTTGCAAGCAAACAGAACCACGTAGGTCGCTTGAACAAATACTTGTATGCAAATTTCTTATTGAAAGTTTTTGTTTTACTTTTGTTTTACATCAAGACAGGGGTCTATTAACGCATCGCCAGGTGGAAAAAGCTTATTACGCTCACAAGTTTGGGCAACCGCTAACTAAATTTTAAACAGAGCATACGGCCCAATTATTTCAATAACCGCGTTGGAAAATTACACGCTTAGTAAGCACTTAAGCTTAACTGCTAATGCTTATCTGATGCTAAGTTTACAATTTGGTAGAACAAACGAACGTCGAAGATTTGACTAAATGCTCTAAAAATAAACATCGCACGAAGGTCCAACAGAAATATGACTATTATACACTGTCCCCAATTCAAAAGCTCTAATATTCTAACTCGCTAATCTGCATCTTTTGTTTTTAAGGCTTCAGGCATTTATGTTGTTTACATGCTGTCTCGTCTGGCCAATTATAAAGAACTTTGAAATAGTGCAGGTCACCATTATAATTATTTATTATGGAATAATGATTTTGGTCTGCGTAAACACCAAGACGGTTATGTCTATGCCAAAAAATATAGAGCAGTCTGAAGTGTGCGCTGTGTTGCTTAGCAACACCTGGGACGAGGACCGCGGGCTCATGTAGCTCTTGAAGATAATGAGAACCCCTGTTTGAGATGAAATGTAGCCTCGTTTACAAAATCTTGCAGCATTGGATAATTTTCACCGAGGCGGAGAAGTGGTAATCGGGTGACCTAACTTGTGTTTCCAAAACAGTTCTCAAAAACAACGCCAGTCGTGTTTCCAATGAAATATTAAAAAACGCAGACAAGACACTCAGAAACCTGCGAGTGGGTTAGGATTAAATCTTTGTAAACGAGATTCTTAGCATTTGTTCTTTATTTCTACGAGTCAGTTTAGTGCTTACCTGCGCAAATTGCACTTTTCTATTTTAGGGGAAATAGATAAATCATCACTTGAACCATTTTGAAAGCGACAAACAACAAAACTTGGAATCATTCTTTACCACAGAACTGCACTGTACGCCCTCAAGCCGCGATAACAAAAGTTTGCTTACGTAGATCGTAATTTAATACAAATAAGAAAATTAACATTTCGCGCGAAAAATCAACCAACCAAACTTCCTGAAAAAGCTTCCTTAACTCTAACATAGCAGGGCCCATTTAACTAGAGAAAACGAGGCCGCCATAAACCTTGAATTACCAACGATGGATAGCACTAAAAGTTAGAGTATCCATACAATGTCGTGGTTACCTGTAACAACAGTTCAATGAATTAATTTAAAAAATACTCACAGCTTTTTCCTCATTCGCTTCCTTTAGATCCTTTGAAAGTTGTTTAGAACTATTTTCCAATTCTTGAATAACTCGCCGAGATTCCTGCAAAAAAGAAACAGCACAAATTCTATACCGTTTAGCGCCAGGCAAATTCATATACAACCGTCTGATTATTCATCATAATAAATAAAAATAAAACTTGCAATAAGCAGCCCACCGTTAAATTTCGATCGATAGTGCTGGATTAAAGCACAGTCAATCCTTTCATGTCGACTAATTTGAAAATAAGTTAGAAGTGGTAACTTTCAATGTATAGCGCAGGAAAACGAAATACAAATTGGACTTGCAGTTAAAAAGAGCCGTTTAACAATCGAATTTTTTCTGAAGACGTTTCACGCCGTTCCGTCACCAAGCAACTACCCTGTCTGGAACTACATCTATTGCGGTGAGATTTGACTCGGGGAGTGAGGGGTGAAAGTAAAAATTCTTGGTAGAAACGATAAGCTGAAATAAGCTGAATGGGCTTAAGATGGCCGGAGAACACTAAGGCAGTGATCGCGCATGTAAACGCGTTACGTTCGCACAGGTAGGAAACACTGACACGTCACAAACCTCCAGCTTGCTGTTGAGTGCGGTTTGCTGTTCCTCAGTAAGAGACAGCGACTGCTGCAGTTTTTCTTTATCAGTCTGGGCAAAACTCAACTGCTGACGCAAATCCTAGGGAGAAGAGAACGGAAAATGACTCAGTTGAACAAAAATATCTGCCGTGTCTTTACCCCGAATAATTTTACGATTTTGCACTTTCGAAATGGCCACCTTAGAACCAAGCTCAAAGTAAAATTGCGTGGAAGACCAATCAGAACTCAAAACAAAGCCAAGCAACTGTCGTCAAGCGCGGGAAAATATGTTCAGTATGTTTTACGCGGGAAAACATGTTCACGACGTTTTGCGCGGGAAAACGTGTTCACGGTGTTTTGCGCGGGAAAACATACTCACGCGTTTTGCAAGGGAAAATTATACGGCGTTTTGCACCGGAAAACATGCTCACGGTGTTTTCCGCGGGAAGACACGTTAGGCAAAGGCGTGGAAAACGCGTCACCAGTGTCAGATCCGAAAACCACGGTACAGACGTTAAGTTCGGAAAAAACAACTTCAGGTGTCAAACGCTGCTAACAAATATAACTTGTGTTAAACGCAGGGAAACGTGAGCCAAGTCACGTGTTTTGAGCAGTTTGCTAGTTACTCCAACACAATTACTATGGATGGTGGCTGAAAAACCGCTTTTGCTAGCAAATCAAACAAGACATTTACATTTGTAATTGTTACATCAGTAAATACAAACCCTTCCGTAAACAAACAAAATGTTACCTTATTTGCATTACTACCCGCAACCCGGCAGCAATATCGATAACACTACAACTCATACCGGAACGGAAGCCAAACCCCTTGTTTTAAACAGCCCAGGGAAGATTTTTACATCCACATTAGAGAGACCAAGAAGAAACCCATTAGTAAAAAAAAAGAGTACGAATAGCAAAAGACAAAACTTTCACAGTTTTAAACAGAGAAAGAATTCTGACTGGTAAGTTCAGCAAAGAAAAAAGAAAAGCGCTTTTTAAGTTTAACATTTACAGCAAGCAAGCAAGCAAACAGGCAGCAAATGAACCTGTCCACTTTCAAAATGAAACGGAATTTCCTATTTCTTGTACGTATTCCGACAGAACTTTCTGATTAGAGATATTCAGTGTGATAGGCAGGATCTCTGTGTCTCGATAAATTCTTCTTTCTTACTTTTGACACAATGGCTTTGCAATAGGCCATTTCTACGTTATAATTTGGTTTTATCAACTGGGTTGATAATGTGAATTGGCCACCGTAAAGAGATTCGGAAGCTGACGTTTCGAGCGTTAGCCCTTCGTCGGAGCGAATTTTAAATGATGGATTCGCTCCGACGAAGGGCTAACGCTCGAAACGTCAGCTTCCGAATCTCTTTACGGTGGCCAATTCACATTATCAACCCAGTTGGTAAAACCAAATTATCTTGTAATACTCCCACCGACGCAGCACCACAGTTTCTTTTGAAACTTGCCCCCTTTATTCATTTCTACGTTACCTTGTGCCTCGGTTTCAAAACGAGTTCTCGTACAAAACGTTTCTTATGAAAATGAGTTTGATTTGCATGGAAATGAACTTATAAATGAAAAGCATTTTCATAACATAGTATGACACGAAGACTCGTTTGGTCACAGAGACAAAGGGCAACTCAGAAGTGGCCTGTTCTGATGACAGACCCTTTAACCAAGTGCCATGGAAAAATCACGCACTTAAATTGCTTGTGCGCTTGTATGTTCATTATTTGACTGAGAAGTTTCAAAAGTCAACTTAACAAGTGAACAGAGGTCCAAAAATTAATCCAAAACGTCACGAAAGACTTGACTACGATATTGCCACATTTAAATTGATAAGCATTCGGCAAAATTGTTCCAAATATTTTTACAATATCCAGGCAAAGAATAGTACGTTTCAGGCAATAAAAGAAACTTCCAGCAAATTTGTGACACACTTTTCCAAACGCGCTACAGAAATGCACGAAACAAAATTGCGGTTGTTAGTAGCGACGGAAAACAATTTAGATGTTAAAATAAAGCCAACAGTTAGTGCTTAAATAATTACGCATTAAGATGAAATATTTTGATGTAGCAACCATTTTAAATGACAGAATCCAACCTCGTTCCCAGGGTTTCTCATCTTCCCGCCCTCCCGGAGCGAGAGAGGAGAGAGGGCGGGAAGATAAAGACCCTGGGAACGAGGTTGAGCCGACTCTTCCTCTCAAGCACATTCTTCACGATTCAAAATGGCCGCCACGCATCAAAATATTCCCGGATGAAGCGATAGAAAGACCGGTAATTGAGCTGTAGCACGCATGCGTCGGTTAAAAAAGATCAGTACCGTAGTCGTGCTTTGTTCCTGGATAAAGATGTCTTGAAGAGTGATCAGCTCGGACAGAAGAGTGCTCTTTTCTTGAGAGATAGACAATAGTTGTGCATTCAGCCCCTGAAAAACGGCATGCAGTGTCACGGAAAGCCTGACTGTCAATCAAACTCAAGAAAGTCAATCTCAGCTCAAGTGCAGTAGGAACAGGGATGATTGTGGTCATTCTCGACCCTGGTGCCCTCTCTTCCTCGAAGCACGAAAACGAGGGCGATGTGAAAATCCATTTACGCCACAATCTGGCTGGAAATATGGCCTGCTCAACTTCCAGAAAAACATGACAAAAGAGCTTGGAAGGAAGCCTTTGACCTCTCCCTTTGCATCTGTTTCACAACATGCATGTCTCCTACTACAATGCTATAAGATAGCAACACCTCGAATGTGTGGCGAGCCAAACGAAGGTCTGCCTTAGGAGGGAGAGGGGCGGGTCTAACACCTATCCAGCGTCCTTCTTTCCTTCCAAGAGAGCAAGAGAAGGCCTCTAGGGTCAAGAATGCGTAAGAGACTCGAGGAAGCACGCATGCGTTGTCTTAGAGGAAAGAGTTATGAGGGTTAATGTAGGCAAGTACAAGTCGTATTGTGATGTGTCGAGTGCTACCGCGGTTCAGGCTACAGAGATCACAGGGCTTTGGCGTAGGAGATATTTCTAACCTTAAACAATGGACTGGCGATTTTCAATTCAGTATAACTTGCCACAGCCAAGGACACAACACAAACACCCAGCCAGGGCTCAAACCATCTCGTTCTAGCGCACTGACGACTGACCTTTACTCTATCTACCATACACACTTTGCATAAATGGCGCCTAAATATGAATAACATATACTTTGTAAATCCTAAGCCTCGTGTTTATGTTTCCAGACAAAGGATTTTTCACATGAAAGCGAGGGTTGGGATGTATCAGTATTGTTAGTTGTATAAGTATCCAAACATCAGCACCATTTATGCAAATGGCCTAAGAAATTACCATGCCGGTACAAGCAAATAAAGCAGTCCACAAGCTTGCACATTACTTTTTTTTTTCGTTAGTACATTATGTGCGGTATGTCTGGGGCGCGACTGTGGTGAAACTGTGTCACAACATAATACAGAATGACTGTGTGGTGCGAAAGAAGAATATAAACTGTGGTGTCACTATGGCACAAAAGAAACTACTCGAAGAAGTGGTGTGACTGTGGCACAGACAAAGCACGGTACAGCTGTGGTGGGGCTGTGGCACGACAAGACTTGAGCAACGCTGTGGTGTGACTGTGGTGCCTCACAGCTACAATACGACAGTGGTGTGATTGTGGTCCAGCTGCAGTACAGCTCCAGGTACGTTTGCTGCGATTGCTTCACTTAGTCAATAGAGAAGTCCATTCAAGAAACCTTTTTGTTACGCCCTAACTTGACCTGATGAGAAACTCAAACTTACCTCTTGAGTTT
>OZ026599.1:25496733-25504233 GCA_964020085.1 Micromussa lordhowensis | reverse complement strand
ACGCAGTTACACAACAAAACTTTACCTTGTTAACGCTTTCTCCGTTCCTCGTCATTTCTTCCAAAGACTGAATCTTATTTTGCAAATGTTCCTGATTCTGCTGGCTTTCCAGCAGGGCTCTATTTTGTTCCTGGTGGATAGGAAATTTCTTTAATTTAACAATAGCTTTCTCACAAATAGGCCATCCATCTCAATGCAAAAACAAGTTATTTTTTCATATCAATTTTGTTCGTTACAGGTTATAGATATGGTTTTAAAATTCTCAAAATCAGTAATAATTCTTCACGTTTAAACAAAGAAATCAAATTGAATTGATATAGATTTTGACGATTTTATTTCTCCGTGTTCTCCTTAGTTTTACTGAGTTCCGATTGAGAAGATACACCTCAAAGTTCGTCAAAAATACTTCGCTACGCCTGGTAGTTTTCAACTCTCTTCTAGGTGTTTGTAAATGTGGTCAAACACGGTCTTTCGTGTTTGAATTATTACTTAAATATGCCTTACTCCACTGGTCTTGTACAAACGCCAAGATCCGTCGCTCCTCACGTAGAATATCAGTTCTAGTCGCCGATGGGCGTGTTTAAAACACGACATGGCGAAATGACGAAATGTCACTCCAGTTAGCCTAAAAAACGCTTCGGTTAGCCTAAATAGCGCTTCGGTTAGCCTAAATATCACTGGCTTGAAGGTGGTTAGCTCTGAATAATTGTATGGATTAACACGCCCTTCGCAGAGATCATATCTCTCTCATCATTTTACTTACTTGATATCTGCTCTCTGAATCATTCAGCATTTTTTCTAAGCTCTCGACCATCCCCTTTTGCTTGCTATCCTCTGAAGAAGAGCTCTTAATCTGATCCCAAAGTTCCTGGAATGAGGACAACACAATTGTAAGTGAACCTCAACAAAACGTGACTACCATTTCCGTATATTATTGCGAGACGCAAGTGAGGATTTTTATGCACAAACCTGCTTTTCCTTTTCTGCAGTTTGTAATGTCTCCCGTAACAACATCATTTCATTTTCAATTCCAGTTTTTTCCTCCACAAGCGACTTAAATTTCTCTTGCAACACGTTTCTTTCATTTTCAGCTAATAAAATCCTTTCCTCCAAAGTTGACAAATGGCGGAGCAAATCGTTCTTTTCCTGCGCGGCTCTGTCCAACCTGCTGTTTAACTCCTGCAATAAAAGCGACAACAAAAATTACGACAAAGCAAACAAAGCTTCTTTTGGACTTAACTCGAGTACTATCACACCCAGCCAGTTTTTTTGAAGCTGAAAAATAAGAATAAAAGGCTAAGAACATTTGCAAATGATTGCAGAACTTAGGACTTAGAACTATAGAATCAAACAAGAACGAATGTTGACGAGTGTGGGCAAGAATTCAAACTCTGCTGTGGTCTTACCGAAAATTCTCATATAGCCTGGGTAACAAGTGTGCGAACAAAAGAGCTTTTCCCGCATTCTGGCAGCTTGCCCTACCACCCCTCTCTCCGTCGATTTTTTCCTCTAGCCCCAATTTCCACGCGACCAGCAAAGCGAGAATGGGAAAGTTGCTACGCAGACCAGCTCTCATACGCACTGTCTGGTACTCTAATCGAATTAAACCCGCTCCAAATTTCACAGAGTAGATGGAAGTTTGTGCTGGTTTGACTCGAGAGTAGCATGAGATTTTAGGACAACAACAATGATATCCTCGCAACGACGCCGTTTCCTCGCGGAACATTTCAGAGTCAACTATCACACGCTCTTGGCTCGTCAGAAAAAGAATTTCTTGCCCAACAATCATTCCTCGATTCCCATTGTCTCTAGTTATCCTTTCATTGATTCATGGTTGCCACAGACGTCACTTATCAAAGTTCCCTGATTTTTCCCTGATAAAAATACAATTTCGCTGACCAAATAAATTAAAAAAGGTCACATGTAGTAGCAGCTTCTAGCGTGAACTTATCGCCGTCCTTTCCGCTCGTACAATAAGTCTGATAAGTTTTCAGTAGATCTTCTTTCTTCATTAAAGAAAAATACCGCTGAGTTCACAGTGACCCCAAATGTTTCTTTTAGCCTTCAATGCTGTCAAATCAGCCGTGTTAAATTCTTTCAATTTTCTCTGACTTTTCTTCAAAATGTCAATTTTTCCTGACTCGAAAAAAAAAAATTCCCTGACTTTTCCCTGACCTTGAAGAATTTTTTCCCTGACCATTTCCTGACCTGTGGCAACCCTGTCAGATTTAGTCTTCACTTTCATTTTCTAACCAGAGAAAGAGTACATCTAACTCATCCTCCGAGTGAAAGAGCTGACACTCATTTATTCCTAGAGCAACAAACCTGCTTTTCTGTTTCTGAACTCTCCGTTACCGACGCCAGTTTCTTTTCAACTTCATCTTTTCCCTCTGAAAACGCATTCATTTTATCTTCCAATATTTTTTTTTCTTGGTCAGCTGATGAAACACTCTCCTCCAAACTCGAGACTTTGCTTAGCAAATTACTCTTTTCTTGAGTGACATCGTCCAATCTGTTGCTTAATTCCTGCAAGAAAAACGACAGACGCATTAACTTCTTTAACTGCAAGCATCCTGCACTGTCGTCGCTTGATTTACTCATGCGGCTTTGGAATACAGTTAGTATTTTACATCTCTTAACACATGACGAACTCCGTGAGCGGACAAGATGAACCAGATCCTGCGCTGTGATTGGCAACACAAGTGGGCAAGATGGCGCTATCTTGCCAGGCTTTGTGCAGCGTCGAACCCCAAAATAGCCAACAAAAACATACAACAAAGGACTTTGCCAGGTTTCCTAACCATTTCCTTCTATTAACTATGGCCAGCAATAATTCAATACTAACCTCTTTTTCCTTCTGTTCGACTTGAAGATTCTCTTTCAGTTCTGACAACTGATCCATCACAGATTGAAATTCCTTGTAAAGTGCAGCTTTTTCTACTGCCACTGCATTCAGTTGGTTTTCGAATGATTTCACTTCGCTCCTAAGCTCGTCTCTCTCTTGCGACATGTTCTTCACCTCTGCTTGTAGATTCTTCAAGAAAAATACAATCCATGCTGTTAGCTTACAAACAAGTGTGATTTCTAAAGGGGTCATGGCATAAGGTATTTATTACAGGGAAAAAAAATCAGTCTTGAAATATGATCCCGTCAATTAAGCAAATCCGTATTAAAAAGTCAACACTCTATAAGAACGGACACGTGTTTCTAGCCTCGATGCTAACTAGTGGATACAGTTTAATTGCAATTTCTGTTAGTGCTGCTATTTCTCCTCGAAAGGCAGGGTAGTTTATTGCAGGTTGACCACCCCCAGCATTTTCACTGGCTGAGTCAGTAATTCATGCAAAAAATCATAACCAAGAAACAACCAAACACAGACCAACACCACATAACCAGTTCAAGTAATTCATGCAAAACTTCATGACCAGGAAACAACCAAGCAAAACCAACACTACAAAGATCTTTGCAAAGTTACTGTATGTCATCAGTATCGAATTTTCAGTTATCAAAACTGCTACTTCATCCCCTTTCTCTGAGATGAAGAAAGGGCACATTACTTTTGTACAGTAGACGAGGCATTCGAATGTATTTCAATAATCCCATACCTGGGTTTTCTCTGATATTTGACTGTGTTCTTCTTTAGCAGATTCCAACTCCTTTTGTAACTTTTCCCTTTCAGCGACCAGTTTCTCGGTCTTCTTAACAGTTTCCTGCAATTTAAGTGAGGCAACCAAGTTTTAATTTTTTAGAGCGATCACAAAATGAGTTAAACAGAGGGCAAATAAAAACCCAAGTAACTCAAGTCAGTTAATGGGCTTTTTTTTTCTTCCAAGTTGCACAGGTGGTTCAAACTTTTACGTCCATGGATGAAATGATGAATAAAGTGGAACCATTCAATGAAATCTATTGAGCAGTACTTTCGTGTGGTACTGTATATTATGCTGTTCAAGGTGGTTCTAGCGTTTAAGTCGGCGAATGAAACCTCAGTATGTGACCATAAAGATGAAAGCTTCTAAGCAGTACTTTCATATAGTACTGTTGACTATGTTGTTGAAGGTGGTTCTAACTTTTCATTCTGTGAACGAACCTACAGTATGTGACCACCTAAATAAAAACTAAGAAACAACGTAGGTCATTGAAAAGCTGAAAAATACCCTTCAGGTCAGTCAGTTTGGTAGAGCAACTACAAATTAAAGTACTTCCTTTCCCCATTTGAAAATATAACCTCTGCACATTAGCAATTTCAGTCGTTTATGAGAAATTTTATGTTGGCCTTTGCTGTGCTGCAGGACATCAAATGTATACATAACTCAAGTCTAGTACCTTATTGCCTTTACCACACGTTCTGAAATGTTCTTCCCACTGTTTCTTCAGTGCATCATATGCACTCTGTACTTTATTTCTTTCACTCTGTGCGAACTGAAGTTGCTTTTGGCTATCCTTTAACATAATAAGACATTATAAGACATTGGCGCGGTTTTCAATTGAGTGTTGTAAGAGTAAACACTGGCCAATCACAAACGACAGACAGTCCAGTGAACCAATCAAAAACAAGTAGTAGACGCAAAGCGCGGGAAAACGAGTGCGAATGAGTCAGTTGGTTTTTGTTTAACTTTAGATTGGATGAAAAATTGGCGCGAATTTTTGTAAGCCAATTGTGTAGTGTAGTTGATGCAAAACCAATTACTTTTCGACACTCAAATGAAAACCACTCTATACCACAGTATTACGCTTAGAATCAAAATTTACATCCTTAGTGTTAAAAATCTATCATGACCTTCGTACATAAAAAGGAGTTAGGGGGGTAGAAGCATATATTTTGAGTCGTATCAGCCAGTGCCATACTAGTCCACTCTACAACTGTCGTTTTGGGTCGTCACACAACGTTGCGTGAAAAAACAATGGCCTCAATTCACGTTATTTTGAGTTATTTTGGACTTTAAATTGAAGGAAACCTGAAAACATTAATTTACTAAGATAGAAAGAGATAATAGGAAGCTTAAGTAAAGGCGTTTTTGAGCGACGTACGGCAACCGGAAATGAGACGTTTTCTCTTTTTACTCGCCTTGGCTACCACATTTGTAATACTAAGTGTCTTTACTCTTATAGAGACGATTTCCTTGAAAATTACAGCGCATCCACTGCCCAAAAATGAGAAATGTCCACTTCCGGTTGCCGTACGTCGCTCAAAAACGCCTTTGCTTAAGCTCCCTATTAATAAACCATGAAGGAACAAAGAAGGATGGAGGATGGAGATGATTAACACGGATTACAAACGACGGGCGGAAAAATTCAGGCTAAACGTTTCAAGATGAGCAAATAGTGACGAAGTTGTTTTAATGAACAAACAAAGTAAATGTCTGGAAGTGGATGGAAATTCATAAAGTTTATGAAAATAAAGAGAATTTTAACGCTGAACATACTTTACTGTTTTCCAGTTCTGTTTTGAGATCCTTTTCTTTTTTCTTCAGCTCTGATTTCAGTTTTTTCTCTCGTTCAATAACTGTCTCAACTTGCTTCTTGAGCTCCTGAAAAAATACAGAACCCAACAACATCACCCCTTCAATTTTCCTCCTAGCCTGTCCCAGGCTCTCGGTTAGTGAGGACGATCGAAAAGCGGGCGGGCAGGAAGCTCTCCTTTTTCTCTACCAGACCCCGCTCGTCGCCCGATCGTCCGCACTGACCGAGAGCCTGGAACAGGCTATTTTCCTCCTCTTCTATTCCTTGCATCGTACATCAACACCAAGACCTGGTTTTCACTTCCACATAAGCATTCGCACAAGCACTAGCATAACGGTAGCGAGGAAGCCCAAAACACAAGCACCATGAGCACCAACGCATGCGCAGAATGGATAATTGCCTTATTATCGGTTCCATACCTCTTCGATACAGTAAAACAAGATGGCGAACTTACGCTTATGCTTACAGCAGCGCGTTCTCACTTCACATAAGCAAAAGCACGAGAAGAACAAACACGTTTTGTTCTGCTTACAAGTGCCTACATTTGTGTTGTGGGCACTCTCACACCGTTATGCTCATGTTTGTGCCTATGTCGAAGTGAAAACCAGGCTTAACATCTGAGCAAACCTACCATTGCTGACCTTTGATCCCTAGCACTACTCACGACACAGAAAGGGAACTGTACATGTACGTTCGAGCATTTTTTAATTAGGCCAATCAAATGTCAAGTCCTAAGCAGTGAATTCACCTTTTTCTTGAGAATTACACGCAAAGGGTTGTAAAATTACGACTGTTGGTACAATGAAGTGGTTGACGCACATATAGTGTACCTGGTTTGCAAGGAAATTAACTTTGACTTCTTCTTTTAAGTCTTGAATAAGATTTTCTCTCTTTGCATTCTCTGTAACAGTTGTATCAAACTTCTCCCTCAGCTCAGTGAGTGATTTCACCAGTTTCTTCCTTTCTGCTGTCAAATCTTGTATCTGTTTCGTGAGCTACAACGGAAAGGAAATACCAGCTATCTAAATTAATCAAATTAATGTAAGCTTTTCAGTTAACTGTTCTCTTATTTTAGTAAAAAACTGTGTCAAAGAATTGTCAAGTCCGTAGAGGATGACACACAGCACATATATACAAGTGGAGCGATTTGATTAAATTAAATTTTTCAAATGATATTATTTCTTTTTCTTTCAGAAACCAAGCAATGCACTTTTGAAACAATTGAAACTTGTAAAAAGGCTAAAAAAACAAATGGAAGTACAACTGGGCCCCGCTAGTTTGGACTCGCTTATTTCGAATTCCCCGTTATTTTGGACTCAAAACCATTTCCCTCGGATAGCCCCTTCAGTCATTTACTATCGGCTATGTTGGACTCCCGCTATTTTCGACCTACTTCTTTGGTTTCCCTTGAGAGTTCGAAAGAGCGGGTTCAACTGTATTTTAGGGGTTTTGGATTTTGCTGTCACCCCTCTGGTCTCAAATCTTTCACTGCTGTGCAATAGATGACATTACATTTCTCTTCGAAGATTTCCGACCACTTTCCGAATGATTTTCTAAGAATCTCCAAAAGTTGTCCGAAGGCCACACGAACGTTTCCAAACATTTTCCGAAAATATCCGAAGATTGCCGAAGACGTCCGGGGAATATTCGAAGATGTTTCGATCACACACCAACAGATTATTAAATCTGTACTTAAAAGTACAGTAAACGGTCAAAAATGTTATTAAATATGAGAACACAATCATGTGTGGATAAATAGGATCTTGTCACACGTGGTAAAGCAGTTTTATCGACTTGCTACCAGTCAGTATAAGCCACACGTATGTTGTGACTGATTTGTTAATAACGATGATGACGACGACGACGACGACTACTACATGTACCACTACTACTACTAAATTTTATACAGAAAAACAAATCATTTCAATATCACTTGTACCTTTGTTTGCTCTTCGTCATTCTGGTTTGATGATTCTGAATTGTTTTTTGTTCTCTCCATAGCTGAAGTCAGATCCTCAAGCTGACCTTTCAACCCCTTCA
>OZ026599.1:25421733-25491733 GCA_964020085.1 Micromussa lordhowensis | reverse complement strand
CACGACACTTACATCATGACTAACTTTGAGTGTTTTAAGAGATTTCAGAGCTTTCTCCTTCTCTGCCTTCAGTTTGTTCAGTTGATCACCAAGTTCCTGATTTCAAATGAAAATGTTGTTAGTTAACGTGAGTAAATACAAATAACTTACATGTACTATGTTTTAAATTAACAATTACACTCCAAGGCCAAATTTACTATGAAGAAATAGTCAGCGAGGTGTAGCAGAGTTGACGATCGCTCATAGAAAACAAGGTGAGTAGTCTATTATAGTTTTAGTAGAGACTCTGAAAGATTACAGCACAAAACCTACAATTTTTTTATTTATAAGCCTAAAATTAAGAATAATTTTCAGTTTCAAGAGCAGCCATCACATGATCATTGTCTATCAGCACATAGAAAACAATGAAAGAGCCAATCTGATTTGTGGATTCCAATAAAATACAGCTGATGAAGTGGTCTGCAGGACTTGAAAAAACCAGAGTTCCAATTTGCCTTTGGACAAGCAGCTCTCAAATTGTGCTCGCCCTGGATAAGTCTTAGTTAACTTTGTATTAATTTTTATTTAGTTGGTAGAAATCTTCCCTGGGCCCTTGCCAAGTGAGCAAGTGAGAATGACAAGTTACTTGTCTTCCAGGAAAATCTACTTGTACCAGATGACTGGACAGCACTGGTCTCTGACCACAAAACTCACCTTGACATAAAACTTGTTCTCTTCGCACTCCTTGACAGCAGTCTCTAAATTTTCCTCCACATCCTACAAGACAGATTATCCAATCAGTTCCTTTTTGTACACAACAAATTTGACTGTTACATGTACTTAGCAAATCATTATTTCTGTATATTTAAAACAAAGGTCTGTTTAGGTTAGTCTTTAAAAAACACAAAGTTGGAACATAGATTAGATATCTTGCTGTTCTTCAGTAAGGCTTCCTTATGGAGAAAACATTAAATAACATGCAAATAAAATAAATTAATATTCAGGATTTTACATTAGTTTCCTGGTATATAAGCACAATATTGAAAATCATAGTTGCTCTCGCTAATCTGAGTATCTGGAACTATCCCGAAATGTCATACTTGTAGAGCGCTGAAAAGTGATTGTTATTTAAGCCACCAGTAAGAATTATATTACTGAGAGTGCTTAATTAACAGACTTTTAGATGGTTGTTAGTTAGTTAGGCATTGTTATGTCAGATTTATTAAGCAGCTTATGTTAGAAGCACCATGCACAAGCTCAAAGTTTTTTTAGAATCACTACACATAACATAATATTAGTTTTACTTACAAACCATGCAGTACAGAAAAGTAGGTATGGCAGCTGAGGATTCGTGTACATAATTATTCAGAAAAAAATAACAAAACACTACACATGGGGTCTAGAGTCTAAACATGAAACAAAATACATTATAACTTAACGTGCAAGCTAGTCCTACCTAATTCCTACTGAGCCATCATGACTGAAATCTCTCTATACGCACAGCCGTGCATGTATAACACAATGTGTGCAGTCCGTAAAGTTTAGTACAAATTCATTTTGTTTAAGTTTCGGCAATGTGAAGATTATTCCGAACAATCCAAACCCTACTTCGAGCCTTTGACTTTTGCCAAGCTAAGATGTTTACTTAAACTTGAGTATTTTGACTTTGTTTGTGTACATTTTCATGGAGTATTTTTGACTTTGTTTGTGTACATTTTTATAGAATATTTTTTACTTTGTTTGCCTACATTTTTATTAGAAATAATTCAAAGAAACAAATTTTTAATTGACAATTTTAGAATCTGCGTTAAACGTTTTTGTTCAACTGTTGCTCAACTGATTGTGGTGTGTTAGGATCCTAATGACGTTTGTTTTCCTTCACCGTGCATTGTGAGAACTTTGTAGTCAATCACAAATAAAACATGAAAGTAAAGAATGATCATCGCAGTATATTTTCCAATTTAAGCAATCTGAAAGAAGAAGCCCGAAAAAAAATCAGGGCTTTAACGGGACTCGAACCCGTGACCTCCGCGATACCGGTGCGATGCTCTACCAACTGAGTTATGAAGCCACACATTGGGAGCGAGGTCAATTTATTGAGTTCATATCTTCCCGTGAGGAATGAAATGATGTAATGTATATACGAAATAATTCATATATATGAACTGCGGTTATAGATGAAAGTAAAGAATGATCATCGCAGTATATTTTCAAATTTAAGCAATCGGAAAGAAGAAGCCTGAAAAAAAAAATCAGGGCTTCAACGGGACTCGAACCCGTGACCTCCGCGATACCAGTGCGATGCTCTACCAACTGAGCTGTGAATCATTCTTTACTTTCATTAAAAATTCCTTAAAAATTTGCATAGTCATTGTAAACTTAAAATACCAGGCAAAAGAGATTACTCAAAACATAAAACTTTTGCTGGCTAAACAATTTCAAAAAATAGCATGAGCTTTCGGCTATCAATCTACAGCCTTCAATGGAGATTACTGTTGAAATTTACAGATGCCACTCCATTACAAACATGTTATGTAGCAGTTTAATCTTTCACAAATGAAACACAGATAGACATAGCACAGCCACATCTCTTACATTTTACTGGCAAGTCTCTATGGCTTCCATCAGCTGCCAAACTACTGTAAAGTTCCAATTTAAGTAGCAACCCACCCCCCCACCCCCATCCCTGCACCCCCAAAAAGCAAAGATCATCCAATAGTGAAATTAAAGTTGCACAGTCGGCATAATTAGCAACACAACCCTAAGTCAGAATTTAACAACACCTGCTACTTTTTGAACTTTACAGAAGCCTACAATCTCTAATATGAAGCGACAGCTGCATACCCTTACAGCCATCTCCCGCCCCTCATACTCTGTATGCATGGTCTCCAGTGCATTCCTAAGGTGCTCCACTTCTATTCTAGAAAGCTCCAGATCGCTCCTCAACAGCTACAGCAAGTTAAAAGTGATAAATGTCAAGAAAGCACACAGTCAAGAGAGATGGACTTACAGTGCAGACTGAAAAGAAAGCTTTAAAACAGTGCAGTGGAGCATGCAAATCTCGAAATAATCCAATACTTTAACAAGTACTTTTGGGACATGTGAGCTCCCCGATTTGGCTGCCCAGAGAAAAGCTGTTTTACATGTGAATTCAAATGCTGGGGCTGGGTGACTAGCCACCCCTCCTTAATCCATCCTTACTCCATCCAAAATACACATCAAATTTCTGTTGTTCAGGGTCCAAGTTAAAAGAAAATCCATAATAAATTATTATTATTTATATTTGTTTTGAGTAACATATTACCTTGATCTTCACACCCTGGACAAACTTGTTATCTTGTGTGTAAATTGTATCTTTCACCCATGACATCAAGTGCTCATCAAGCATACTGTACTCAGCCATAGCAGCTGACATTATGGGTTACAGCCCTTAATGACAAACCTGTAATAGCATGGTGGTACATGCAATAAAGTAAAATCTAACCTCATTCCTGTCTTTGAGCTCCTCGTTTTCCATAACGAAATGTTCCCTAATAACTTGACCCACGTCCTCACTTCTAACGTTAGCTCCTCCCTCCTGCGCAAGGCGATCAAATCTACATTGAAGTTCATTTCTTTCCATAAGCAGCTTCTCTACTTGATCCTTAAGATCCTGCGTCAGAAAAAGAATAGACTTCTGTATATGATCAGTTGCCACCTATCACAACTGCATGCTTGGCATCACCAATCAAATCTACACAAACTACATGACTACCGGTACTTTCTATTATTGTGGTCATGTGGGAGCCACTACATGTATGTGTTCAGAACAATTCTTGTTACCTTAATTTCTTGTTCCCCTTTCTCATTACGGGAATCACTGGATAACTCAACAGCCTTCATAAGCTCCTCCTTTTCTACCATGAGCTTTGCTAATTTGGCTTGAAGCTATAAAATAAAATTGAAGGATATGGAAATTTCCTAAAAAAAAAACACTTCAAAAAATTCAAGGACTGCAATCGAAACTTAAGATTAAATTTGAAACTGAAAAAATATCAACAAGAAAAACTTCTATGCTCACTCCAATGTAATTATTTATAGCCATCTTATTTTATGGCTTTTTTATTTTAATATGAATGTACTTTTTTTTATTTTGTTGCTCGTTATTATAATAAGGATGTAAGTAGCATCAGTAATCATATTACATTGTAAATAGTGTAAGTATTAGTATTGTAAGTTAAATAAGTAATCTTATTGTTTTATATTATTATTAAGTTATGCAGATTGTGGTATTGTTAGTAGCATCTGTAATTGCATTGTCTTGTAGGTAATGTAAGTAGTGCATAAGTAATTGAATTGTATAAAATTTTTGTTAGTAATCTAATAAAGCTAAAAACCAAAAAAACAAAAAATTGAAGGATATAAATAATTCAACCCAATGTGCTAAAAAATATTAACACAGTAAACAGTTTGAACCCAGGTGTATCAGTACACATGTAGTTTAGATGGTGTGATCATCCAGGTGCAGGTACATGTACTGTTGATGACTGACATTTCAACAACCTGAGCGGAAGTCATCTTCAGATTGTCACTTGATGGCATTTCACGTAGTCTGGTCCATTGAAAGTGATTGGCCAGTTTAGCCATGATGTTAGCACTGTGGCAATAATGTTGTGCTTGCTTTAGACAGCAAAAAGCTTTAGCCACATCAATTTGGGGCTTAGACGTGCAATGGACTAGACACTTCTAGCTGCTGTTGGCGTTATTTGCTCTGAACTTTGATGTAGCTAAAGACAACAAAAATCTGTTGAAATCTGGATCTGGCGTTCCGTGCTCGACAAAAATCAAGTTCATCCGGGACATTGCTATGGGCGTAGGGTAGGCGTTCTCGGCTTAGCTAACTATCAGAACTGTCTGTGATTCGCTAGCACGGAAGAAATTTATTTGCGTGGCTTCCGGGCGATAATTGATGTAACGACAACATGTTGAGTGTTCGCTTACTGCTAACTATGGCTTATTTTGGTGGAAGTTCAATCGATTCTCGATGTAGGAAGCTCTTGTTCAGTCCATTTAGGACAATGCAGGCCTTTAGAAAGTTGTAGATAAGCTCTCCGCCGCGGTCTTGACATAGTGTAAGTCAAATTCTGTAGCCATGTTTTTGTGAATCCAGACAGATTTTTGGACTGGGCAAGATGGCGGACGGTTAGGACGTGCATAAGGCGCTCCGTGTTTAGTGCTGCCGGTATAGTCATTATTTAATGTCCGCGAAGAGAAAAGGCAGACCAGAATCGCTGTCTGATAGTGCAACATCTCCAGAGGAAAAAAGATCTTGTCGGGCAGGTTGTAACAGCGAGTTAACGAGCGAAATGAACGACGATAGTTTCGAATCTACTTCAGCGGTCGATCTGCTCACCAAGAAAATGGACACGGTTCTTGCCAAATTACAGAAGCTCGACACCATTGAGAACCGACTGGACAACTTGTTTAAGGCCGTGTCAAATATAGAAGATACCGTTGCTGGCCTCGATAAAGATGTCCACAATTTAAAGGAGAAAGTTAATAACACCAACAAGATGGTCAAGGAACTCGAGGATAGTGTGGACTTCAACGATGGAGAGATTGCTGACCTTAAACGCGACCTGAAAGCTTCTCAGAAGTCCATTGATGATCTTAGCAAACAATTGCTATATCAAGAGCATTACAGTAGAAGGGAAAACTTAATGTTTATGGGCATCGCAGAAAAAAAGGTTATAGATGGGCAAAGTATTCAGAAGGAGCCTGAAGACACGAAAGAGATTGTATATGAGTTTATGGAAGAAGAAATGCAAATTTCGAACCCGCGCGACAGCATCGAATTTCAAAGAATTCATAGAGTGGGGAAGCCTAAGCACGATGGCCCTTGCCCAATAATTGCAAGATTTTTACGCTATGCTGATCGCGAAATGGTTCTACATCAAGCCAGGAAAACTTTAAAGAATAAAGAATTCAGTGTGTTTGAAGATATTCCCAAAGAACTCTATAAATTAAGAAAGTCGCAGAGCAAAAAGTTTAAAGAAGCCAGGGATAGAGGCGACAATGTATACTTTAGTAAGAAATTCCCTGACAGACTTTATGTCAATGGACAGTTTATTCCGCATCACGATAATTTGTAAACATTAACTTATTTATTTAGTTCTTTCGCTCTTTGCTTTCAAAAACAAGTTTATGCTAATTGCTTTTTCTCCTCCTGAATGCATATATTACCGCGCATCGTACTGAGTTGGTTTTTCAATGCAAGGTTTACGTTGTAATGAAGGAGCACCTAATGTCATGTAGGAATGATATTCTCAGGAGGCGTAAGGACGCCCTTACAATTCGCTTTGGGGCAATCGGTAAGTGCTGCATTCTCAGTCTCTTTTGTATGTTCGTGTTGTAAACATGTGTGTAATTTTTGTAATTTGTGGTGTAACAGTAGTGTACGTACATGTCCAGTAAAAAAAGGTATAAGTAGTGTAAGTAGTGTAAGTAGCAAGTACAATGTAAGTGTAAATGTAAGTAAAATATTAATACTGTAAGTAGTGTAAGTGATCGTCTTGTAAATAAAATTGTCTATTTAATAAAAAAAAAAAAGAATCCAGACAGATTTTGAAATGAAATGTCACGTAAGGGCTACGTTTTCACTGAAATATAGAAGCAAATAACCGATTCGACTGCTTACCATGCTCTTGTCGCCATGATTGGCCAATTTAACCCACCGTAAAGACATCTGACCGATTTTCCAAAAACATGCCCGCTATTTTGGTGAAACGTCTTTAACACAGTTTTCATAAATTCAGACATAATTATTGGCACAGAATGTCCCAAACTGATCACGGAATGCCCTAGTTTTGACTCTAGATGCTTTAGAAAGATCGACAGTGAGTAGAAACTCTCATTTTTCGGCCTCTCTGAGTCATCCAGTCTTAAGGTGGCTCACTAGTCAAAAAGGGACCAAAAAGTTTGCTTACATGTACATGTACATATGGTAAAGAAAGGTCAATTCCGTTCGATTGCACTCATGAAGAGAAAATAAATTTTGAAGGTTTCCCTGAAAATGGTTGCTATGGCAACCAGTCACAGCCTTTTGAGGTTTGATTTTAAAGCATTGATGCCAACAGTTCCTGCTCTTTTACAAAACAAGATTTGATTTTAAAACAAGCATATCTTGTAAGTTTCTGTTTCATTCTATGCAATAAACTAAAAGTGTTTCCATTTGACTCTTGTTTTCTGTGCTTTCTACAGGTCTTATTTGGAAATAACCTTATTTTGCACCAAACCCAGTGAACAAATTATCTAGTGTCACGTGACAGACTTTAAAATGCTATGAATTCTTAGTTTATTACATGACGACACTATTTAAGTCTTTGATGACCCCAAATTTCAGGAATTTCTCATAAATACTTTCCAATGTAGAAATGTTGGCGTGAAGTCAGTAGGTACATGTACAACAGTAGACCTTTGAGAAAAATGCAATTAAAGTTTCTTACATGATTGATTCAGCATTTACATGTAACAAGCCAAACATTGTGAGCAAGGGGTACAAAAAGGATCTCCGGGAAGGGGGTGTAATGGTTGTTCTATTTTCTAAAAAGTTTCCGCAATTGTAGGAAATGTTCTTTTTCATAAGGGAAATGAATGAGCCTGTGATGGTAAAAGCTTTTCCCAAGTAATTATACCAATCAAGTTGTTCGTCTCTTACTCATATATGTTAAAATTAATCTATATTTTTGGTCATGTTCTTACTGTAAACAACCGTTGCTATGGCCGTTGTTACGTAAAAAAACTTATACCACTCTGTACTTTCCTTAAATTTAGCACTTAACTAGAGGTAAATTCAGCAAGATCAATTCAAAATACTTTTTACAAGTGTTCAAGGGCTTTAAATCTTTTATGTTTAAAAAACTGCATTTTTTCTCAACGTCATCAGTTTTTTGACTAGTGAGCCACCTTAAATACCTAAAATTTAATGTTCTGTGAATAAAACTGACTTACTTTGCTTTCTTGGCGTATTCTATGTTGTTTCACGGTGTTTGAAGCCGTTTTGAAGCGTTTTGACAAGTTTGACAAGTTATTCACGCTTCGGCTGACATGATTTGAAGTACAACGGTTCGATTCTGAGCCAGCCAGCCTTGTGTTTTTTTTTTTTCTAGTGGAACACCACCACCAGTGCTAACTTACTGAAAACACTTGGCTTCAATCACCATGATCATTTACATTAATTATTTCCTCTCATCTCGGGCTTGGGCCACCTGTGGCCTATTGTTAGTAAAATTACATGTACATGTAAGTCAGTCTGTTTTAAGTCTGTTTGTCATTTATAGGGTGCCGGTAGTTTTGACTAAGTCTTTCAGCCATTAACACTACGGCCAACCTGACCAATCACTTTCAAAGGACAGACTTGTATCATCATTGACTGACTAACACTATTCACTTGACTCAGAAGATGACTTCCACTCAGGCAGTGGAAATGTCAGTCACCAACAACAATTCTTTCCAGAAGTACAAGTACCCTCACCCCTGACAATCACGCTATACAAACTAAAAAATATTACGTTGACTACTGCCACAAAATAAATGTACAGGTGTCTAGCAAGAACTCAAGACACACGAGGTTGCGTACATGTTAGGGAGAACGAGGTTAAAATTTAGCTCTGTCAACAGTCTGCTGGCTCCCCTACAGCTATTTTATGTGTTAGCATGCAACCTGTCAGTCCCATTTGGGCTGGGAAGAGAGTAGCCTGTCTGCATGATTTTTTTCTCAGTACTAACTACTGGTGAATTTGGTCACATATAAAGGCCTGCAAAGTCATGTGATGTTCTTCCATAGCATTGCCACAGCCTTTTTTTTCCTTGCATGAGGCAGTTTTGATTTATGTTTTTGTTAAGTAAAATACAAGAGGAAATCCTGCTGAAGAAATTGGTGTGAAGGCTGTCTTGAATCAAAACACTGGATTAAAAAAAGTGCTTTCCTTGCAGAGCTGTTAAACTGAAATGCATCAATCTGATGAAATGCACAAACCAGTGAACAAGAACCAGTACATGTACTACTGTAAGTAATTTCCGAGATAAATGGATTACTTAATATTATAATTAATACTCTCACCTCCTCTGTCAATGCCAAGGATTCAGAGTTATTGATTGTTACAGACTGCTGATCATTGTTCAGTGATTCAATGTTACCTTCCAGTTCCTTCAAAAACAAAATGCAGTGCTTAAAACTAGTTTTAATAAAGGTACATACATCATACACATCCTACCCAGCAAGAAAAGAGCTGTCAATTACCAGAAAATTGCCAGGTATTTTGATTTGACTGAGGTCAGCTCAGCTTGATCTGATCAACACACCACAACCAAGTAGGAATTTCACTTCAGGGCATTTTAAGCTTCAGTTGCAAGCACAACGAGAAACTTCTGCCGTAACTAGCACTGGATAACCAAACAGCATCCCAAATTTTAATTTTCTTGCAGGTGCACAAAAGTTGCTAGGGAAAGTCATGTCGGTGCTACAGGTTGATTCCCGTGGGTAGTTTAATTATTGACTTGGCGATAAAACGATAAAAAACCTTGCAACAACTTACAACTTACAATGTACATGTACATGTCATTTTGATCTCAATCACACTGAAGGCAAGTCATCGGATGATCAACTACACCGAAAATCTACCTCGAGTAATTCCATTTGGCAATGCTATTCAATGTCTTGAATAAGTTGTTGCTTTTGTGAAAAAAAAAACTAAACCACAACAAAAAATCTTACCTTGCACTTGTCTAGAAGTTGACGATTCTCTTGCTCAAATTTTGTTAATGTCTCCTGGGTCTGCTCTTTCTCTAGTTGGAGTTCCTAATATGATCACAAGATATCACAATGCTGACATTTAATCTCTAGCAAAGAAATCCAGAGATTGTCATATAAACTTTGTAAGTGACTGAGCTCCCCATAAGCCTCTGCATAGCACCGTGATTAGAGCACCCACCCCACCCCAAAAACATCAATATGGGAGATCACCCTGTTGGGACCCAGAATTTTTCCTTGTCTCAAATTCATAACAAGCTGAATGTTTTGTCTTTTGCAATGTCCTTGTAGTTGTAAAGTTGGATTTGGGTTTGGGACAGAAGCATTGACAACACTTACTTGTATTTTTTGAAGCAATTCTTGATTGTCTTTCTGTAGTTGTTCTTGTACTCTGTCTTCTTGGAGAGCTTGTGTTTCCAAAGCACTTTTGTATTCCTAAAGTTTTCAACAAATTGATTATGTTATGTTACAAAATGAACCACAAAAATACTAACCTCTTACTAACCACATGTCAGGGCCGTACCAGGGAAATATTGCCCCAAGGTCTGTACAAAAAATGGCAGAGGGCCAATATTCCCCAGTACGGCTCAAGCAAGCTGTCAGTTAGTAAGACAGTTTGTATTTTATTATATGGTAATCAGGCCATGCTTGATTATAAAATACACAGTTTATGCTGATTTCATAGAAACAGTCCACATGGCAAAATCCCAACCAAGAAAGAATCAATCTGGGCCAGTTTGTTCAAACACCAGTTAACGCTAACCCAAGGTTAAAAGCTTGATTATAAAATACACAGTTTATGCTGATTTCATGGAAACAGTCCACATGGCAAAATCCCAACCAAGAAAGAATCAATCTGGGCCAGTTTGTTCAAACACCAGTTAACGCTAACCCAAGGTTAAAAGCAGCTAACCATAATTATTACGGTAATTTACCTCATATAAAAATGTTTTTCACTGCCTATGTTTTGAGTACTTTGATATTACTCAAGCTCAAAACTGAAGGACAAACAAGTATACTACCGTAAACGTCCATGTATAAGCCGCACTTTTTTCACAAAATTGAAGCCAAAAATCAAGGGTGCAGCTTATCCCCGGATACATCTGTGTTTTGAGTTCTCAAAAACCTAATTAATATTCAAGAAATGAACATAAAAGAAACTGAGAGGGTGTTGCTGTTGTTCATTGACTTTTTCATGAGTGGTGGATCCGCACAGCTGTTTGCGGAGGAATGGAGATTCATTGTAGATTGGTGATTAGTTGTTCGAGTAAAGTGAAAATTAATTGCTTGAGAGAACTCCATAACTCTTGCTTTCTGCAACTCACAGTGACTATGAATCTCACATCTCCAGCTTCCCATTACAGAGATTGTCACAGGTAACATGAGATGCATGATTCACAGTAAATTACTAAGGTGTCCTGGGTCATGATGTTAAACTGTCCCGGTAGTGAGGCTCTTTTGTGTGGAGCAACTGAGCTTGGGGAGAGGTGGAGTAACCCCTTAGTCACTATTTAGCTCTCAGGTCCATCCTGACCCGGGATGGTAGCACCTGTTCAGGGTCCCTTGCTAAGGGTTACTTAGCACCCACTGCCTTGTGGTTGGCTTTGGACAGCTAAAGGCTAAGGGAGTCACCCCTGACAGAAAAACCGGAGTGGAAGCCCCGTAGGCAGCCTGGTGAATAATATCCAGTTGCTGGCAGCTCCTGCAGTAGACCTGGTCTCAAATGTACTGGCCATGCCTTTCCTTTGAATAAGACTAGTGAGACTGAGAGAGGGATTCTGTTGCTGGGCAAACCAGCGTTCTCTTAACTTTGCCCAGGCTTAGCAACTGGAGAGGCACCTTCAGCATGCTGTATGGCCTCGCCTGGCATGACTTCAAACCGGGGAGTGGCAGTTACCGGTTTTAAGCCAGGGCTCGATTGGCGTAGGGCCAGGCGCCAGGGGCCACTCCTGACAGTGGGAGCCGCTTCAAGCTGGGCAGCCCTCAGCCAATAAGGTGCCGTCCTGCCATGGTCCACCTGTCCTGTGTGGGTGCATGGGTCTAGGCTTGGAAACAGGCTGACAAGTGGACCACAATTTCCTTCACCCACGGATAGAACAAGACGGAAAAATGCCTAAATGTGTTCCACCTGCGCTGCTTGCGGCGCATCCTCTCCATCTCCTGGCAGGACCGCATAACGAATAGCGCTGTCTTAGAGAGAGCAGGTATCCCCTCCATATTCACTCTCCTCTGCCAGAGGCATCTGCGGTGGACTGGCCACGTATTTCGAATGGACGAGGGCCGCATTCCCAAGCATCTCTTGTACGGAGAACTACATACAAGGAAAAAGGCCGGTAGGAAGACCAAAGCTCCTCTTCAAGGACGTGGTGAAGAGGGACATGCAGGCCATCAGTCTTTCAGTCGATTCGTGGGAGTCTCTTGCAAGTGACAGGAGTGTGTGGAAGACATGTTGCATCGAAGCTCTACGTGAGGGAGAAAAGTGTCTGAACATCATGGCGGACACTAGGAGGGAGCGTCAAAAGGCCAGGGCCCTTGCCACACCCACACCTACTGACTCTGCCTATGTCTGTGGTTCTTGCCATCACATCTGCCGCTCAAGAATCAGCCTTCAGAGCCATCATAGGAAATGTTTAAAGAAATGAACAAATTCTTATTAACTTGCTAAATTATGGACTTATGTCTGATAATGCCTACTACTAAGGGGAAAAGTCATGGACCACTGTACATGAGAATACCTTTGCCTCCTTAGCAATGCTCTGATATTCTTCCTGCAAAACTCTAAGAGACTTTTGAAGTCCATCTCTCTCCATGACAACAGTTGATAATTCCTCTTCAAGCTCCTACATGTAGAAAGTGAGTTTAACATGAACATACAAGAATTAACCAAGTGCCTTTGACAAATAAAGGATTCTATAATCACTTCCTACATGTACCACAAATGTGACAACAATATTCCAGTTTACAATCATATAATATAATCATTACATCATATTACAGTGTACTTTACCCAAAAATTCCCCAAAAAATGGTTTAGAAACTTTTACTTTCAGTTGACATTTTTCCCCTACTCATATCATACCTGTAATTTTAATTTTTCAAGGGCATTTCAATGTTTTTAGCCACAATCGTAAGTTTAGAATTCCTTCAGAGTGACTTGAAAAAATAACCTTACAATTCAAACAAGCTTTACACTGTTATGAAAAATTTTAATGATATTTCACATGATTTGTATTAATTAATCCTGATGCCACAAAGTGCTGCAGGTCATGGACGAAGACAATAATAAATTATTAGCCTACAAGAACCAAATGCAGCCATAGATCTCACATCCAAAGCTGAAAGGCATGGCAGTAATTGCAGGGTATGCAACAAAACACGGTCAGTGTTATTTTTAATTTAGCTTCGGTCTGTAACACTTTTGTTTAATCATCTTAAACTTCTGACATTAATATGCCTTATTGTTGTCTGTAATAATGATTAATTGGATTCACATAATTAAAAACTGGATCATGGATAATCAGGGATTTCATTAACATTTTCAGAAGGAAGGCAACTTATTTTCACAGGCAGGCAAAACTATTCAAACTGAACTTCTTTGTAAGAAAAACTTTCTGCTAGATGGTCAAACCAGCGAGGTGTAATAATTATTGTCCTCACAGCTGGTCAATTTGCCCTGTGACTGGCCCTTAATCAAACCCCTAGATAATTCAAGAGTTTTCACTGGCTTAGCTATCAGGGTATATGAGCCATTATACCATGTTCTATCAATATGGTAAGCATATGCGTAAGTTTTGGGGGTGTTTTTATTTTTATTTCATTTTATTTAGTTTTATTTTACTATATTATGGAGGCATATATAATAAAACAAATCCACTGTACTTGTTGGATATCAGATGGTTATAGCAAACTCTGTGTTACATGCCTCATTGGCTTTGTATTATTATTATTATGCAGTAAAACTATCTGTATGCACAGTGTTATAAAGCGACACAGGGCGCTAAGCGTAACCTGTGCGCACAAGCGAAACTTAAAAGGAGTAAAAAATAAAAATTAAAAAAATTAAAAAAAAATAAAATAAAATAAAAAATAAATAAAAATAAAAATAAAAAAAATTAAAATTAAAAAAAATATCTACATGACTAAAAACTATAGTCTAGGCATAGAAATGTCTGTAATGTCTCTCGTTCTTCGTGGCTGATAATCAGGCTTTGATCTTAGGTCTTCATATCATAACCTTGAAAGTTCTCGCTATATTTAGGGATGACGACAAGACTGCCTTTTGCATGGCCTCTAAAACTTGATTCGCCTTACGTCCTACCAGTGATTGAATTGAGGTTTCGGTTTCTCTCGACCAGCCTCCCAACACGTCCATGATAATATTATGTTGAGTCACCTCGCAACCTCTATACTGCTGCTTCAATTCCCACCTTAACGGACCATACTTCATCGTCTTCTCCTCGCTCTTTTTCTCTCGATTACTAATCCAAGGGCAGCTCATCTCTAAGGTCAACACTTTCTTGTTTGCATGATCCACAATCCTCGCGTCTACACGGTTGGCTCGAACCTCTTGGTGGTCCGCATACACGGGTACATCCCACCATGCTTCCACTTGTTCTGACCTGTACTCCGGCTTGCGCATTACTGGCGAGTACCACGGTGGTACTTCCTCGAGAAGACCCTGGTCATGTAAGATCTCATAAAACAGGACCTTTAGAGCCATGTTGTGTCTGAACAAATACTTGGTCTGAGCCAACGCTGTGCACCCGGACAGGATATGAGAGACACTCTCTTGGGCGTGGCCACATATTCTACACTTCACATCCCCAGAGCAACTTGTGTGAGTCTTTTTGCTAGTGTAGAGCTTTGTTGGCAAAAGTTGCTCGTACAGTTCAAACGCACCGGCAATAGTATACGTGGGACATGATCTCCATGTACTCAGCCAGCTGAAACAACCGTTCGTGCACAGCTGTTCATCGTCCTTTCTCTCTCTCATCAGCTTCCCCTGCCATTCTAGGCCACGTACGGTACGTCCCTCTCATACTTCCAGTCTCCTCCACACATTCTTTCAGCACTCCCTTCACACATTGCGGTGGGGTGGCCTCTCCACTGCTCATAACACATACAGGTTCCGGGTGTTTAAGATGAAGGTCAACACCCAACTCCGCCGCAAACTTTGCCGCATCTTTCACTATTGATTTATGGCCGAATGACTCGGCTCTTTCGTCAAACTCTCTCACCATTTTCATCGCCGGGTCTTGGTTCTCATACATTCGAATCGCTGCTTTGACCTTGGTCACTTTATACTCCATCTCCACCGCACGTAGACCTCTTCCGCCTTGTTCCCTCGGGAGGTACAAGAGAGCCGTAGAACCACCTGGGTGTTTCCCGCCATTTTCCACTATGATCTTGCGCACTTCCCTGTCCAGGATCTTCAACTCTGTTATCGGCCAGTTTTGAGTCCACATTAAGTAACCCAACACCGGCAAGGCAAACTGGTTAGAAGCCGCCACCCGGTTAAAGTCTGAGAGGGGACTGGACCAGATGATCGACAGTCGATGCAGGTACTCCCTTGCTGCACATTCAAGTACCATTTTCTCTTCCTGGACTAAGCTCTCAAGAACACCAAGAAACTTATACTGTTTTCCTTCTTCAAGTGATGGTAATCTTCCTCCAGCTATATCTCCTCCTAAATTCTCCTGGGAGTGGATCCCTCTCATTATATGGACCACTGCACATTTCCTTGGATTCCACTGTAGTCCGATGTCTTCCATAGCCACTTGCGTTGATTCTAGCACTCGGTTCAACTTGGTCTCGTTAGCTGCGAATACTTTAAGATCGTCAATATACAGCAGATCAGTCACTGTGGCACTGATTGGTTTAGATAACTTGTATCCCTCGGAGGTGCTGATCTTCCAGGCCACGGGATTCAAGCAGATCGTGAAAAGCCTCGGGCAGAGCGCATCTCCCTGTGGTAGTCCTTTCTTAAACATAATAGGATCAGACACTTCCCACCCATGCCGCGTGTTGGCGACGATTCTCGTCTTCCAACTCTTACACAAATTACTTATCACCTTACACAGCCACTTTGGAAACCTATGCAGCACCATCATCTCACCTAACCACCCATGATCTACCGAATCATATGCCTTCTTCACATCTACCCATGCCATACTCAGGTTACGCCTTCTTCTCTGACAATCCAACGTCACCACCCTATCAATCAACAAATTATCTACCGTTCCACTACACCCCTTTTTTGCACCTCTCTGCGATCCTTCCATCAGCCCATACTCTTCCAGATGTGGATCCATGGGACCGAGAACACACGAAGTAAACCACTTATAAGCCGTATTTAGACAAGTGATTGGTCTCTGATTGTCGCTGGTGAATTCCCCCGGTTTGGGTATCAAAGATGTTTTTCCCTCAGCAAACCAGGATGGATAGTCATCATCACTTCTCGAGATCGCTTCAAACAACCGGGCCATGCCTTCGTGTAGCACAAATATTATTATTATTATTATTATTATTATTATTATTATTATTATTATTATTATTATTATTATTATTATTATTATTATTAGTTAAAAAAATAAATGAAAATAATGGTAATAATTAAATTAGAAACTTAAATATAATGACAGATGAACCCATAGGAAGTCTAGGCTAATCTAGGTGGAACACATCTATATTTATATTAACCACTAACACACTGGCTCCTGCATGAGATTGCACATAACCCACCCCTAAATTCCCAGCAATTTTGTAACATTTCAGAATGAGCACGAGAGCTACAAATAAACTATATGTGCAGTAATTCAAGATATCATTTATTTAAAGTTGAATAAATGGAGGACCAAAATATTAAAAATTAATATCAACAAGAAGAACTCAACTGGATGTTTAAAACTGATAAGAAAACAAGAAATTATAAGAACGATAAAAGGTGTACAGTAAGTCAAAAGGACAACAGAAACAAGCTAATTATTTTGAGATCAATCGTATTTTAACTATGCTAAATTAGTGGCCATATAGTTCTTTTCTCGGCAGTTCTGTCATAGCTGAATAAGACTCCAAAAAATATATTTGAACAAAGCGAATAAACTAAACAAACAAATTGCGGACATTGCCGTAAATTAAATATGCAGAAATCCAGCGGGCAAAAATACTGTTTACTTTTAAAACCTAAAATTCCCAAATACAGGGAGCCAAATAAAAGAAATACAAAAGGAAGTTCAATAACCTATTCAAGAAACCTATTTAAAAGCCAAAAAATGATCAAAATTTTGCAGATGTGCTTGCGTTTTTGCCAACCACTTTTGCAGTCATTTTGAAGGCTGTGGCCTTTCCAGTCATTCCAAAAGTTTGCAGTAAAAATGACAAATGTACACTTTCATTTTTGTTTCTAAAGTCAGGGAAGCTGCTTTAAATCTGCGATCTGTATTCAAAACTCACTTGAAAGCATCATGTTTTCGCAGCGGTTGAAGGAAAAAAAATTCTTCACCAGAAAGGTTTGAGGACTTTGTAATCCTTGATCTTCCATTCTGAGGACACCTTAACATTGCTTTGTATTTTTCCTTTCTATTTTAAGTCCCAAAGTAGTAATTTTTCCGTGTTAGAAATGAAAACAAGACCTTGGAAGTTTATAGATTTGGCTCGCAACACGCCATGATTACCTGCACTTTTCAAGCGCACCCCTAAAGTCCTCTAAAAATATACTCAGTAAGTTGATTCTGATTGGTTCATTTGTCCTCAAGAACAATAGAACAATAAGAGAACCAAAACGTCTTCAGGGAAAGTAGTAGAGGCAATTGTCCCCACATGCTTTTTTTTGGGCAGTTACAGGCGGCACAGAAAATTGGAGGGGTTTTTCGTATGGGTGGTCACGGGCGGCACAGGAGTCAATGGCTTAAATATGTAATAAGCTTACTATCCAACTAAATTAATTATTTTAATTAATTTTTTAAATTAATTAAATTAGGGTAATTAAATGTTGAATTTCAATTTAAGTTTTCTTACTTTAACTGTCTTTTCATGCTCATGTTCCAGCTCACTGTACATTCCCCGCAAACCATCATTTTCCTCAAGCATCTTTCTTCCAAGTTCAGCTGCCATTTTTAACTCTCTATTTTTCTTTAAAATCTGATTAATTAAAGGGTGGCAACAACAACAATTTATATTCTACACGTTAAGATTTTCCTTAGCTTATGACTTACTAGTTCAAGGTTTTTAATTTAGAATTTTAGAAAACACAAATGTTTGGCAAAGGTGTCCTCACCTGTAATAAATTATTTAAGTGTACCATGTGTTTAAATATAATAATTGCCCATCTGTTTGCGCGCTACAACCATTACTAAACAGAGTAAACCAATCGTCTCAAAGAAAAAGATCTTGCATTTTGCACCAGGTTAATAATATTAACTTTTGTTAATAACATTAACTTTTGTTAATAATATTAACTTTAGTTAATAGGTTTGCAAACAAAAACTTGCAAATCATTTTCAGACACGCATTTCTCTGAGTGTGTGTTTTTTGTTGGGATCGGGAGAGATACTATCCTTGACATACATGTACAAGTACAGCTGATAGCTTATGGATCCCTTGGATCAAGTCATGTCTCACAGGACATAACAGAAGATCAGTCAATATAATTATATAAAATAGCCACACTGGTTATTTGTTTACCTGTCCAAAGATCAGATCAGGATTATTATGCATGTTATTAATGTGACAAAAAGTATCTGGAGCAAATGCTTGAAGCAGCCCGTGACTTTTGTTGGGTGCTGGCTTATTTAGAAAACCCTGCACATGTAACTATAGAGAATATGCAAGACGAAACTGAACATAACCAAACATTTAAAGTTATCTCAGAGTAAAAAGAAAAATATACTGTATTCTAAACATGTACGTACCTTGTCTTTTTTCTCAAACTCTGCATGCACCCCTCTTGATAACCACTCTCTTTTTTCACTTTCCAATCTTTGAACTTCATTCTTTTCTTCTTCCAGTTGTGATGTTAATTCTAAACATCAACATGCCCAATTGCACGTTTTTCATTAATTCTACATAGTACTACACTGTAGATGTACAGCAAATAATTATGGAAAAAATCTCATAACGGAACTACTTAATTGTACATGTACCTTCGGATTTTGCTTTAGTTTGCTTTAACAGAGCAAGCTGCTTCTTAACATACTTGACGAGCTCTTCTTTAGGAAGTGACTCAAGCTGTGAACACAAGATCACAACAAGAAATCAATTATACCGATATTACACAAAAGTACTACATGTACATGCAAGTTCTCTCATACTCGTAGGTTCATTGCAATGCTGTTCCAAATTTATAACTGGGAAAAATAAAGGGGACTGAGACAAGTCAAAACTACATGTATGAGCAGCAGAATCCAGCAGTGATGGAAAATGACGAAAAGAAAGAGGCAAAGAGAGCTGTATTGTATTCCTCCTCATTTTCAATTCACAGTTATCCCATTGCTGCGTCAGAGTGCTCAATCAAAACTATTTTGCGGGATTCAACCAAACTGCATTATATTCTAGGTTCACTGTGATTGACTGAAGTACCACCAACTACTGTCACTCACAAGTCATGAAACAGCTTGAATTGTGGTATGGCTAGTCCCTTGAACACTACGGCAGGAAACAACATTAAAATCCACTTGCCCGGTGGGCCAGTAAACAAAGTATACTTAGATTCCTAACTAAGCCATGCTTTCAACCTAATGGTTAACTAATCTTGTAGTCTTGCGTTTTGAAATATATGTAGCTTGACTGGAATTATCATTTATCAAGCTGACATTTTTATTCAGACTCACAAGACTTTTATCTGTTTTCTGTGTTCTCATAACTTAAAAAAGGAGCTGCATCACGGTTAAACGGTTTGAAAAAGTTAGCCTAAATTTTTCAATTTTGTTGTTTATAATCCGTGTCAATCTTCTCCATCCTTAACCATCTTTGTTCCTTTATGATTTATTATTATCTCTTTAGTGTTTTTCTATCTTTGTAAAGTATTATTTTCGGGTTTCCTTGAATTTAGAGGTAATTTTGTTGATGGTAGAAATAGCTCAAAATACCGTGACGTAGCCCCTTTAAGGATAAAGGAATGCCACTTTACCTTTCCTTGTGATTTTGTAGGGGTTGAGCTTGATGAGGAATCCTTTGTCAAACCAAGAGGGTCAGAGCCATTCTGTTACAAGAAATACAAACTAGTGAGACAATCTCAGATAGTGCAGAATGCAATTGATAGCTCTGGCATAGTAGGTCCCAGATCCCCTGCACAGATCACTCCACTCCCTTGCAGAATATGAAAGGACAGAAACCTTGATAAGAAATAATCTTAGCAGTGTGCTTGTTTCATGTGTGTACAGTATTAACTTACAATTACTGTTTACTCTGGTGTTTTACGTCATTTCCGCTCATAATTTTTAAATTCATTAAATGTGACAATTTCACTTTTCATGCCAATTTGGTAACTTGATACTTTTGTTTTCCTGGAGAAGGTATGAATCCCCTGTTTTTTTTAACATACGGAAGATGTGCTTGTTTTCTTTTTTAACTACTGGAGATAAATGGAGGAAAGTTAAATATCTGATGAGGAAGTGGAAAAGAGACAATTTTGTTTTACTCAAAATGCAAGAATTAAAATAAAAAGGTTGAAAAAACAATTGACCTGAATCAGGAGGTACAACAGTCTGATATACTGGAAAGAGCTCTTTTTGAAAATGTTCATATGAGTTCTTTCACTCCTTAATTTACTCCTATCGGATGCCTGGAACAGGCTTTTACATAACACCTACATGTATTCTTCACATGATTGATATCACTACAAGTCTGTATTTTGCTTCGGCACCTTGAATCACTGCATCACTGAGTGTTGGTTTTGAAACGTGATGTTTTTAGGAACATGTCGTCATTCCTATAATATTGCCAAGATAGTTGTTATGCCAATAAATTAGTGTAGTGATGATCTTTGTGGGTGCCAAACCGTAGGCTGTTATTTCCTTTAACAAACTTAAAAGAGCCGCTACTTTTATCGAGCACGTTTCCATAGGTATAAAAGTGAGCTATCTATTGAATAAGTTCAGTTCAAGTGTAGACGCTACCGTGATAGCAACTCTCTGCCTGGCTCTTCAGCCATCATCTATCTACACTAGTTCTTATCGTCAAGTCAAGTTTGGTGTGTCCTTACCAAAGTGAGTACCATTTCTATTACTTTGTTTAGTTTTGTTTTTCATCTTCTATTCATTTCTGTTACCGCTGAGATTATATGTACCTGTAGGTAACGTTACTGAGTTGATTGCATGCTCGGAACACTGTCTGCTGACACGTGTTACTTCTACCTTGTTGTTCAGTTATATTTATTCTACAGTATATCACTTGTTTTCAATTTGTTACCAAGCTTTACCAAGGACTATTAATTAAACTATTCCAAGATTGAGCGTATCTTGACACCGTTAGTTTTTATCGCTTTTGCTATTTTATATGCTATTAGTAGTATAAGTAGATTTATCCTTTTATCATTTGCGTTATCGCGTATTAGTCTTGTAATTTGTCTCGTTTTATATTTGTGTGCGCATAACTATTAGTTGATTTAAGTTCTATTTTCGTTCTCGTATTTCAGTTCGAACCGACTTTTTTTCCTCGCGGCCTTTCGACTACCTTCACTCTTCAATTGAGTTTAGTAACATTGTACTAGGATATTTATCTCTACAATAAACTCTGTTCATGTTAACGTCACCAATTCTTGTTGAGTTCGATTTTACGCTACATACCGCTCTACTCATGTGATTTACTTGGATTGTGGTTTGGTATATCAAGAACTGATATAAAGATTCATATATTTCATGTTCAGGCCCCTGGAAATACACCACCCCCCTCTCACTCATTCAATTCCGCTATTCCATAGTGGCACATGAGGCCCCTCCCCTCTCCCACCTCCAAAAGCTCAGAGTGACATAAAAATGTTACAAATAATAAAAACTACTAAATACATGTATGAGCTCATGAATTTCTGTTTAGATTTAAACAGGACCAGAATTTCTTTTGATCTTAAACATCTCCAGGGTGCAGAGAAAACCATTTTTCAAGCTAGCCATTTGGGAACGCCGAAAATAATTCTCACACTAGTCCCCAAGACGTATCAAACTATAGCATCATTTAATTAACATAAAGTTACAATGGGTGATTCCAGAAAAATATCCATTACCCTACAATGGGCGGCATCTTGGAATTCTGAGAGAAGGGGGGCAGGGGGTTCTTGGACTGGAATTCTGGAGGCATGGGGGGAGGGGGGTTACGCAGGAATTCCAAATGTATGGGGGGGTTTAGCTCTGAATTTCCAGAGGGGGAGGATAGCAAAATCTTCACTTGAAATCACTGCTCTGTTAACTTTTCTAGTTTGTAAATCAAGGTGTTCGGGTTCGTGCAGATAAGCTGACGGGTTGTGCAGCAACCTTCACATCTAAGGGGCCTTAAAGTTGAAGAATAAGTCAATATGTTAAAAAAATACTGAGTTGATTGCATGCTCGGAACACTGTCTGCTGACACGTGTTACTTCTACCTTGTTGTTCAGTTATATTTATTCTACAGTATATCACTTGTTTTCAATTTGTTACCAAGCTTTACCAAGGACTATTAATTAAACTATTCCAAGATTGAGCGTATCTTGACACCGTTAGTTTTTATCGCTTTTGCTATTTTATATGCTATTAGTAGTATAAGTAGATTTATCCTTTTATCATTTGCGTTATCGCGTATTAGTCTTGTAATTTGTCTCGTTTTATATTTGTGTGCGCATAACTATTAGTTGATTTAAGTTCTATTTTCGTTCTCGTATTTCAGTTCGAACCGACTTTTTTTCCTCGCGGCCTTTCGACTACCTTCACTCTTCAATTGAGTTTAGTAACATTGTACTAGGATATTTATCTCTACAATAAACTCTGTTCATGTTAACGTCACCAATTCTTGTTGAGTTCGATTTTACGCTACATACCGCTCTACTCATGTGATTTACTTGGATTGTGGTTTGGTATATCAAGAACTGATATAAAGATTCATATATTTCATGTTCAGGCCCCTGGAAATACACCACCCCCCTCTCACTCATTCAATTCCGCTATTCCATAGTGGCACATGAGGCCCCTCCCCTCTCCCACCTCCAAAAGCTCAGAGTGACATAAAAATGTTACAAATAATAAAAACTACTAAATACATGTATGAGCTCATGAATTTCTGTTTAGATTTAAACAGGACCAGAATTTCTTTTGATCTTAAACATCTCCAGGGTGCAGAGAAAACCATTTTTCAAGCTAGCCATTTGGGAACGCCGAAAATAATTCTCACACTAGTCCCCAAGACGTATCAAACTATAGCATCATTTAATTAACATAAAGTTACAATGGGTGATTCCAGAAAAATATCCATTACCCTACAATGGGCGGCATCTTGGAATTCTGAGAGAAGGGGGGCAGGGGGTTCTTGGACTGGAATTCTGGAGGCATGGGGGGAGGGGGGTTACGCAGGAATTCCAAATGTATGGGGGGGTTTAGCTCTGAATTTCCAGAGGGGGAGGATAGCAAAATCTTCACTTGAAATCACTGCTCTGTTAACTTTTCTAGTTTGTAAATCAAGGTGTTCGGGTTCGTGCAGATAAGCTGACGGGTTGTGCAGCAACCTTCACATCTAAGGGGCCTTAAAGTTGAAGAATAAGTCAATATGTTAAAAAAATATAAAACAAGTCTGTGTTTCTTAAGCATTCCGATCTAAAATTGCCAATCGATGAAAAACTCACACCACTCTCGTTTCCAAATGGAACGCCTAAGAGATTTATAGGCTACTAGTGGTCAGCCGTTTCTCAATGAACGATACTTTCAATATGGTAGGTGACAGAGGGGTTAACGATTAGATTACACATACTGTGTATCTAATTTAAACTTCCTTGTATGCTTTCCCCCAAAAAGTCCTCTTGCTAAGTGGGCAAGCAAAGTACAAAATCCACGCATCAGACTGCAAACTTCACTAGCTCTAGTCTATCAGACTTTGCATGCTGCATCTTATTGGAGAGTTTGTTAAGTCTCTACAATGTTACAGAAACTAGACTGTGTGCTAAGAAGGGGGCAAGTTTCTAAAGAAACTGTGGTGCTGCGTCGGTGGAAGTATTACAAGATAATTTGGTTTTATCAACAAGGTTGATAATGTGACTTGGCCACCGTAAAGAGATTCGGAAGCTGACGTTTTAAGCGTTAGCCCTTCGTCAGAGCGATCCGGTGGCCAATTCACATTATCAACCCAGTTGATAAAACCAAATTTTCTTGGGTGCTAAGAGACTAGTTTTCTGTTCCATATCAGTTTGGATACAAACAGAATTTTACTGCAAAGTCACCTCGTTGTCCACCTACAATTGTTTAGACCAAAATCCATTCAAAACCCCAACCGTTTTTGAATGCAAACTTCCTTCTGAAAAATAAGTCCTGTCTCCTCCATCCCTCCAAAATAATAGTAACTTTGAGGTACACAAGTTTTATATGGGGGATAAAGTACATCATAATAAAATTTTGTTACAGGTATAAAAATTGACAATGCGAGACCTTGACAGGATTGTTCAGGTACTGGTTCTCAACCGAAAATACTGCAATCTTTTTTTTTTGCCTCCCAAATTCAGAATACTTAGACTGCAAGAATTTTATATTTTGTGCCCCAAATACCTCTTCTATAATATTGGCTTGAAAATTACTGAGCTAAATATCATTTAACATTTTCTTGGGATTTAGCCCAGCAATATTCATCTGTGCTGTTTATGGCAAAATTCCAAACCCAACATGATTGAGAATTACACAAGTGTCTATTTTTTAACCAATATTAAACATATTAACTTGCAATGAATTGATTTAATGATACTGATATTACATACTGTGCCTGTCATCCATTCACATTTTTAATGTTTTAAAAGTATTTAAACAGATCATCCATGGAGACTTAAACAAAACAATCGTGAGCTCTCCATGGAGAATAGTGCAGTATCATTTACAATGCCGCCATAGCCTTGATCCAGTTCACCGTTATACGAGATCGGATAAATTAAATCCGCGTCAAAAAATTGCTTTGACATACACAGTAGTACTCTCAAAAGTGAAGTATGGACATTGTGGAAAACCAAACTCTAATAGTGCGTGGAGGCGAATATTTGTCGCAGCAAGGCACACAAGATCCATTCTTCTTTATCAACGATAAACAAGGTGCACTTGATGAAGAGTCGACGCTCAGAACTAAGTTGCAGCCGGCAACAAATTAGATGTTTATTAATTAGTAAAAGTGGAAACGGATAAACAACGTTTTATACCTTAGATGTACTTAGAGGGCTTTGAGAGGATTATGGTGCGTGTTTGAAAGGAACGAAGTCAAGCATATAAATACACGCGACCGCTTTTCAAAGCGATCAATGAACTTTACATAACGTCATGCCTTCAGTTGTCACAAGAGCCTTGAAATATTCTAGAACGCCAACTCCTTGCTAAAGGCAAGCGCGATTAATTTCAAAATACATACACAAACCAAATAAATTCTCAGCATGAATTTCCACTGCGAAACCACACGAATAAAAAATATTAGCTTTAATAAACTTACTATTGCAGCCATATCTTGTCCTCAATTCTTGTGCGTTTCGCGGTAGAAGACTCTTAACTTTCGCAATCCCAGCTAAACATGGTCATCACGAGGAGCACACTTTGCCCTTGTTTCCACAAAATTTGCACCCTAATCTCAGGGCCAGTGATCTAAAAGTTTTCTGTCTTTTGTCCGGGAAATTACGCAGTTGTTCTCTAAAAGATTCCTCCTGGTGTTTTGCATTGGAACGAAACTCCACGTCAAAACTGCGCCGTGGTACTCAGCTGTTTCAGCGTATATTCGCCAAACTGTATGCGGCTTGGAAGACTGCGCATGTCTACGTGTCTGGCCTCGTTATGAGGCTAAGATCGTGAGTGGATCAAAAGAGGCGGGAAAGTTTATTATTAGTGAAGCTATGTTTGTCGGTGTTAGAAAATTCTCGTGTCATTCTTTCCATCTAAACTATCCAAGAGAACGATGATCGGCGACTTGCAGTTTTCTACATTCATTTTCCTTGATCTAGAAACCACTGGATTAAGAAAACCCGTGGAAATCACAGAGCTCAGCATGATTGCTGTCGAACGAGCACATATCATCAACAGCTCGAAAACGAAAAGTGTTCCTCGTTTACTGGACAAATTGACAACTTGCGTTCAACCGACAAAGAAGATTGAATCATTTGCTTCTGTGGTGACTTGTTTATCGAACGAAGATCTCGAAAAGAAGAAAGAATTCGACATCGAGTTGGGAAGAACTGTAAGATCATTTATCATGAGGCAACAGCAGCCCGCCTGTTTAGTAGCTCACAATGGCGACAATTTCGACTTCAAAATACTTGTTTCTCATCTAGATGCTGTGGGGATAACGTTGCCTGAAAGCGTTTACGCCACTGATTCGCTCAAAGCCTTTAGAAAACAACACAAAGAAGCTAAAAACGAGTCGCACAATGGAGAGATTACAGAAGAAACAGCAAATGGAAAACCAAAGCGATTTTCGTGTTCTTTGAAAAATTTGTACGACAGATTTGTTGGTGGAGAATTTGAGAATGCTCATAGTGCAGAAGGCGATGCCTTGGCTTTGTTACAACTCGTTGTACACAAACCAGATGTTCTGGAGTATTTAGAAAAAGGAGCTCATAAACTTTGTTGTCAAGGCAGTGCACACCACTCTTCCAAGAAACCACGCGTGTCGTTAGACGAAAAGGATACAAGCCAAGTGCAAGATGAATATTTTTCACATTTAGAAAAAGAAGGACTTTTATGAGTGGAGGGGTAAATACTAAAAATACTAAACTTTACCCACAGAACCAAAGTCAACCTCGTTCCCAGGCTCTTTCTCCACTGCCTCCTTTTGTCGTTGGGAGAAAGATCCTGGGTGCGGCTGGTCATGTGACCACCTGTGACAGAAACTTTTCCACCAGGGTAGAGTCAACAAATAATTTTTGTCTCTCTCGACTGAAGTGAAAGAAAGGGGATCGCTGTTCACTGCTATGTTAAACCACGCACTTCAAATTCTCCAGTCTTAATCTAAGCTTCACAGATGTCAAACAAAATATATTATACCACAAGCACGCGTTGGATATGAGTTGGCTATAATCATCTCATATCCAACAAGGGCGAGTGGAATAATTGTTTTATTAAAAACTCCCCCGAAAGAGATCAAACTAAACTTTAAAAAAAAAACTACAAACGCCTCAAAAAAATCATGCATATGCTTTGCATATTCGTAGAGCATGGTATAATGGCTCATAGCCCATGATGGCTAAGCCAATGAAAACTCTTGAATGGCATTATCCAATGAATCCAGTTTCTAATAATCATATATATCCAGTGTATTGCAGTATCACTCTGATTTCAATTCCAGCAGGCGATTCACTATTAAAGTAAAACTGTTTCGTGTTTCCTCACGGCGCATAATTTTGTTCGCTACCCAAAATGGTATTTTATAACTTACTTTGCATAATATAATTCTTGAATATGCCAAGGAACCATGTTAAATATAAACTTTCTTTCAACTTCAACTTTTCTTTCTTTAGCACTTCATTTTTTTTTTGTTTACAATCATGTTAGCATAAAAAAAAACAGGAAACGATACATATGTAAAAACAAATAATAATAATAAAGATATTGGAGGTTGATAGTTCGTGCATGGAGGCTAAAAAACCGCGAGGTTATCGAGTTAGCCTCCATCTTGTTAGAATGAACATGGAAGAAACTGGGAGTAGCGGGACAGATACCTAAATTAGAAAGCTAGAAGAATTGTGGAAAACTTACGATTGATATTACTTGGATAAGAGATAGTTTTAGCAATTATAATTTGTGGAAACTTAGGTTTGATGTTGCTGAGATAGAATATAATTTTTAACACTTTTGGAGAAAGCAAATTGATTTAGGTCTTTAAACTTGTGTGGCAGTTCTTGCCAAAGATCAATGGCCATAAATGAGATCATTTGTTTGCCATAAACCAGTGATAAACCTGATGCAAATGAAATATAAGCACAGGCTTATGTCAACAAAACTGTAAATTATTTTGCATTGCTGTAAATCAAATGCAAGTCAGACTACATGTACTCGGCTAATCCGCTGTGTGAGAGAAATATGTTTTAACAAACAAAATACCACACTACAAAGAAAATAAATTACCTCCGAATTCAAAGATTCGCTTTTTTTTTTCCTTTTTTTTTATTTAAACTTACTATAATACAATTTACATTACCTACATTACCAATCAATTTGATTGCCTATACAGCTTTACAATCCAATTTATACACTACTTACAAAAATTATACTATACTTACATCCATGTTGTAACAATGAGCAACAAAATAAGGACAATTTAATTACATATTAGACTTACGATACCAATTTATACACTACTGGCAATATTATACGATTACATATCTACTTACGATGAAACAACAACAAAAAAGATACCTTCCTAAAAAAAAAAAATTAAAAAGAAGTAATAAAACCAGAAGTGCATAAATAATTAAATTGGAGTGAGCACCCATTTCTTTTCAAAGAAGGTTTTATTGTTGATATTTTTTTCCGTTTTATATTTAATCTTAAGTTTTGATTGCAGTCCTTGGATTTTAGGAAGTGTTTGGCTTCTTCTGCAGTCCCACAAAAATAATTTTCCAATTACGATGAAATAATTCAATAAATTAGATAAAGGGCATTGTTTTGATAAAATTCCAAATAAAACGTTTTCTGCGGAAAGATGGATTGGCTGACACGAAAGATAGTACCAGTAAGATTCGAAATCAGTCCAGAACGTTTTTGAGTGAGGGCATTCATAGAAAAAGTGATACAAATTCTCAGGTTCATCATTACAAAAACTACACGCATCGTTAATTCGAAATCCAATTTTGCATAGTTTGCTGTTAGTGTAAAGAATAGAATTAATTACTTTGTATTGAAAGGCCTTAACATATGACTCAAGTGCAACCAAATGTGGTAAGGAGAAGATTTCTTTTAATTGTTGGGTTGTGAAATTAAAATCAATCTTCAATTTGTGGACAATATTAGGAAGCTGAGCTTTTTTTGAAACCAGCAACGAGTAATAATCTTTGGATTTTTTGTCTTTAGTGTCAAAGATTTTATTTCCAATTAAAAGTTGTGATGGGGATATGGTTGATGTATTTAGGTTGATTTTTTTTTAAATGAGAAGGTACAGAATGACGGAGGCCCGCCCATTGCAGAAAATTGCTCTTATCAATTTTGTTCGAAAAATAATTATAGGAGTCTGTTGTACTTAAGTCGAATCGAAGATCGTGTATGTAAATGATTCCCCACTTGAAGTAATTTTTATAGTACACCGGCTTATTGTCTATTCAAATCTCTTTATTATTCCAAACAATAATTTTCCAGTCACCTTCTGAAGCGAAGGATTCGCGGATTCGCTTCAATTCAGTATGTGACGTTTTACATTTGCTAATCATCTAAAATTTTGTTCTCTAATTGGCTGCCGAATTTCTAGTCTTCTATATTTTGGAGAAGGCAGAAATAATGTAGCATTCTTCATCGGCAAAATTCAACTTCCAAACGTTACTGAACCAGTAGAACATTTTGTGGAATAATATATTTCATACTATCTTGTCAAATACCTTTTATTACATGTATATAAACAGTGAAGTGTTTTACCGGTAAGTGTACAGCAGTTGTGAGCTTAAGCAAACCACAACGATGACAGCAACGAGAATGTCACCAAACAAAAGGTTTAATGAGCAAAACAATAGCTGTGCACATGCATTATAAATCTTTGTACATTTCTTTGTCGTCCTCTGCAAAACAACTGTGAAATGACCAAGTTCTGCGTCGTCTACAAAACATGGACAATGACGGCTAATTTTTCATGTTTTCATATGGAATTGAACACCGTCGTTACAAATTTTTAGCTTAAGCACATTTTTAAAGACATTGGCACACCGAACAGATCTAAACAATCATGACTTTCGCTTGTAAAATATAACTTCATTTTTACTAGATGTTTTATCCTGGAATTACAAAAATTAATACTTGGAAAATACAACTCCCAGTATGTGCAAAAATGACTAACTACAACAACAGCAAAAAGAAACAAACAAAAATAGAAGAAAACATCAATAAAAATGTAGCAAAAAATTGATGGGAAATTAAAAAAATAATTAGGCCAATTTTGTCTTTCAAAAAATGTATCAAGCAAAAAAAAATATTTCAAAACCAGGCAATGGAAAGTAGTGGCAAAATGATCTCCAATAATTTTTTTCACTCTTTATTGCTAATCTATAGTGTATCTATCATTTTAAAATGTCTGAATAATTTGTGAAACAAATGTTCAAACAAAAGTTGAGCTGTTATGTTACAGCCATTGAAAAGGGGACATTGGGTATAAATCCCATTTTGCAGCTCAGTTTTTGTCCAAGTCTCATTTCGCAGCCTATACTTTGTCCAAATCCCACTTACATTCCCATTTTGTGTTTGCAATCCCCAGTCCCAGTGATCCAAATCCAATTTTTCTAGTGAAAAAAGACTAAATCCCAGTTCCCTTTTTACCCCTGCAGGCCCCTTCTTGAAGGGGATCTATTACTTCAAGCATTTCTTCTTTTCTATTGTGAAATATATATTTCTCATTGCGTTTTTATTTTATAGCTTGTTACTTAAAAAAAGTTATAATTTCTTTTATTGAAAGTGATGGAAGCAATAAGGTATCAAATGCCCTGGATAGATGAGATGATAGATAGAAATTGACGTGCATAGCAATGAGTTGGCTTTATTCATCTCGTATCCAAAAAGCAGAATAATTGGAATAACTTACTTTTTTATTACATTAAATACCCCCAAGCTATAGAAAACTAAAGTAAAATACCCCCCACCCCCCCCCAAAAAAAAATTCTGTGTATGCATACATTTGTAGAGCATGGTTAATAAATACCTCTTACTGAGTTTGAGGGCCGTACTGTAAGTTACAGACCAAGTTTTCCCCCATCGATTTATGGACCAAGCGCGTAGCGTGTGGGCCATAAATCAAGGGGAAAAAATGAGGATTTATAACTTACAGTAGCACGGACCAAGAAAGTGAGGTTAGTAAGACATTTATTATATCTCTACGGGGTATCTGCTGGGTTTGGGAATGATTTCTATTCATGCAGAATGGCTTCAAATTTCCGACACACATCAAAAGAAAAACAAGTCAATTTCAAATCATTGTTATTGAGACTCTTAAGTCGTTAGCAGGTTTTAATACATAATTTAAGAAGTGAAAGAAAGTTTTAAACTTTTACTTGCTATAATAGTTGACAACACTTGGCGAAAAATCATGAAACATTTTGGTATTTTAGCAGGCTGTATAAATTGACCAATCACAGTGTGTGTACTAACTGACAGATATAATAATGGCTCATATTATACCATAATTTTTGTGTATTTTATTATTTTTTAAAAAAGTTGGATACAATAGACCATGATGGCTAAGCCAATGAAAACTCTTGAATTGCATCATCCAATGGCCCAGTTTTAAATAAAAAGGAAGGAAACAGCAATACAACAAAAGCTGAATGATACCCAAGGATGTTTGACAAGTAAAGGGACACAGGTAAAAAAGAGTACTATACTGATGAGTTTCTTTGGAGTTCCATGGGAGTTTGTATGGATTTGAAATCTGTTCAAAAATGCTGAAAACTATCTGTTTTTTGTTTCAAAAGCTGCGATAAAGTTTAAAACCTTACCTGACATTGTTCAAGTGCTTCCTTATACCATTATTGAGTGATTGTGATTTTAATGGTCTGGGAAAGGATACCAGATAAGGTTTAAACTTTATAGAAGCTTTTCAGAGGAAAAATCCTTGAAGAAACACAAGGCTCAAGTAAGGAAAGTACATTCAAAACATAGGTGGAACTTCCTCATAATGGCAAATACTGGAGAAAAAAATAAAGCCCTTGACATGGGATAAAGTTGGAATCTGTAAATTGCAATTCTAAAATGAATGAATGATACCGGAAAGGGTTGACTCTAGGTTATAGTATGCATGGAGGCTGTGGGTGATGGGCTCCTGACAAATATATGCAAGCTCAAACCGCTGTCCTCTGACAATGCAGTTTCAACAGTTGTCAACAACTATTAGCCAATGATTCCTGCACACGGGGAAAATGGTCGGCAGGTACAAAACACAGGTCACAGGTCATTGTTCTGGGTTGTTTCAGTATAGGTAAAACAATGACCTGTGACCTGTGTTTTGTACCTGCCGGGAAAATGGTCAACAATGTTGTTATCAACTGACTAAAGCAGTTTCCCTTTTTGAAAAGGGAAACTGCTTCTTAGTTGTCTATATTTAGTTCTCAACATCTTATCTAGCACACTACTTCAACAACTAAATGTCTAGTCTATGGAAGCCCTTAGGTGGATTTACAAACTGAAGATAACAGTGAAGCAGTTTAAGGAAGAGTGTTATAACTAGTTGAAAACAAGACCATAAACTGTGAGGTGCCAAGCATGGCAACTAACAAATACATTTACCTATGGTATATAGCTATTAACAAATATTGAAAAATTACCAACAGGCTCATGACTCAGAAAATTTAAATCCATGGATTGTTTACTTACATTAGCTGGTAGTAATTAAATCGGTCAGTATAAAATATGGACTGTGGACTGGGTATAAAACACAGACTGAGGTATGAAAAAACGGACTAAGCATTACGGACTGGGTATAAAATATGGACTCGGGTATAAAACACAGACTGCGGCCACTTGAGGTAAGTAATTATATAAATTTAGCTATATATAAATTTGTCATTTCTTCCACTTATAACCAGAACATTTTCCGGTTTTACAGTTAAATGGCCTCTCAGCCATGTACATAGCATGTCGAGAGATGGCATATCAAAAGATGGTCGAAAGATGTCACCTATGCATGTAACACTGAAAGCAGGTGTACTGAGAAGTCAGGACCAAGGCTGTAAACATATTATCTTGTTCTATCTCGGCAAAAGCTAGATTTTTAATACAAAAGGTTGCACTGAAAAGTGTCTGGCATAAATGAACTTTTCAATAAAGGAAAACAGAAACATGATCTTTAACAATATCAAACAATGTTTTTAAATGAATTACATCCTGCTAAACAGTGATTCATTAACAAAGGACTCAATTTCAAAAATTAAATCGTTCAGTTTACATAATTCAAAACCAACGAGTATTTGGATATTACTTACAATAGCAACAATATGAGAATTTTCGAAGGGTCCAATCAATAATACTTCTAATAAATAATAATACGATCTTAGTACCATCGCTGAGCACTAAGTAAACTGAGTAACTGTATTGTTATTGTAAGTGGTGTAGGTAACTGTACTAGTTATTTTAAAAATTAATTAAAAAAATAAAAAGTAAAAAAAAAGTAAAAAAATAACTGTAAACTGCAGGATCGCTTGGGAATTTCTTAGAACTACTGGTCATTTAATGTATTTGAAACCTTTACAGGTTGCCGGTCATTTAGACATACCTATTTATTTAGCTTGCAACAATATTAATGTAAATTACTCTGAATAGGCCCTACTTGCTTCAAAGTAATCTACAGAGTTTAAACCTTGGAATACTTCCATGCAAGTGATGCGACAGGAGTTCTTGTCCTACTCTTTTTTGGAGGGAAGGGGTGTAAAAACATTCTCTACTGGTCTTCAATTTTAAATTTCCACACTTCCCATTTTTGTGGAACATTTTGGGTGTACTCAAAGATTTATGGTAGTGCTTTGTAAACCAAGTTACATTTATGGTGCGAAAATACTATTCCCTTCACCATCACTTGGCAGGAAATCAGTATTTTGTACCTTGGTCTACCTTTGCCCGTGTTTTATACCCAATCCGCAGTCGGTAGGCCGCATTTAGTCCGTGGTCCACGTTTTATACCTGAGTCCATATTTTATACCCAGTCCGTAATACTTAGTCCGTAGTCCGTAGTCCGCAGTCCATAGTCCATAGTCCACAGTCCTTATTTTATACTGACCGGTAGTCAAAAATGCACTTCTTTACTCGCCAGAATTAATTTTTCACGATTTTTCCAAAACGCGAAATCTAGAAAATTAATAAGATTAGAATACCGTCCATTCTCTTTCTTTGTTTTTTTTTTTTTCTCTTCTTTTTATTTCCTATCATTTTATTCCCTGCTCATCTCTGTGGAGACTGGGATGAGTCAGCCGAGAGTCATCATGGTTCATTTTTGTTCGGGGATTCCCCCTTCCAAGACTTACTGCGTAGGCACATTCTTCTAAACGGAACTGCTGCCCATCGCAGCACTTTTACTTTCGATAAGGTTAGCGGTGGTGGGTAAGCTTTTGAGGAGGTTGCTGGAGCCTGGAAGATGACTTCGCCTTATTCTGCTGTCGAATTTGTCGACGGAGAACTCGAAGAGCGTTACAAATGTATAGCTTGTCATAATGTCTTGTTCGATCCTGCTCAGTCGTCTTGTGGACATCGGTGAGTAAAGAACGGAAGTAGCATACACAGTATAAACCTATCTGTATTAAGTAGAAAGTTTTTCTAGATATTTCTCATCATTCCGTTGTTTGAATCCAAGAGCATTTGTGATCCAAAATTGTCATAATTGTGTCACGAGTTACGAAGTAATGTGGGTACTTCCCCATACGATAGCCAGCGATGCTATGCATATAACGACATGATTCTTGTGGAAAACTACTTGAAGAGTAACAATGCAAAGGCAAAACTTCGACCGTCGACAAACTTATGTTAGTTATCCTTAATTAACATAATCCCATACGTGTACTTGTTTTCTTTTGCTTCAAGCAATAATAATTCTACCAAGTGTAGCTAAGTGTCGGTTAATTTTCCAGCGACTTGTCGCGAGCGCTAGTGACGCGAAAGGTCAACTTGTTTTACTAACCAGTAGGGCAGGGAATAATTATTTGGAAAGGACTTTTAGTAAGACTAGGTGAAACGAGCGAGAAACCAAGAGATAAAATAGTCTGAATAAATCAATCAAGCTCGACAAATTATAAACTGCCCACAAAGCATATTGAAGTAACGCATTGAACAACTTACTCGGCCGTACGTATCTCAAATTTCTGTACACGTTAGCACAATTTGCGAACGATTAAAACTCATATCGAAATAAAATAAATCGCACTGGGTTGACCAACATTCATCGCTACACATATATAGCCACAACTTAACGTGAAACCCGTCCAGTTGAAATTAATAATGTATAGGCTTGCGAGACTGAGGAATTAAGGTGTCAACATTGTGAAATACTTAAATCATCACTTTGAATACAAGATCATCTTTGGTGCAGTGACGTTATCACGAGAAATAATGCACCCACTCTTTGTACAAATTGCGTCACCGGTGACGGTGCTGATAAGATTCTATGTCAGAGAGACAATAAAAGAGCTTATTATCCAACTCTGCTTCCTTGCGCGAAACGAGTACGAAACGAGTACAAATATCAGAATTTTGGTGTATAGTATCGCTGTATATTTTTACGAGTCAAAATACAACAATATCTGGTATTTGTACTCGTTTCTCGCGTTATTTGTGCTCTAGGAAGCTGAGTTGGATAATAATAAAGGTTATCTTGCCAAGTTTTTCTTGGAATTCGCGATACTAACTACTTATTAGATAATTTGGTTGTATCAACTGGGTTGATAATGTGAATTGTCCACCGTAAAGAGATTCGGAAGCTGACGTTTCGAGCGTTAGCCCTTCGTCGGAGCGAAGGGCTAACGCTCGAAACGTCAGCTTCCGAATCTCTTTACGGTGGACAATTCACATTATCAACCCAGTTGATACAACCAAATTATCTTGTAATACTCCCACCGACGCAGCACCACAGTTTCTTTAGAAACTTGCCCCCTTTAACTACTTATTAGGCTGATTTAGCAAGAGAACGGGAACGTCACTTGACGACGGCGCGCGCAGAACAAATACCCAAATATGGTCAAATTAGAAATCCAGGTTATCGTCATCTGACGTTCCCGTCCTGTATGGCTAGCTCCGCGAGCATGAATCAAATCCTGCGCTGTGATTGGCTACCCGAGCGGACAAGAGGGAGCCATCTTGCCCGCTCGGGACTACCCACCTTGTCCCTCGAGAAAACTTTCCCCAGAAGCCATATACTAAATCCTTTATTGACCAAGCTTGTTCGGTCAAGATGGCTTGATATTGGCGTGTTTATGGACCTCGACTCCGTCTCGGTCCATAAACACGCAAAAAAGAACTCGGCCAACATCCAGCCATCTTGATCTCACACTTGGTCAATAACCCATACGTATTGCGGAATTTCCCAAAACTCCATCGGAAGTTTTCCTAGTTGAGCCACGCACTGGCAAGTTTCATTACTTGACCAGGCACACGCTAGTGACTTGGCTTGACCAGTGCAGTTTACTTGTCAGACATACTTACAATTTTGTTTTATGCACCCGCTCGTGTAACCGAGATTATTAACAATGATTTGTTTCTCTCTTCAAACTTTCACTTTCTTTACTCAAATTATGGGCGCTTTCCATTCGACCAAACAATCCGGAAATTCCGGCTGGGAGAGCAAATGGAACAGACATTTTCCGGAATTTCATTCCGAAATTTTGGGTGTACCTCGCGAAGTTGCCCTTAACTTCCGGAAAATCACACAATAACAGGAAAATTCTCTGTTCCTACTCGGGCCTAGTTTCTCCGAGACCGGAATTCGAACTCAACATGGCTGCCTCAAGCTTGTCATGCTTCTATCTGACAGACGAAATCTCTTGCTCGACATTATTGTAGTGGAATGGCCACAACAAGCTTAAGTAAGTAACGCTAAAATATATGTAAGCTGTGTGTAATATGGCCATTACTGCACGAGTGAACAGCTCATGAGTTTGCCTCGTCATTCGAAAGTGTCTCCTCAACTGGTGAGGAAAATAAGGAGGTATCGTACCCTCAGTCCTACGCATGTAAGAGCTACACTGATAAAAGTCATATCGTCCTCACCTAATACATCGTTTGTTTCAACTTCAGAGTGGTCGAGCAATAGAAGCTTTCACGGTCGCGGAGGACATCTTGGTAGTGGGGCAAACGCGGCGAAATTTACAGTGAATGTATGGGGAAAATCGTGATTTTGATGCTCGATAACTCGACGAAGTTTGACATTCTACTGTTTCTATGAATTACAAACTAAAAATGCTAGCTAAAAGAGGTAACCGATCAAATTTGAGAATTGTACTCTTACAAAGAAAGCCGCAAATTAAAATCTTATTTTTCATATATTTGTCTGTGAAATGGAGCCGCCATTCCCGGGAAAATTTAGAAGCATTTGTATGAAAAACTAAAAACACGATTTCTCGCTTCTCAGCAAACGGATGCTCTTCAGATTTAATCGGTTACCTCTTTTAGCTAGCATTTTTAGTTTGTAATTCATAGAAACAGTAGAATGTCAAACTTCGTCGAGTTATCGAGCATCAAAATCACGATTTTCCCCATACATTCACTGTAAATTTCGCCGCGTTTGCCCCACTACCAAGATGTCCTCCGCGACCGTGAAAGCTTCTATTCCAAAGCAAGTTAAAAAGAGTTCAAAACGGCAAAGAGTCCGCCGTTTGTTTCCTTTTTGTTTGTTTCGTATTTTCGCGCGAAACTTGGAACGTGATATCCTGGGACGGGCTGGTCCAACCAACCGGAAAATACTGTTCTATTCGTCACATTGTATACCCGGAATTTCAAACCGGAATATTTGGTCGAATGGAAAGCCGCCCATAGACCCTTTGCGTAAATGGCGCCTAAATTTGAATAACAATAGATCGTTTTCACTGTCACGCAATAAAAAAATAAATTAAAAACTATCCAGTGGAAAAAGCTAGGAAATTGTGATGTTATAGAAGATAAAAAAATAAGACACTTCTCCAAGTTTTAGCCCTGTGCGTTTCCCCAAACTTCAGATATTCGTCGAAATGTTTCGCAGAAATTTACAGAGCCCAGTATGAAAACGCCATGTTGGTGTACCTCCATGGTACACCAATATGGCGGCCGGAAAATAGTGTAAACATCTGGAACTTACTTTGGCTTTCTAGGCGACTGATTATCAGTAATGAAAAAACAAGTATTTACATAAGCACTGTTCCTTATGCTCTAGCTTCTAACTGGGCTCAAAATCATGAGATAAGTATATATTTTTCAACAAATTTGATCGTAGCCTTGTGTCACGCACCTCCATAACTCGGAAATTCAAAATGCTCTGGTTTTCAAAGGAAGCACGCTATTGAGCTGTAAAGTTGTAAACAGATATAAATATGTCACCTCTTATACCTGATGAGGATGAAAACTTTGGTGCATCTTTAGTTTTAGATTTTAGAAAGTGATGACGTCACGTGAAAACGATCTATATTTACATCCTTAGCCTCGTAATCAGGTTTTTAGACAAAGGATTTTTCACATGAATGTGAGGCTAAGGATGTATAAGTATTGTTATTCAAATTTAGGCGCCATTTATGGAAAGGGTCTATGTATCCAGAAGAGTTTCCTCGTGCCGAGGCCCCGCCGGCTAAGAGGAACTGCCGGCTCTAGGGACGCAGAACCTGAAAGGAACCGTCTGTAAATCCAGCCACGAATATCTGGCCTTGATAGCGAAGCTGCTAAACGTCTGCAGCAGATTGAAAGGAGTTAAGAATCGGAGGAATGATGTGCGAAAGATGTATCTTGAACGGAAGGAGGGGGCCTGCGATTCTTAGTTATAAAATGCACTTGGCCACAATTTTCTTAAAATGCTAACAATCACAAGAAAGTTCGGTTAAAAATACAATGAATCTAAATATATTTAAAACTATCATTTTGTGAAGACATGCTTGATCATCGCAGTTACAAAACACAACTTAAGCAGTTGTGAAATTAAAGCCTGAACGGGACTCAAACCCATGACTTCTGCGATACCGGTGCAGTGCTCTACCAACTGAGCTATCGAGCTATCTGGGAGCTGGTCACGTTGTGAGTTCGTTATATACCCGTGGAAGGTGAAGAATGCAAATGAAAATGTGAAAGCTCACATATTTGAACTGCGGAGAAAGATATGAAGACATGATTGATCATCGCAGTTACATTCAACTGTGTGTAATTTCACAACTGGTCATGGGTAATTTCACAACTGCTTAAGTTGTGTGTGTAACTGCGATGATCAATCATGTCTTCATATCTTTCTCCGCAGTTCAAATATATGAGCTTTCATATATTCATTTGCACTCATTTTGCTTTGATTTGGGGATGCTCGAAACGCCTGAATATCTTCGTAGATTTCCTAGATTGGTTTTGTTTCTTGGAGTGTAAGGCGCTTTCTAGGTACTCTTATTATTATTTTGTACGTATAATTTTGCGTCTTTCATTAATAGCACAGTAAATACTAACACATCTCTCGTATTGCAGATTTTGTTTGCGATGTTTGGACCAGATTCTTCAAAAGGATCCAACAAATCCAAAATGCCCGGATGATAACGAGCCACTGGATAAGCGTTTAATATTCAGAGATAAATGCGCTCAGAAGGAAATTCTGGCACTCAAGTGTTATTGTCCTAACAAATCACTGGGATGTCCATGGTGCGGAAAATTAGGTCAGCTGCAAGCCCACGATAAAGAATGTTCTTTTTCGGAAGTGAAGTGCCTGTATGATCATCTTGGCTGTAACGTTGTTGTCTTGAGGTACCAGTTAGCGAAACACGTGGAGAATGACTGCCTCTACAAAGTCGTGGATTGCCCCTACTGCCAGGGCGGTTTCCCTGGGGTTAAAATGAGGGGACATTTGGAGGAGTGTGGGAAGTTCCCTGTCAAATGTCCCCACGGTTGCGATAAGAGTGACATTCCCAGGGAAGACCTTTTGGAGCACTCAAAATCATGTCCTCGAGCTCCGGCAAAGTGTAGCTTTTGTTCCATGGGTTGTAATTTTCAAGGTTCTAGGGAGTCTCTAGATGAGCATCTGCGAGGTCATACCACGGAGCATTTGACGCTATCGGGAAAATACATCGAGGGCGTGTTAGAGCAGATGAAAAGCATACAGCTACAGTTGAAAGCTGCTGAAGAATTGAACCAAACCTACGAAGCTCGGTTGGCGCTGCAAAATGAAGCACTAGCGTTGAATAAACAGACGCTTTCCACGCACCAGGTCAAGCTGACAAGAGTTCAAGAGAACGTAGAAGCTCAGCGCAAGGGCATGGATGAACTTCGAAAGAGCGTCGAGACATTCGTGAATTCTAAACAAAACAAACAGGCCAGTGACGAAGTAAAACAGCGTTTAGATTTTCAGGACGAAAGAATAGCGGTACTTGCAGACGAAATAGGAAGACTCGGCACCGCCACGGGGGGCCCTCGTGCGCGTTCGCGGGACATAGAGCGGACATCTTCACCGAGTCATCATCAATTCGACCGTGTGGAACATTCCTTAAGTTTGCACGAAATTCAACTCGCTGATCAAGATCTTAAGCTTCAAATACTAGAGACGACGTCTTATGACGGAACGTTTATGTGGAAGATCGACGACTTCCAGCGAAGATTTCGTGAATCTGTTGAGGGAAAAACTGTCTCCATATACAGCCCTCCCTTTTACACCGCTCGCTATGGCTACAAACTCTGCGCGCGAGCTTATCTCAACGGGGATGGTCCGATGGCGAAAGGAAAGTATATGTCTCTGTTTTTAGTGTTAATGCGAGGAGAATATGACGGTTTGTTGTCGTGGCCTTTTCAGCAAAAAATCACCATGAAGCTGTTGGATCAAGAGCGCGTCTCTCACGTCACCGAATCATTCCGACCGGATCCGAACAGTTCGAGTTTCCAACGACCGCGCTCGGAGATGAACATCGCTTCGGGCTGTCCCAAGTTCTGTTCGCACAGTCAGTTAACATCGAGAGGGTATATTCGCGATGATACTATGTTTATTAAGGTAGTCGTGGATGGTGCTGGGTTGGTGATGATTTGAAATTTACAGTGGGATTTAGGAAAGAGACGGAGCTCCTGAGGTGAGGAAACTAATCATCCCAGTCAAGCCAAGCTATGCTGTCAGGGCGTCTACATCCTGCACTGTGCAGCCGTGTGCACTGCTAGCTATCCCCTCCAGGGAGGCCAGCAATAAAATAATGAAAGCAATCAAACCAACCTGGGCATGGGATCGCAAGGCAGGAAGAGATACTATGTTGGTTCGAAAGGCATGACGGGCCCTGAAAAATTGACAATGCACATCGAGTCAAAAGTGGCGTGTGATTGCTCTGTTATCGAACAACTCGCTCGTTTGGTTGGAATTCGCGCTAATCGCTGCCATGAAATAATGACGCTCATTTGTCTGAGGCCGCGTGATTAACTGCTGTGTGATTAATATACAAAATTAAACTAAAGTGTGCTGCGTGTATTTATCAAATCGCTCTGCTTTCGCTTGCTGCTTTATTATGGAATCAACTTTGTGTTTATGTCCGCTGTAAATCTCGTTTGAATACCACAGTATCTGCATGAGCGTCGCTTGTTTCAATACTGATAAACGTTCCAACGACTGTTGTCTCCAATTGTGTTTCGATACTCTAAATATATTTCAACCCAGCATAACGGTGGATATCGATCACTTTTCGTTTTTTTACGAAACATTATTTAACTGGAGGTGATTGCCATGGAGCACCTCGTCCTCGGTCAATTCATAGTTATGGTCAAGATTAGTGAATGGTTGCCATGGTAACACAGTATTTCTCAATGCCAGCAGGGAAATCCTGGCGAGTCTCACGTTCACAGAAGACTATCAGAATAAACATCCGGAGAAACATCATCAAAGCGCTTGAATACTTAATACCTTGACACGTTACTTTACATGAAGCCAGCTACGTGATCTCTCAAAAGCTGAAATTTGATTCAAAAATCTGTGTAACATTTAGAGAACTAAACATTGTGTTTTAGAGTTTAATGAAGTGAATAAAGTTATTTTTACTTTAGAGTCGTTCCAAATGCAATTTTCTAGTCCCAGACGAACTAGCGGCTTTTCAGTACAGTAAGCTGAGTTGAAGTCACATTTGTGAGCGGTTTAGACCATGTCATGTAGCGAGAGGTGTTCGCCCTGCAGTGACTGTACATCGTCTGTTATTCCAACCTTACAAAGAGCAGTATTTTTAAACTTCTCCTCCATGTTCTAAAGACCGCCTTGTGCTTTATTGCCTAAAATAGCCTAGAATGCTGAGCCCCATACCCTGAAGCATGATATGAAAACTAATTCGCGGTTAAATACTCTAAGATCAATTTACCACCTAGGTTAATTTTAGCCTAAAATAAACCGTCGGTACCTTCATGTTGGGCTCAAAACCGCCCCTTTAGGCAACAAAAGGAACAGTTTTAACCGGCTGGATTTCGATTTGTACAACAAATGTTCTTAGAACTCAACGTGGCTTGTCACAATTCCAAGAACCTTTCCGAGTAAAGTGGTAATAGAATAAACGTGTTAAGCTGATTTTTGTTTAAACTTCGAGGACTATCAACACTTCTCCAAGGCAACATTGAATTTCGACCCCATCAACGAGCTGAGGGGGGACTTCCTGTCACTAACCGGAAATGCCCTAGGTAAATAATCCAATTCAACCCAATTCAGCAGGAAATATCATGCTTGACCCCAAGCTGCACGTAATGGGCACGCAGTTTTCTCGGGGAGTTCTAGGAAGCACGCGTGGCAATCACGAACTACTTCTGATTCAGCCACGCGTATTAAAATCGCGCGCGCGAGTTGCTTGCCTTTGACATTTTTAAATGTCTTAAAACTTAACAGTGCTCATAACTTGAAAGTGCTAAGTGTAGGTAGAAGAATCTTCACCACTAAAGGGAAAAATTCCCTGAATTTTCACTGTTATGGTAAAGGTAAAAAGGTAAAGTCTGCATACGAGCCACTATGAGTGGCTCATCAGGCCGTAGCCTGCGTGGCAGGCCGTACACCCTCTTCGCGCGCTCGTTTTTTTTCCCTTCTCCCTCCCCTTCGACGCCTGCCACGCAGGCTAATTAGGCCGGAGCTTATCCCAATTTCAGTAGCATGAAGCGACTAGAAATATTTCTACTCCCCCCTAGATGGGATGCCAGTCCATCGCAGGGTTACCCACAGCCTTAAATTCGCCGGTACCCATTTATACACCTTGGTGGAGAGAGGCACCGTGAGAGTGAAGTGTCTTGCCCAAGAACACAACACAATGTCCCCGGCCAGGGCCCGAACCCGGAGCGCTCGCTCCGGAGTCGAACGCACTAACCATGAGGCAAGCAATTTGTTTTATTTCCATTTTGTTGAAAATAACATAACACAGTTATATGAAGACACCACTGACCATCGCAGTTATATACACAACTTAAGCAGCTGCGAAATTAAAGCTGCTTAAGTTGTGTATATAACTGCGACGATCATTCATGTCTTCATATCTTTCTCCGCAGTTCAAATATATAATATTTCATAAATTCATTTGCATAACACAGCTATTATGAACAAAACACGTTCTCAATTCTTGAGCGACCAGTAGCCCTGAGTGCAGTATCATCTCTCGTTAGCTACGCCACGAAAAATGAGGGGGACTGGGACAGAGTAACGTTTCTGTGTTCATATATAAAATGAGAATGTAGATCTATCTTCTCATGGGATTGATGCCACGATAAGCATACAAATTTCTGTTACTGTCTCTGTAGCGTTTCTCGAACTCATCTTGGAAGAATTTCCATCTAGATCAATGAGATGATCAGTTACTTAGAAGAGTAGAGAAAAGTTGGCATTTTATCACCACTAGAGAAATTGTTTTTTTGACCTATTTGTACGGAATGGAGAACTCATAATTCCTGAGACTGGTGTTCCTAACTGGTAATCGTTGAATATATTAAATAGATCGCAAGTTTTTTTTACTATTCTAAGTCTATTTTCCAAATTACAGGAGAGAAACCGATTTTATCGTACAATATTCTTATCATAAAGTTGGAATTTTTCGGTCCCCGTGTTCCTTTTCTTGCCTGTGAACAATCCGAGCAGTTTTATTGATAATATTGATATCAGACTTTAGATTACATGGACGAATTCCAACTCTGCAGGTATAGGTGACCTTTTCTCGCAGCATCGGAACAAATTCTTGTTGCAATAATCCCTGGCTTCAGTCCACTCGACTTCCTTATCTGTTGTAAACTTCGCCATTTTTTCACACGTTCTACATTCCTAACTTTTTCCCAACTTCGAGTATCAAGAGATGCCTTATGGCGATACAACTCTCTCGACCTGTGAGCAGTGCTCAAGGCGAGCCGGCAGCAACAATCATGGCGGAAGAGATAAAAGACCCCATGAGGGGGGGGGGGGGGTACTTCGTTATTAGAGGCTAACGGGGATGTGCCGCTGGATAGTATTGCATTTTCACGACTGGATTGACTATCATGGGGTCGCATTTTCAATAGAGTGACTAGAATGGGGTCGCACATTTTCTGATTTTTGGGCTAAGACACTGAGTTCTTCATATTTACGGTTAGCAAACGTACCAGAAAAGTAAAGTGTTCTTTATTCAATATAGGGTACATACATAAATAGAAAGTGACTGAGTTGGGATCGCGAAAATTACGCATTTGCCCAAAAGTGACTACGATGGAGTCTATAACTGGCCACAGAATACTCTATAATAGGGTAGGGGCTCTGAGAGGGCAGCGGCGAAAATTAACGTACTACCTCCCCCGGGTCAAGGACACGCTAAAAATAGGTGATCCTTGTAAATGGCACTGACTGCTGCACTACACATTGTACACTTAGGTCAGGATGAACCAAGGCCTCCCTTCACCAGTGGGAGCACCGATCAAAGTTTACATCGCCTTTTTCCTGTGTTTTGTCTTGCAAGTCAGTCTACGTCTGGAATTGTGCGTCGAACGGTGCAGGACATTTCGTTGAGCACGAAACGCTTGTGTTTAACACATTTATGACCCTTCTATCTATATTTCATTTTTTTCCTTTTATTCGTGACTCTTTTAAAGCATATCTTCGTATTTTACAACTCACGCATCAATCTTCTGTTTTTGTCTAACCACTCCAGTTCTTTTTAAAATCAGACTGACTGTCAGTTCGGGATTGTCTGCTGTGAGGCAAACTAAACTGAGGCCCACACACTGTCAAGACACACGGTACAACACCACGCCGTTCAGGCGCAAAAAGCGTTCACTTTGAAATTGTCGCACGCAGCAAATAGAATGATGATATTGAATCGATAGACATTCTAACTTGGCTCCGAGGCTCGGGGAAATAAAACGAAAGAAATCAAATCGAGGATGAGGGATGAATAATAAATACCTCTTGTTTTATTCCCCTAAGCGTAGATGCAATTGACAAAATACTATGTTGATGATTCTGATCGACACACAGTGATCCATCATAACAGCTCTTATTTGCATGTTTTAGAAGGACCAAATGAACCATCAGCCACTCCCAGATTGGCCTTCTCTTGGGTTGGTTTAACTCAAATTTTAAAATTAGGAAGAACCTGGAATCGTAATGGACTTACGTAACAATGAGTAACGAGTGATTAGTTTGTCTGAAAAAAAGTGTATATTGCAATTGTATCTGTTACTAGCCTCTTCTAGTCGCTCAAATCAGTTAGTTGGGGTACACCGCGAAAAATGACGCACGCAAAAATGGGACGAAGATTGCTCTTTGTACCATGCGTACCAAGCCCCTCTTTCTATTTCGCTTGCATGCCGTTTTCTCGCGTTACGGCCCAACTATCTGCACTGAACTCCTGGAACAAGCTAATCTCTTAAATGCTCGGATAAATGCTAATTGCCGATACTGCAAGTGATAAGTGCCATCCAGACGAAGATAAGCGCTTTATGTAACAGAACACTAAAACGACTGCTTACATACATTACTTTATTTACCTTCGGATTTTAGAGTAGCTTATGCAGATAATATATCCGAGCATTAAACAATTAGCAATCATTACACTGTCCATGGTTTACCATTTAGAAAAGTCACGTAATATAGGCGACAGCCCGTGCACAAGTGATCATTTCTTCGTTCCAAGTTTTCTTTTCGGGGTCGCGCTGAATTGATATATCCTATTTCCCGGGGGGGACTCCCATATTAAAAGATTCGGGATGCTCGTAGTCTCGCTTAGGGGTATAAATCAATGATTCTGCTCTCACTAGCGGTGTCGAAGTATCGTTTAGGCTCGATTTCTGTCGGTCTCTCAAGTCCTATCTACAAGCGCGAGCTCTTTTTCAGAACAGCGGCTGGTAATCGAGTCTATTCCGCTTTCAGGGTGGTATCTTTTCGGGGTCAACTTAAGCTCGAGCCATGCCCAGGATTGGTCTCCTTTCGGCGTTTAATTCAAATTTTCCGGCGAGCATCCCGACCTTGTCGTGCGAGGCTCCCCCCCCCCCCCCCCCCTGGGCCTATTTCTCGTAGAACAAAAAGACGAAATCTATGCCACATTTTAGACCAAAATAGTTCAAATCCCACAAAGTGTTCCGGCAATAATATCTGAAGCCGAGTGAAAGTAGAAAAGAAGTCTACCCTTTCCTTACTGCACTTGCAAATGCAAGGCAAAAATTTCGCGAAGTCTTAAAAATAGCGGACCGTGTAGGGATCATGTATTCTTGCAACAATGATCCTGTTTTCCTTCTAAAAACAAAGCCGGCCCTGAACGTAAAATAAACCTTTGTTGTTTTATCAGCTCTACAGAAAAAAACAAACAGTATCAACAACAACATCGTGCAGAATTTTCATTGGACAAAAAAGGTCACCTCAGCCAGCTCACCATCAGCACATCACGTGATACGTTCAAAAATAAACGCAGTGTAAACAACTGAAACACTTCAATTGTCACACGACATTCCCCGGTATCTAACTTATCCATCTCCTCAAGACACGCCACGAAGGCGTCACACATACAAATAGGCGTCATACACGTAAATTACATCTCCGAGGGGGAAGGGCAGGGGAAATGTAATCGAAGCCGCACAAATCTCAGTGTTCGACGAGCAAAGTGTTCCGAAAGTATTCTACACTACGACATAAGAGTAGGCATTGGTTTGCGTTAGAGTCTAAAGTGATTTCAGCAATTTTTTTTTTTCTGGGATTCAATCACATACGACGTTGGTCTCAATAAACTTTCTCAGTTGGTGAATCACTGAGTAACCGAAGTCTGCGAAGTGCGTTTCGTTCCTCTTCGGTATTTACACCAAACTCCTCTGATAGAACAGAGTTCTCCGACTTTATTCAAATTTTAGCCACAGAAAAGCAATCACTGTAGTCCACTGGAACCTGGACCAGGCACAGCCTATCCTGGGACCCAGACAGTGTTTTTTTTTGCAGGGGGGAGTGGGGCTGCGCGCGTGATCTGTGAGCGGCATTCCCGATACCGAGCCACAGTGAATGCGAGTTATAAAACAACCTGATGTTTCGTGTCTCCGCTCGCCGCGTTTGACACTTAACGCGGGTTCATCGCCCCTGTTCAAGAAAGAAAAAGAAAAACCCTCTGGCACGGCCACGGTAGGCTATTTTAAAAAGCAAATGGGGAGGGAACATGGCTATGGGCCAGATGCCTGTGATGGTGCGCCCCACTTGACTTACAACGTACGTAGGTAGGTGTATAGGAAGGTGTGCCGAAGCAAACTTTGAAGTTTGAGTGTTTCAGCGAGAGAACAGGAAAATATCTGAAAACGCGGACCATGAATTCGTAAGAGAAGATTAAAAAGTTATATTTATCGGTTCAACTAAAATTACAGTCAAACCAAGTGAAGCGTACCCCTCAAGATTACATTATTAAAATGATTATTTGAATATTGAACCCGCTAGTGGTTTAAAGATGCAATAATGAATTGATTATTTGAATATTGAACTCGCTAGTCATTTCAAAAAATCAATGTTAAATTGACTTTTTTAACATTAAACCCGTTAGCCGTATTCTTAGAATGCGAGTACCGGGTTCAATATTCGAATAATCAATTCATTATTGCATTCTTGAAACGATTAGCGGGTTCGATATTCAAATAATCAATTCATTCATGTAATCTTGCGGGGTACGCTTCACTTGGTTTGACTGTTAAGGTGCAGTTCATTTAATTCTATTGTTGTTGTCTTTATTGCTTCGCTTAGTAGGATTTATACATACTCCTCGTTTTTATTTATCAATATTTATGTCTTGCATTATAAATGAAGTCTTCATAAATAAATTTGTCTCAAAGGTTTTTCAGCTTCACGGGACCTCGCATAAAAAGGGAGGCAATAACGACAAAAAAACAACGCATAGATTAGGCAAACGACTAAGGAAAAACGTCGATTCAATTAAAACTCCTTTGTTCTTCCTCAGTTTGCTGTTGATTATTTGGCGACATAAAATGGCTGAAGTATGATTGGTCTAATTCCAGTCGCACCAACGCCCCCACCCCCACTCCCAGGGTCGAGCCTTTGGCCTTAACCTTGGCCTTAGACGTAGCCAACTTCTGAAAATTAAATTAAGGATTCAAAATTAAATATTCCGCAACGATTCAGCTTCTTGCACGTCGAGGAAACACTCCTGTCACCCTCCCGCGTCCGCTTTGGCAAGCGAAAGTGCATGTCGGAACTGTGGGTCTTCTTTGCGAGCGAGCAGAAAGCACGTTATCATCAGATCATGTCGTCTTTTACAGCGCTGTTGACAGGAAATGCCTGGAAAGTCCTGTGACATCTCGCCAGAAAAAAAACCACACTTGTGACTTAGTAATGAGCTCGGGATACCAAGAAACGTGCAGCGATGACAACATATTAGAGAGTTAACGAATGACGTTTACGACAAACAGAAAATACTGTACAATTACAAATATTCTCGCTTTACCGTACAAAAGGCTGGAGAAGAAGGAACGACGAAAGCTTGCCTTTAACGTCATTCTCAACCTAGCTTAACCTTTATTATTACAATATTAATGGGAATATTACACTGTAACAATTTAATAAAGATGAGGACGAGCTTGCTGCGATCAGCTGTGCGATTGAGGAACACTGCATTACAACGATAACTTGGCAAGAGTCTGTCAAGTAAAGGATCTCTGAAATAAAAGATTCTTGAAATTGTGACATTCTGACAACGACGACAAACCCTCCAAAACATTTTTTTGAGGAATATCTCTTTGACCTTTTGAAGCTTCTTTCCCCTTCGAACTCTCCTTCCATTTCTTGGACTTCCTTTCTCCCGTGCCGGCCTGGTATAAAAACGTAACGAAGAGAGCGCCCCCCCCCCGAAACCACACTACTGTTATACGTACACGCACAATATTGAAAGACCTTGAGGTTCAAACAAAACTCGAACTGCATGACTGATTTCAACGATTGTCAGCAAGATTGTGCCGACATTTTTAGCAGACCCTGCAAAATTCGTTGATTTTTTTTTTAGAAATTACCACCCCGTGCGGCGGCACCCGGGGGGCACGGGCGGCATTCTGAACAACAAGACCGCCTAATTTACGAAATATTGCGCCATAGCTTCTGTAACAGCGTGTTTCGACGTTGAGAACCAATTTGAAAGCGGCAAACTTCATTGTTTTTGGTACATTACGTTTTAATGAAAAGTGTACACGAAATTTAGCTGAACATGAAAATTCTCGTGTGCGTGGGCGGTGAAAAAGTTCAGTTATGTAACACTCATGGATACAAGACGATTCGCATCAGTTCCTTCAGCTAAGCTGGGTAGAAAAAACTAATTATCGAAAGAACTAGAAAGTTTCCCTTGCTCTCTGCCAACAAGTTTGAGCAAGTAAAGGCCTCCATCTCTTCTTCAAAACTTGAACTCTGCAAATGTAAATACGGATATTTTGACAGCAAATCATGTCGCCCGAGATTTGTTTTCATTATTATTCTGTTTCAAACAAGCACGTTATCTCCTGTTAGAAAGTTTCAAGTGTCTCGTTGAGAAAGGCAAAATGAACGTTCCCCCAGGTGTTTTTGTAGAACCGTTAAAAAGCGCACGGCTTATCGCTCAGCGATCTACGATCCGGCTGCAATAAAAGTTTGAAATCATAAATCGAGGAACTCGCTAAAACAAGGGCAAAAAAATTTGAATGTTTATACAGGCAGAAAGGTCGAAATCTCAGCTGAGAGTAGTCATGACTAAAATTGGAAATGGAGAGAGAATCTGATCTACGAAGCGCTTTCCAACATACATGTTTTTTATTCCATGAGAGCTGCATAACCGAAACACCGGCTTTGAATTCAGCAATTTTATAATTCTAAACTCAGCACATCATCTTCTGTGTTGAGAGATTTGTCAATCTGCACCGAACATCGCCCTACAAAATCTGACCTGCGCATTTAAGAATTGGATTAGATTTGGGTTAGGTCAAAAAACACTGATTTTTAAAGGGCAGTAAAGTGATGTCCCTTGCAATACTCTAGTATATTTGCATGCGTGAAAAAACAATTTTCTGAGCACAAAGGATAATAAACGTCAAAAGGCTCCTTTCTTCAAAATAAATTAAAGGCTAAAGGTCATTATATACCATGTTCTTTTCACGTGCCGGAAATGGATAATCTGATTTGGAACGTTAGATGTGGCTAGATAGGATGTATTTGAACACATTCTTACCCCCAATGAACTGCAACAAGTAGATCCCTTTAAAGTCCCTCGACCTACAGCTAAGTTTCGCGACGAAGAACGAGCAAACGTTTTTTTTTTTAACCACGGTCTTGTCATGCAAATCGCTTGTCACATGAGTCTCTTAAGTCACGCCGTGACAGCTGACAACCGTTGCTTTTGTAGGTGAGGAGAATACACTCGTGATCAGCGCTTTCACACGCTAGCCTAGCGGTAAACATGTGTCATTAACCAATCAGCGCCAGGAAATGCCAGCTTGATACACAGACGTCACTTCCCGAAATAAAGAACCCATCAAGCAGCAGAAGTCGTTCGGCTCGGAGTTTTGTTACTCGATTCCAACGTTGGGTCAAGGTAACATCTTCTGTAAGTACACCGCTCGGTGGAACAGCGCAAAACCAGTGCGCCGAAAGCTAAAACCTCAAGAAAACATCCAAAACAGTTGGAGGTTTGACAAAATACCAGCAATCGAGCAAAAAAATCTTTGAACAAAATGGCCTGTTGCAAGAAGAAACCAATGGACGAAAAACCCGAAGCAATTGTTCCGTTCCCCGATGGCGGGTGGGGATGGCTTGTATGCCTGGCAACTTTCTCCACGCAGTTCATCGTCCTCGGAACCATGAATAACTTCGGCGTCATGTATGTGGAGCTGCTTAACGAGTTCAACACCGGCAAGGCTGACGCAGGTAACGTAACGCCGATATTTTTTTCTCTCTCCTCTTGTGCTGTAAGCACAAAAACAAGATGCAAATGAGCTAGCTTGTATTGTGTTATATTTTTAATCTCTTGTTGAACACTAATTGCTTCTAGCTGCTGCCTGTACAATCCAGCAATTTAGGCGCAGGATATAATCACTTACATATATCCTGGAACAATGTTTCTAGATATGTTTGCAATGGATTTCCTCCCCCGACCGGCGTGCAATCGAAGGTTCATATAATTCTGAAAGCCCGGCGAGAGCCGGTTATCATTGAAAATCTACGGCATCTCGCTCGTCCAATCGATTTATAAACCGGCGAGGGAAATACGAAACCTGGACCAAAGCAACTTTAAGATCAGCTGTTAAAACGATAATATAATAAGCGTTGCCTTTCGAGTCACGACCTACATGCTACAGTGGAAAGAAAACCCGGTGCCGGTCATGTAGCAGAAATAATTTTTGCTCTCGTATCTCTGAACAAAGCAAGGCGCTTTTCGACTCTGGGATAGTTTCTTAGCATCGCAATATTCTTCGAGTGATTGACACTTCTAGATGTAGGACATGCGTAAGTTATTATAAAGGCCAAGAGATTTCAATTGAGGAGTTTGCTAAAGAAAATTTTTTCCTTCGATCGAATTCACTCGTTATTGTCACATATGACAAGAACTGTCAAATTGTCAAAAACCTGTTTTTCTTGATTTTCGGCCAATGGAAACACTGGATTGAGACTGCGTGAATTTTAGGGGTTTTCCATTGCATTCGACCTATCCCCCTAACACACCCCCAATTCACGTACCTAACTTCAGTTTTTAGCCTTCCCGAGCTAATTCCCAACCTAGCCGACACTGTTTAAGTTTTGGTTGCCAAAAATAAAGGAAAAATTACTGTAAATATTGCTATTGTATTGGCCAGGTTTTAAAGAGCTCATTTACATTCGAAAGGTCATGTTATTTACAAGATAACAACTGCAGATAATTCTGCCATTGTTTTATTTATACTTGGGCAAATAATTCTTGAATTCAGCTTATCTTTCACGGAACGTCTTTCGTTTCGAAAACATCAACAGAAAGATTAGTTAAGTTTTAATTACAAATTCAAAGCTGCTTTTATTTCCTTTCGTTCTTCATGGTCGGTTAAAACTCGTCAGCAAGCACTCGTGAAATTTCATGCAAACTTTATGACAACTAAGCTCAATGAACTTTTAAGGTAGATGCTTTACCGCATGGATAAACGTTCCGAAAAAGCACTAAATTTGGAGATAAAACTAACAGATAGTTCACACACTTCATATCAAAACCTAATTCCGGCTCGGATTTAAGCTACCTTGGAGTAAAAATACCCGAAGTAGACCTCCAAGGACTCAGTTTCCGTTTTACGAGCTAGTGAAGACAGCGAGAAATGACCCACTGAGGAAGGATTTAAGGAAACTCTTTCGCAACAAACATGACGCAGAGAATATCCCTGCAGGAGATGTTAAATTGCCACACAACAGAAGCTTTCAAAATTATGCGTGGATAAAAATAAAAAGTAAACGACACTGAATTTAAAAGCTTCCTCTGTTTGTTGTTTTAAGGAGTTACAGAAACAAAGCCATTTAATTGCGCAGTTTAGTTTACCACTGTAGTTAGACCGCGGCAATTTCATCGTCGGAAGCGGGCTGTCGTTCCCGTTTTTTTCTGGAAGAGTTTGTCACGGAATGCTTCGGTTTTAGACTTTATATCTCGTTGCATGTTTTTCCTTCAACAAATAATTTATTTGTCTGAGTAGGAAAATGGCACGCTGTTTTTACTGAGACGAAAATCAGCATGTAATTGCAACAAAAGTTTCACGCAGGCAGAATTAACAGACAGACTTCAGATTACAAACACCCTCAATATATCAAAATATGTTAAATCTCTGTTATAATACTTAAATTCTATCCTCTTGTTGGCCTTTCCGTACAGTTACTGAATATCCTTTAATTAGAATACTGAATTGTATGCAGATGCAAGCATAGCGATAGGCAAACAACACGTTTAGTGAAAAACGACCTTGGTATTGGGCAGGAGGCAAATTTGTATCTTATGTGCATTCTGCGCCGAGCACTAGAAATCCGATTGTACAGTTATTTCCTTCCATGCCTGGGCCAAACATTTCGCATATTCTCGCAAATTTAAATGCAATTAAGCCACTTATCGTCTGCTTTTCGAGTTAATATGGCATAATTGTTAGAGGTGATATACGATGCGGTTCTTCACCTATATCTGCTACAATATTCGATCCCCAATCATGTGATTTCCAGAAAATTTGAGATGACCCGTGGGTGGGACGTTTCACTTCACTAATCATCCATCCTTTTCAACATTTTAAACGAGCGATGAAGCATCTTCAAAAATCATTAGACTTCTGAAATTTGCGACTTCAAAACAATGCATGAAAACGACGCCACAAACAAGAATATTTCCTTGACCTGAAAACCAGACGCGCGGTTTCGTGGGGTGGTCGTCGACTGACAAGCGCGTGGCGAGAAAAGCGACGCTCGAGAGCTCACGCGCGATTTCAAGGGAACATTCCTCTTGCACGCCCCTTTGTTTTGCATTCATGGCCTAAAACCATCGCAAACTTTGTTTAGTAGTGATTCTTCTCGTAAGTCGCTCTGTCCCTCCGCTCTAGATCTTCGCTTTTTTAATCTTCCTAAAATAATCGATTGACTTGCTGCCAGAATAAACAACCAACAAAACCACTTTATTCGAGGGACGCTATGTTATTGCTGAAAACCAAGATATGTTTTTTTTTGGTACAAGGACGCGTAAAGATAATACAGAAATGTAAATCTAACTCTTCGAAAGATAAGTCACCGTTATTGATATCATTTTCCTTTTCGCATCATTGAGCACTGCTCTATTTTCACACAAAAAATTAATCTGTTTCCGGTTGCTTCTGAGAAAATGGTGCAACATTGTTTTCTATCTAGGCACAAGTACCGAGTATGTGCTTATTTTTAAAATTTAATAGCGCTTGCAATGGGTTGATTGATGTTGGTCCGAAAAACAAACTGGTGGTCAGTTAAAACTGGTTGATAGAACAGTTGAATGCGCAAATAGGGCACATTTTAGACAAGTAACATAAATGAACCCAAACCAAATAGGAGAGATTAAAACTCTCGTGTTAATTTCTGAATCAAAACAAGTCAGTGAATGTGAGCACCAGTTTGATTTCCTGACAAACTCAGTAGACAACAAACTGGTAGTTATCTTATCCAGAAATGCCACTGACAAAATGTGTTAAAAATTTCTTTGGGATATTTAATTTCCCAGTCATAGTAGACAAGAAAATATTCTTTGCTATCTCCCTTAAAGAGAAAAATATAGCAGATGGTAGTCACTGTTGAAATCTACAGAGAAATAACTAACTTCTTATGTCCCGCAAATTGCATCAAATGAAGAAAGAAAGACCTTTTCTGTGGCAAAAAATTGAGCGGCAAAAAAACTGTGCCTAAGGCTATATTCATGTGTAAACTTACACTTCAACTTATTACCACCAGATGGCAGTGGAATGATATTTTTTCTTAGCTACATTCCTGCTTTATTATCAAAATCTCCTTAATGGCAGAATAAGAAATGTGTCAAGACCATTAAAGAGAATGTGCATGTTGAAATCAAGACGCAAAGTGTATTAACAAGGTTGCTCAACTCACCAGAACAAATTGTTTACTTTCTCCTCAGCATGGGTTGGTTCCATTACCTATGGCATGATGTTCCTACTTGGGCCTCTAGCAACCACCCTGTGTCAAAAGTTGGGCTGCCGCGCGACAACAATGATTGGCTGTATGGTGGCTGCAGGTGGTTGTCTGTTAGGTTCGATATCTACCAATATCTACCTGATGGACTTGACCTATGGATTAATGTTTGGAGTCGGAGCAAGCATGTGTTATTTTCCATCTGTAGTCATCTTGGGACAGTACTTTTCAAAGCGCCTCTCATTAGCCAATGGAATCACATCCTCAGGCAGCGGCGTCGGTACTTTGTGCATGGGACCTATCATGCAGAAATTGATTCAGCACCTCGGATTTCGTAACACAATGAGGATATCTGCGGGAATGCTTGCTTGTGTGGTTTTTTGTTCGATTGTTTACAGACCCATTAACACTGGTTTTCTTCAACAAGCAAAGCATGTTGACGGGGAAAAGAAATCACGATTTGCAATTCTGAAGAGTTTCAAGGAACTGTTTAAAAACAAGGCATACATTTTGTGGTGTTCAGCACTAGCACTTTGGATGTTGGGTTACTTTGTACCATTTGTTCACTTGGTAAGTTCCTTTAATTTTGTTCTCTGAAGACTCGCTCATTGCCACTGTAAAGCAACGTCAGATACAAAACAAAACAAATAACATAGCAAAACCTGGCCTTCATGAATACTAAAAGTAAATGCCCCACCAGCTGACCTATAAAGGCGGTGATATTATAAACATGTATAACTCAAAACAAAGCATTTAATATCACATCTTCATCTTACATGCCAAGTATAAATAGAACTCACTATTGGCCCTCCCCCAAGGCTCTACAGCTCAGCTGGAAGTTTGAGCATTTGCGGAAGCTGGTATCAGCAGAGGTCATGGGTTTGAATCTCACTCGAGTCTCAGACTTTAGACTCTGGACTTTTGGTATTGCTTTACAACTGTGAAGGTCTCTTTCATTTTGATAACTGATAGAGGTCTTCATTTCATACCCTCCCCCCCACTCCTTCCACAACAAGAAGAGATAAATTATTTGCAAGTAATAAAAATTTTGTTTAATATGGTTGAAACCATCTTCAACAACCATCCTATCAGGGAAGACATACACAGCCATTGCAGAGAGAATCCACTAGGAATCAGCATCTGGTCACAAAAAGACCTTGCCATAGTGTAGAGAGGGGACTCAGAGCAGCAATTCAGCTGCAACTGCATGTACTCAATGGTTGTTGAACTAATTAACTATTTTTCCCAAACCTTTTCTCAGGTGCGTCTTGCCACTGAAGAAGGCATTGACCCATTTAAAGCAACACTTCTCATCGGCATCATGTCAGTTGGATCAACCCTGGGACGCCTCCTCTTTGGCAAGATGGCCGACCACCCGAAGGTGAACAGGCTGTATCTCTACCAGATCTCATTTCTCATGATTGGAATCAGTAACACACTTTGCCCTGTTCTAACTTCGTACCCTGGCCTTGTTACCTATGCCACGGTGTTTGGCTTCTTTGAAGGGTGCTATGTGCTTTTGGCTCCTGTCCTGACTGGTGACATTGTAGGAAGAGACAAGATGGCGCATGGTGTTGGAATTCTGTTTGCCCTCAAGTCTGTACCTCTGACACTTGGGCCCCCAATTGCTGGTGAGTTGAAAAGTAGGAAACAGGAATCTATTTAGACTATCCTTGTACTAAAATCAATAATCCAACTGACTGCCATAAATCAAATGGTTAATCTCAATAAACAGAAACCAACAAGAACTACAATTATAAAACATATAACTTGTGCCAAGTACAGAAAATATTCACAAGACAAAACCACAACACATCTATGTTGGTCACTCCTAACAGTTGCTTAAAAGCCAATTTTTACAATCTTACTTCCAACTAATCTAAATGTGTATATTTTGTGGCTGCCCTTTCAGGTTTTATCTATGATGCCTCAAACTCGTATCAAGTGGCCTTCTACATTGCTGGTGCCGTACCAACTGCTGCTGCCTGCATGATGTTCGGCATTCCATTTCTCATGCCAGAGAGAGAAGAGAACAAAAAGTGCAGAGTTGTTCTTGCGGATGAAAGTGGCTATAATGAAAAGCCGACCTACTTTGACGAAAAAAGAGCCTTGGCCGAAAAGGAACAACAGATGTACAGAGATCGTTACACAGGTATTCCTGAGGTCATCATAGAGGAACCAGAGACGGACGATAATTTTAGACCAGTGTCTTTCTACAGCGTGGCAAGCAATGATAATGCTCTCTCCACTCTCAGTATCAACAACAAGAGAAACACTATTGGACTTAGCTCAAACAGCATTTCAACAGTGCGAGAGACATGTCTTGTGTCGGTGGACACCATAAACGTTAGACGAAGTCGGCTGCTCCAGCTTAGAGGGGAACTGAGCAGCTCTGTGTTCTCGCTCGTAAGGCGATACATGGACATGCCCAAGGAGATAGCAGCCAGTGAATGTGGAAGCATTGCATGCATTCCCCAACACATCGCTAACAATCCTCAACAGCCTCCTCCAAGCCAACCAGAAAAAGTAGTTGTTGTTGGCTTGGAGACAGTTGTATAGAGTGCAGCTCATGAAGTCAGTATGCCTCGTAAGAGGTGCCAAATCTACTGCATCTAAAAAAGCCAGTGCTTGAATGCATGGTATAACTGACCACAATTACTTCACGTCCAAGAACAAAATCAAATTAAATCAAAGGAATACATTTCACATGGCTAAAAAAATTAAAATGTTCCTAACACACAACTGTTTAGTGCAGTGGTATGAATCTTACATGGTTTTGGACTAAACAAACTTATTTGACATGAAAATCAATACTGAGTTTTGGTGTTTTAAAAAAATTACCTTATGGTAATGGACACCATATTTTAGTCTATTACTGTTAGTTCCGAGATGGAAATAATAGTTCTCCTAACTGATTGCCATACAACTTGTTTCATATTCGTTATGAGACTATGGTAGTACATCGATATGATAGATTCCACAGTTGATGATTTTCTGTGTTCTCGTCACCTGACTGCTTGAAAATGTTTCGATAATGTCAGGAGAAAATAATTGTTTCCACTCTTGGTTGAAAAAGGATTTTTTTGATCTACCAGATTAATCAGTAGTGTTAGGGTGAATGTTTGTTAAAGTGCCAGATGCAAGGGTGAAATAATTTAATTATATACTTGATGATACATTACCAATTTCGATATTTAAGGAGGAGCTACATTAGATTCCCTCATTAACATATATATCATTATATAACATTGTTAGAGTCATGTACTTTCAATGAAACTAGACAGCTATTGTTTCAATTTCATAGGCAAAGACAAAAATTTAACAATACCATCCAATCACTAAGAACTCAGGGGCACCGAATGGATTGTTTCAGTAGATTATCTGCTCAAAAGGCCTTTAATCCCCTCTGAGAATTGTCACCTCCGACTTTTGTGATATGAGAAATTTAATGCCTGCTCTTTTAGAATTGATAAAAATGTTGTTTTGGGTACCAAAAAACGTCAGCTACGTGTATGACTTTTGGAAAGGAAATACCATCAAAGATTTTTCTATAAATTATGGACAAAAAAATCCTTGATAACTAATTCCCTAGAATGACCAAAAAAAATATACTATATTTTATACCACCTGCAGATTTTGAAAAGCACTCTAGATAGCCTAAAACAGTGTTTTAAAGCATTCAAGAGAAAATCATCATCGGGTGCCCCTGAGAACTGAAGAGTGAAAACAAGCGATGTGTTTGAGTGACTTGCCAATTTAACCAAAATTTACACCAAACATCAAGAAAAAGATTAAATATTTTGCACTTCACTGAGAGTGTATTGGTACTAACTGAAGCCATGAATTCAAAATTTCTCAAAGACAGCTATTAGAAAAGAATTAAAAATTGATCTGACATTTTAAAGTGGCTCGTTGTGAAATTTGCATTCATTTTAGGGATACTCTGTCAATCAACATGGCACTTTTGAAGGAAAAGCCTTTTTAGCCATTCATTTTCTGAAATACAATTTTGACCATCAAATAAAAATTCTCTTGCTTGAAATAAGAAGACACACAGACCAAAGCTTTATATTCTAAAAATCTTTTACAGTTAAAATCTTTCACAATAAACTAACATTGTATCAATTGAACTTGAGACATGTCGTGCTTATCAAAGATAACCAAGTAGTGTTTGCACATTTATTCACATCATTGATAGTACTTAGCTGAGTAAAAGCAGAAAAGAGCTGCATCTAAACTAAATTATATTGATTCAAGATTATGAAACTTGTTCCTCTAAAAACGCACATGTCATTTTTCAGTTCAACAAACCTCCACAGGTGCCATAACTATGGAAAGAACTATTTATGTTGACCACTGGTTCAATATTTTAAGATTATTTGTCTACAGTACAATTATAATTTATTTTATTCTTCTAGGGGGGTTACAATGGGGACTTATCACAGAATTTACAAGTGATTTTAATCCTGAAGTTTGCAAGAAATACTTTACACTTACACTATATTGTTTGGTGTCAACTACCGGTAGTAATTTGTTGTTGTTTTTGTTTCAAATGACATTACTCATGTACCCTAGTACCTAGCTGTTACTTTTGAAAGATCAATGGTAGACATGGGTGGACAAGACACTATCTGAAGACACGCAGAAGTCGTAGCATGGAAAATATTATTCCACAATTGGACATATTTGTGTTTTTACAACAACTTGCAAAAGTAGCCAACAAGTTGTTCTTTTGTTATGTAGAGTACTAGGGTATGAAATGTGTCCAAACATGTTTTGAGAAGATGCAAGTTTAAGTTGCGTTGTTTTACAAGTGCTATTAATTTGTTATCTTTATCACAGTGTAGCTGGCCTTACAGTCATTTTTTTTTAAGTTTACACTGCTACATAGACCACCCAATTAGGGTGTAAGTGTACTTCTGGTTTCATTTTAAACTAGTTTTAGAAGTTGTGTTCACATGTTTGTGTTATGTAGTGTGAAGGATTCTGTAGAACTCGTTTGTACAATCAACTCATTTTAGAGTTGCTTTAGCAAAAAAAAATAAATGCAACTTGTTCTAAAGTTGGAAAAAATAAACACAGTTGTCTGGAGGGATTGAATTAAATGATTTTGGGAGACGTTTTGCTGGTGGGAAGTTAAAAATGTAGTGTTTGTGTGTGGCTGGGGATCATGACTAAGTGTCATCTTACAGGAGCTGTCTGTCTACAGGAGGCATCTGCACACAGAGGTTCAACACTGTCACTGTCACCCCATACTTGTACAAAGGCAAATCATAGTTAATTACTATTCAGTAGACCACGTTTCAAATGCAAAAACAATCATTTGCCAGTTACACTCATACCTGGCTTTCAATATAACCTTTAAACACAAATCCAGTAGCGTATTCTCCATTTAATGGTCGAGCTACCAACCTCTGCGAACTTGTATGAAGGCAGATCACAGCTACTGACTATTAGGTAGATCACATTTCAAATGCAAAAACCAATGATCATTTGCCAGTAACAATCATAGTTGGCTTTCAATATAACCTTTCAATACAAATCTAGTATTCTCTAATGACATCTACGAACTGAAAATCTGGCGGGGAAGAAACACGTTTTAGACACATTTAGACACTGAGGGGGAGCAGCATGCTCGCACCCCTTCCCTCCCCCCCCCCCCCCCACCCCTGTTGAGGTGACGCCTTTTCCATCGCAATGGATGCACTCTTTGGATACAAATCAACTGGAGGGGTTGGCCATCGATCCTGATTTCCTGGATAACTAACTCTATTCTTAGTTGGCGTTTTATAATCATCAGGTAGTTACCATATTAATCATTAATCACATTTTAGCCAATGAACTTTTCGAAACACCTACCTGCTCCTTGTTAAGGTACGAGCTTAAGCTTGTATCTTAAACTCTACTACAAACGTGCCTTGGAACACAACCTCTATCTTTGCTGAAAACTGCAGGGATCGCCGGCAGTCAGACACAAAGTCTTGTTCTCATTTTGAGTCCAGATACCAGGGTATTTCGAATACTTCATAACAGAAAATGCTCGTAATAAGAGACATTTGCCACGTGAAAAAGCAAAGGTCGGAGCGGTCGCTAAGCTAAAAACAAACTAGTGCCCAGGGCCTAGAGGTAAAAAGCCCTGGCCAGCAGCGCATCTTGTTCAAAACAAAATGATGGCCTGAAAAGGAAGAAAATTTGTGGCGTTGTCCACTTATCGACATTTTTTGAATGAAAATGTAGTCATAAAATATGTGTAGAAAGCTAGCGAAATATTCCTTCCATAATCTCTTTTAAAGTCGTCTATATTCTGGAAAATTGTCACAGAATATCCGAATTAAGGCGGGGGTAAACGTGAAGGCTGTTTTGAGGTCGCTTAACACGGCCTTTCTGCCAATATCTCGGTCACGTTTCAAGCGACACTCAATCTCTCTGCTTATCTCATTAACCACTGTTTGGCGGTTTTGTGTAAATTTTTGGGTAATTTTGGGGCATTTTGGGGCATTTTTTCTCAAAGGATAGGTTAAATTGAGGAAAATATGAAATGTTGAAGATTTGATGGACTTGTAAAATTGAAATTTGAAGTGAAGAATTAGTAGACGGATACCAAACAATTCCCTAGCAACCTGGGGCTCTCTTTTGCGGGGGTCAACTGACTGGTAGTCAGTTCCAACCCATCTTAATCCTAACAATTTCCTTTTTTATATCACTTCAAATTTCACACTTATTCATGTTTACCCCCGCCTTGATAACATTGTCGAAAATATATGTGCCTTACGCAAGAATTTCGTAGGGCGAGAGCACCGCCTTTGGAGAAGGTCCACCCTTTCATCAGTCGGTCAAAAATTTGCCGCTCCATTTTGACAAACTGGTTCGTTGCCCAACTTCTCTCCAAATAGGTTTTCACTTATGTGAAGGATTGAAAGGAATATAAAAAAAAATTAAAGTAATAGTCATTCTTTTCGGTTGTCACGGTTTGATCGAAAAATGTCGTGTCATTTTACAGCAGTTGGTAAGACTGGTCAATCTGATAAAATGGAAAGCACCTTCAGTGAAGCAATCAGGAAGCTTGAACTGATCCGAGGTTAATTAAGGATTTTTAAATTTATTGGCACTGTATATGAGATTCGCTAACGTAAAAACACGTTAATTATACGCGTAATCCTATCTGACGTCACGCTAATTGAAATATCTTATCATGTTATTTAATTACCGCAATTAGAGTATATGATGTAATTTAGTTTCTTCCTAATTACAACGACCATCATAAATGCCGCGCGCGGAAGCGCGATGGTGAATGGAGTTTTCAGCTGTGTGACTAAGCTATTTTACTTTTAGAGGTACGTTTGAATATCCCGGTTTCATTGTTATCGATACAATCTCCTTCACATTTTCTTTTTGATGCTCTGTGTATCGACAAAATAACATTGTGACGTAATCCATATCGACTGAACGGCGTGTAATTAGTAGGGAGGTTTTCATTCGAATGTCGAAAACCCGAAGCAATAGCAGTTTATGCAAAATACGGAAACAAGGCAATAAGCCAATGAGATCGCTCGTACGAAACAATGCGCGTGATTGGCCTTAAAGGCGGTAAAACGCGAGGCGAGAAAAACTCGTGAAGCACTCTGATTGGTCAAGCTAGTAACGCGAGCTTGCCGTGACCACAATACTAATAACGGAAAGCCCAAGGAATTCTGGATTACTTTGAGTTTGGCTTTTGCTTTCTTTGTGCTTCATAATTTTAGAACAAAAGTTTGTGAAACATGGCGAGCCAATCAAAAGTAAGTTGTTTCGTAAGCCAATCAAATGCCAAACCAAACCTAAACGTTTCCTCAATGTTAAGTGGCTTTTTCACCCGCTCAAGTGATTATATCTCGAAGCGTTAGTTTCATTGCCTTGGTTGAAAAAGCACTCCGAATTATTTGAAGTTAAATGCCTGGCCTTGCTAGTCAAGTATTGAGCAACAGGATCAAGAAGAACTTTCTCTCTAAGACCGCAAAATTAAATTCGTGTTAGTAAGCTTAAACCTCTGATAAAATCTATTTCTCGATCATTGAAATCAGATTTCTCCGACACTCGATTTTTCGCACACTTTGAGAACTCGAAGCAAACGTCGTTTTTCTCCTCTCAGCCGAACACTGTAATTTCATCTCGAACTACCCGATTTTTCAAACCAATATTCGTTTCCCTTTGAAGTTCGAAAAATCGGGATTACACAGTATTTCCTGGTTTTCCATTTCGTCCGTTGATTTTATTTATTCTCTCTTTCGCAGAAAGCCGCTATAAATGTGTGATCCTCAGGCTTCCAACAATTGGATCACACTCAAATCGGCCCCGCCTTGGACTTATACAGCGTCTACTTTTTATTGAGTTTGTTTGACTGGCCAGCTGTTTTCTCGGGAATGCCTGAAAACCATGACAGGCATAAAGGGGAAAAAGATGTGGTTTACAGACAGAACAGCGCGGGTGGAAACTATGTCTTTCCACATTTTGACTCCGACACTTCGTGTGTTAGTGTAGGTGAAAACTGTTTGCATGATCTACCCGAAGATTCATCCAATATAACAGGTGATATTTCACATAATGAGTTTTCAAAGAATGATTCGAACCCACTGCAAGCCACACCAGATGCAACAAAGGGTTCCTTGCTTAATCAAACAGAATCCGGAAAAATCCAAAATGTTTCGTTGTTGCATAATGACATAAATGTGGACACAGCGAAGGATGTATTAGATGGAGAGGATGAAATGGTACATGGAATACGGAGTGTACTTTCCATAGGGAAGAGACTATCATTTTTGAGTGCGACAAAATCATGCACAGACGGTCGCTCACTGAGGTCGTCGCAGGAAAATTGTTCCCTCCAGCAAAGCAGACTGAGTATATCCGTCGTAGACCAAGAGGCTGCCGATATTGTATATGATACTCTGCGACTTATCAATGAGGTGCTACAGCTGGATAGTGAAATACCTCAACGAGAACGAAGCACAATGGACGCCGAAATTGAAGAACCGCACTTCGCAAAGCTGGCGACTTCAGGCATCGAAAGAGATTCCGTACTTGATACACAATCATTGTTCCCAACTGCAACGCAAAAGGTTCCTGTTGTCATAGGACAAAGCGCGGCAAACAACGAGGATGAAATAAGTTCCTTATTTCATAGTGCACCACTTATATTTCCAGAAACGTCGGATATAGCGATCTCCAAGACTACATCATCGATGACGAAGAACAAAAGCTCGCGATCACCCAGAAAGACATCTCGTTTGAGTGACGTGGAAACTGGTATCACCTGCGATTGCGCGGAGATCACGGAGACAGGTTTCAAAGACAGTCGCAACGGAAACCCTTCAGACAGCAATTTGACTGACTCGAACACTCGTCAGTTTCACATCGTCGTCAAAACTCATCCCGATGGAGGGTGGGGTTGGGTTGTCTGTCTCGGTGCATTCCTCGTTCAGTTTATTGTGCTCGGAATGCAAAACACGGCAGGAATTGTTTACACGGAGCTCGTGAAGGAATTAAAATCTCAAAGAGGAGCTACAGGTTCGTATCAGATTCACTTTCTTTTACTTTTGCTTTCAACACTTTAGTCTCAAGAAGGGTAAAGATTTTCCCAGGGGAATTTCCAGAGTTTGATAACACCAAAGAGACTCTTGATAACAACGTTAGGATCCTCAGAAAATTTGAGTTCAACCCCTGAAGGATTCCAATTTGGATTTTACTCAAGCACCAGGCCAAAAAGATAGTATTTCCAACCAGACTGACATCTCAAAGATCTTATTATATGACTGAGAAAATTACTGCATTGTGATTGGCTGAGAGCTGGCCAATTTATTGTTATATTGAAATGTTGACCTTCAGTGCAAATTAATGCATTCGTAATTTTCAAAGTCATATTATGTACGAGAAATCGCATGAAAGCTCGGCCAATTAAGCATTTGTAACACCTGTAGTATTCGTGATCTTTGAAGAGTACTAAACTTGTTCTCAGCAAGTAAAATAGACTTATTTACGTTTAAGTACTGTGAAGTATAAAATAACTATATTGTGGCACTTATGGCTCTTTAAATAACGAATGTTAAACGTGGAAGGCCTTTCACGAGGAATGTGAACGCCTCAAAGAGATCTTTTCCCGTCTGTGTTATCCTGAAGATCATGTACAGTCCACCATCCGCCTTTTCGTTGATTCAAAAGTTTCCGAGGAATCACGCACCCACGTTGATGAGAAGCGTGGGGACCCAATCAGAGTCGTGTTGCCCTTCAAGGACCAAAAATCTGCGAACGCCGTACGGAGACAACTTGCCGACCTAAGCCGTAAGATCAGTGCGGATATTACCCCTGTCTACACGAGCAAAAAGATCAAAGAAGAGATCCGGATCCGTGAAGAGAAGCCACCCCTTGTAAGCCAACAGTGCGTTGTGTACCAATTCAAGTGTGACCTGTGCGACGCAGGTTATGTCGGATATACCTGCCGGCACCTTCACCAGCGCATTGAAGAGCACAAAGGGGCAACCATCGGCGACCATCTGAGAGAGAAACATGCATTGGAACCTAACAACATCGCAAAGAGTTTTAGAATTCTGAGAAAGTGCCAAAACAAGTTTGATTGTCTTGTTTTTGAAATGTTTTTTATAAAAGAACTGAAACCATCGCTAAACAAACAGTGTGACTCTATCCGCGCCAAATTATTTGTTTAGAACAGTTCTTGTAATTAATTATTTTTTGTCTATTGTTTTCTCTAGCTACCGTTCATTACTCCATATATTTTTAGCACTTTTTACACTTTTGTACATATTTTTATCATATTTCGGCGTTCGCCGCATTTTTATCTAGTTTTTAAACGTAAGAACTTCTCGAAAAGAAACGGACATGCTGGTGTCCGCGTTAGACCTGGGGAGAGTTTCACTGTAATTATAAAACGCATGCATCTGGAACGAGGCGAAAATAGAATTTAACTGTTGCAAGGCTAACTATCTCACTTGTTCTTTGTAGCATGGGTCGGCTCCCTTGCGACTGGCATTATGTTTTTCCTTGGTCCACTTGCCACCTCCCTGTGCGAAAGACTTGGTTGTAGAATTGTCACCATATGCGGGGGTCTCATCTGCATAGCAGGACTGCTGCTATCTTCATTGGTCACCAATCTCCTGCCGTTGTATCTAACTTATGGCTTGATGTTTGGCTCTGGGACGAGCTTGTGCTACTTTCCCACCATAATAGTACTCTCGAAATACTTCAAGAGGCGAATTGCGGTCGTAAATGGCCTGGTAACGGCCGGAAGTGGAGTCGGGACGCTTGTGATTGGCCCAGGCGTCCAAGCCCTTTTTCTACGTTTTGGCGTGTCGAGCACGTTTCGAATCGTGGCGGGAATTTTTAGCCTGGTTATATTATGTGGTGCAACGTTCCGACCCGTTCCCGCCAAGTATTCTCAGTACAATGACAGGACCCAGGGGGGAGAGGTGAAGAGGCTTTTTGACTGCAGTATATTTAAAAATAAAGGATACCTTATCTGGATAGCATCACTAGCGACATTTCAGCTTGGTTATTTCGTGCCATTCGTTCACCTGGTAAGAGTTTTAAACGATAGCTTTTAAATGTTTTGCTTCACTAAAAAATGGCGTTTTACTAATTTTTGTAAGTCTCCCTTCCTGCTAATTTGTCTACCTGTAATCCCCAGAATTTGACAAATATTGCCTTGTTTAAAAAAGTTCATATATGTTTTATACACGCTTAAATCACAGATGCATTTGTCGCCCTCTAGTCTAATACCGTTATACGTTCCTAGCAAATGTTACTTTAACTTGTTGAACTGTTTTTCCTTACAATTTAAGGACAAAACATTACAGCTTGGACGTACATGTGATACATGAAAACGAAATATAGCGCTGAAAAGCTCTTGTAGGCGTGGCTTGCTCATTTACAATGACTGCAGACTGGCTAATCCTGAAAAGTCTAGTTTTCTCTAACAGTGTAACACTTTCAAGAACATTGCGGCCTTATGTTTAGTTTATCGGCATACTGTCACTTATATTGTAATTTTTTGCTCATTTTTACCGACACGTAAAAACGTTTTGCTTAGTATGTTTTAAACACGTTTAGATCGCCGATACATTCAATGTATTTTAAAGTTTAAAATTCAATTGTTGAAATGTTTGCTTCACACGGGATTTCTTTTAGAAATTGGTTTTTGTAGTTAAAGATCAAAAAGTCTTTACAACATCCAGGAAAGAGGTGCTGCTTTATAACTATTTGTATAAAGGTGTTTTGAACTCGGAGTTCCAGAATTGTTGAGTAATTGGAAACGTTGCGGACAAATTCACTCCTAACAGGTTTTGATGTACGTCATGAGAGGGATAACACCGTAGAGTTAAATTTTGTAAAACTATGTTGTAGATAGGCTCGAGGAGAGAGGCGGAAATAGAGCCGGTCTATGTTGTAGATAGAGGTACATTAAAAAGCAATCAACCTTCATTGTTACAACAGTGATTATTTGTTTTCAATCAAGGTCAGGCACGCCGAAGATCTTGGTGTTTCTCCGACAGACGCTTCGTTTCTGATCGGTTATTTGTCGGTAGCGTCGACGGTTGGCCGACTTTTTTTCGGCAAAATGGCAGATCTCCCCTGCGTCAATCGAATTCACATGTATCAGATGGGTCTGTTTGCAATCGGGTTATGCTCCTTCTTGGTTACCTTGGCAACGAGTTACGGGGGACTGACTGCTTACGCTGTAACCTTCGGGTTTTTTGAACCATGCTTTATACTGTTGATTCCGCTGGTCACCAGTGACATCGTTGGTCCAGAAAAAATGTCCTACGCTCTAGGAAGTGCCTTCACAGTTATGGCGTTCCCGATGTTTCTTGGACCACCTATTGCAGGTAAGGGACATTATGACAGCATTTTTAATCTTAAACCAAACTGATGTTGCAATGTAAGAGAGGTTTTCAATGGAGTGCCAAACTAATTACTTACCAGATAATTTGGTTTTATCAACTGGGTTGATAATGTGAATTGTCCACCGTAAAGAGATTCGAAAGCTGACGTTTCGAGCGTTAGCCCTTCGTCGGAGCGAATCAAGGAATTGTGGGTTGTGTGTGGTTTATATAAAGAAATATGGAGCTACGCTACGCTACGCTATTGGTTGGTGCCTGGCAACGTGAAAAACAACAGAATGAATTAGTTGAATGAAAAGCGTTCGTTGATACCGTGAGGATTAAGAGTGCCGATTTGAAAAATAAATCTTTGTTCAAGAGTTTTGCGGCTTTCTGTGCTTCCTTGATGTAGGGAGAGGCCGCACACTGCCATATGTTGCTTAGAATAAAGGGGGCAAGTTTCTAAAGAAACTGTGGTGCTGCGTCGGTGGGAGTATTACAAGATAATTTGGTTTTATCAACTGGGTTGATAATGTGAATTGTCCACCGTAAAGAGATTCGGAAGCTGACGTTTCGAGCGTTAGCCCTTCGTCGGAGCGAATCGATTCGCTCCGACGAAGGGCTAACGCTCGAAACGTTGCTTAGAATGGTTCGGCAGATTGAAGTGTCTAGCAACCGGTTTAGACGCGTCTTTTTCTAAAGTAACCAATCAGCAAAAATCAATCAAGTAACCAATCAGCAAAAACCGTTCGCCTGGCGAACGGTTGGAAGAAACCGTGGTGTGACTACAGGCGGGATTTTTTAGCGCTCCTTCCCTCGCACGCAACTCGCGCTTCGCGCTCGCCTCGCTTTCGCCTATGTTCACCTGAAATACGCAAAAAATTACGCCTGTTCTGCAGGCTATGGTTTTTTTGGCTGGTTGATGGTGAGAGTTTACAGATAGAAACCAAGAAAGAACAGTCTAGACAAAGATAACAAATCTTACTTGACTGATTTGAAATGGAAGGAAGGCTACACCCGCGTGTCTAATTGAATAACTTGATAGATCGCGAGTTGCTAACAGATGTGAATTCCAATTGATCTCTCTTTCTCTGTCTGTCTGTCTGCCTGTGTCTGTCTGTCTGTGTGTCTGTCTGCCTGTCTAATTGTCTGTCTGTTTGTCTTTTTGTCTGTCTGTCCATCAATCTGTCTGTGTGTCTGGCTATCTATCTATCGTCTGGATTCGTCTGGATTCGCTCCGACGAAGGGCTAACGCTCGAACGTCAGCTTCCGAATCTCTTTACGGTGGACAATTCACATTATCAACCCAGTTGATAAAACCAAATTATCTTGTAATACTCCCACCGACGCAGCACCACAGTTTCTTTAGAAACTTGCCCCCTTTATCTGTCTGTCTGTCTATCTGTCTGTCTGTCTGTCTGTCTTTCTGTCTGTCTGTCTGTCTATCTGTCTGTTTATCTGTCTGTCTGTCTGTGTCTGTCTGTCTGTGTCTGTCTGTCTGTCTGTCTGTCTACCTGCTGTCTGTGTCTATGTATGTGTCTTTATTTGTCTGTCTGCCTCTGCCTGTCTATCTGTCTGTTTATCTGTCTGTCTGTCTGTGTCTGTCTGTCTGTCTGTCTGTCTACCTGCTGTCTGTGTCTATGTATGTGTCTTTATTTGTCTGTCTGCCTCTGCCTGTCTCTTTTTCGGGCAATCTGTCTTTTTTTCTTTCTTTCTCTCACCGAGACACACCGTTCAGTGCTAGTTGTGAGAGTTTGGATGTGCATCCTAATGATATATTGAAATGATAATTTGATCCACACTCTTTGCAGGTTGGTTGTATGACATATTTGGTGATTACGAAGGAGCGTTCTACTCATGTGGTGGCATCTCCTTTCTTGCCGCCTTTATGATGTTTTTAGTCCCGCGGATATCGTTACAACCCAGCAGGAAAAGCAACCAGAGGCTTGCGAACCTGTTGAAGATGAGAAAATGCAATCATCACTCCGAAGTGATGCGTGTTTTATTTGGATGTTTATGGAAAGACAAGCCTGAGTCCAGGACATCAAGCAATGTACAGTACAGCGTTATAATAACAACCGAACGAACGGAATATGTTTGAAAGGAAAAGAGCCCAGATCATAGCTTTGCTCCCTTCTTTGTTTCTTAGCTTTCGCAGCGACAGGCAAATCAAATTGTACACTACACATTCAAGTGTATCATCGATCCGAGGAAGATTTTAAAAAACGTTTTCTTATAATCTCCCGCGCCTATGCTCCACAGTACTTCGTTTATAAGGTTGCTAGGTAACACGAAATAATCTCATTTTTTC
>OZ026599.1:25404233-25416733 GCA_964020085.1 Micromussa lordhowensis | reverse complement strand
AGCTTTGTTTAAACGAATACCTCAATCGTTGGCATGGTAACTAATGTTGCTAAGAATCTAGTACAAAAAATAAAGTAACGATGGCCTTGTATGATCATTATGGCGTAGTTTATTTCAAGTCAAGAGCGCCTCTTTTATTCATCGTTCTAATATTTTGCATAAGTTTTACCTGCACATGGAGGACCCAGCATGAGAGCGAAAGATATCACACCGTATAGACTTCCCAGTGCGGCTGACAGCTTATGCACGCCCACAATATCCGTGTTTAATACCGCGATAAGCACCACATACAATCCATCAAACAATCCCAATGCCACGACGACTACAACCAGAGATGTGTAACTTCTGGCCAGTGGACTCAATGTTGTGGTCACCCCAAAGCCCATGATGGCCATCTGTGTCATGAACAATCGATTCACCTTCGGGTGGTCCGAAAATTTGCCGAACCCAAACCGGCTGATTATGGAAGCGATAGACATGAAGCCAATTAAAAGCGCTGCTTTGGAAGGCGAAATACCCAGTCCCTCCACGTGACTGACCTGTTTTAGAACAACGCAATGTGTTAAAAATGTTGCTTCTATAAGATTCAATGATTGCTTTTAAGATCTGAAAGCGCCAGCTAACTGTGGTTTTTAGTTGGAGATTCTGTTTTCAGTACTGGAAGTAATGTCCGTTGGCTATTGGTGGACATGTCAATCAATCATAAAATGTGGGCGGGAAGGATTTCGAAAAGCAATTGTATTAGATTTAGTTTTTACAGCGACCGGTAAAAGACAAAGAGCAAGATGGAGCTCGGAAAAGCTCAGCTTATTGTAGGTTATTTTTAGAATCTCATTCTAAGTGGAGAGCCTTAGGCTGAGTTGGAGAGAACAAGTTGATTTTCAACGAATCCTCCTTGAAGCGAAGAAACTGTTGCCCATTTTTTCTCGACCAGCAATAATGCTGCTCCAGTATAGTTTTGGCATTGTTTAGCTAAATATGATCATGGTAACTTTCACGCGGGTATCTTTTCGAAGTAAACTGCAAATAAACAAGAAGCAGTCATAAAGTCACAAAGGAAGAAGTCAGTTTCCTTTGGGCTGAACTGACTTTGAGCAATCTTTTCAAATTTCCGTGCAACATGTCCATTACTTTATAATTGGAAGTTGCTCCAAGGGTGGGGGAGCAAATGATGGCTGCTCCCAGAGGAGAGGGAACAAAACGATGGCTGTTCCCAGGAGAAGGGAAGAAACAAAACGATTGGCGCTCCCAGGGGGAGGAGACAAAACGATAGCTGTATCCAGGGGGGAAAGGGACAAAGCGATGGCTGCCGCCAGGGCGGGGAGGAGGGGAAGCGATGACAGTTCCCAGGCGAATGGAGGGAAAAAACGATAGGGGCTACCTACCAAGTGCACGTGCGGTATGAAGTATCCGAGCATGAAGAGTGCCACGGCTGCTGTGTATACACAGAACGCTTTATTCTGCCATATTGAAAGATCAAAGAACGGCGCTGGTTGTCTCTTAACTTCAAACAATTCTTCAAGCGGCGACCGAAACGGCTTGTAAGTCAATGCCACTACTAGCAGCAGTAGCGTCACCCCACTGAGTATGCGCAGCGAGATTGCCAGGCCGTAACGCTGAAGTATGTGCAGGAGGACTGGGCCGAATGTTAGTGTACCGATTCCACTTCCTGTGTGAAAGATAAAAGAAATCATTAAGGCAGGGGTAAACATGAATTGGAGTGAAATTAGAAGTAATATTAAAAGAAAATTGTAAGGATTAAGATGGGTTGGAAACACTACCAGACAGTTGACCCCCGCAAAAAAGAGCCCCAGGTTGGTAGGGGACTGTTTGGTATCCGTCTACTAATTCTTCACTTCAAATTTCAATTTTCCAAATCCATCAAATCTTCAACATTTCATATTTTCCTCAATTTAACCTATCCGTTGAGAAAAAAATATCTCTATCCCTAGGGGACTGTTTGGTATCCGTCTAGCAGTTATTCACTACAAAAATGTCAATTTTCCAAATCCATCAAATCTTCAACATTTCATATTTCCCTCAATTTAACCTATCCGTCGAGAAAAAAATATCTCTTTCCCAAAATGCCCAAAAATCACCCAAAAATTTACACAAAACCACCAAACAGTGGTTAAGGAAATGAGCAGAGAGATTTAGTGTCGCTTGAAACGTGACCGAGACGGCAGAAAGGCCGTGTTAAGCGATGTCAAAACAGCCTTCAGGTGTACCCCCGCCTTGAGTGTGGTTTGGTTATTGATAAAGTGCATAACATTGTATGAAAGAAATTATTAGAGTCACACCCGCGAAACTCGATTATGGTGCATTTATGATACAGGTGACAAAGTTTTAAATTACAGTGAACTTTATTTGTGCTGCACACTGAACCCGTGAAGACGCCTACAGAAGATTGCTTTTTCTACCCCGTGTTCCATTTCTTCCAATCATGACTAAAGTGAACTTTTTATTAGAAAAAGGGAAGAATCTTAGGTCCAAAATCCAGAACAACAACAACAAGGTTTATTATTCAACAAATTGTAACACTATCCAAATATGGTCATGATGCTCTCGATATCTGTCATCCGTAGGTAACAGATATCCGGCGGTATACGTAGCTTCGTATACGTGGGAAGAAAAAGTGAAGTGAGAAAATGTCGACAGAAAGATTTAAAAATGTTACGAGTTTTGTTATCAATTTGTTGAATAATAAAACAATTATCCTGCTCAATCTCGCGGAATATCGTCTGATTTTAGACGGCCTCGTCGGCTAAGTATCAGACAATATTCCGCGCGATTTCGCAGGATAATTGTTAATTATTTGTACTGTAAAGGTAACTAGCTGATTAAACAATATGTGAATTAAAAATACAAACAGTAGCTGGTCCCCAGAGAATAGTCACTCGTGGTTTATGACGGCGCATGTATAACTCATGATTACCGCCGATCACTTTGTAACGTGTCATCAAAAAATAACTTACCAGCTGTTACAATGCCATTCACCATGGATAGTCGCTGACAAAAATACTCCCCGGGGGCAGTCAGTGTGGGAAAGTAACAGAAACTCGAACCTATACCCCACAGGACACCGTAGGTCATGTAGAGCTTACTTAAATCAGAAACAAATGACGTCAAGAGCAATCCCAAAAAGCACAGCAAGCCTCCAAGGAATGCAACCACTTTACAGCCATATCGTTCGCTGAGCCCGCTTGTGATTGGTCCAAATAGGTACATTATTCCAATGCTGACAGAGCCGACCCATGCTAAAGAAAACGTTTTCAAAATTTTCACGCGGTTATATCTTTTATGTGTACACAAAAGGCGTATATGTATAGAAGAGGGAACCGTAAACATGTACAGGCGGACGAAGCGACAGACAGTTATCGCATGACGTCACGGCGGCCATTTTGGTGTGCCCTAACAAAAGAGATTTTCGCCTTTAGGAAAAGAGTTTTTTTCTCATACAAAAATTTTATACGGCATGCTCAATGAAACTAGTACGGCCGACGTGAAGAAAAACTAAACATTTCGGGGCAAGTAACTGATCGTTGGTTCAGAGCGAGTTTCTTTGATTCTGTTTAGTTGAATTTCAATTTTCAATTTTCTACGGAAATAAGCATTAATTCTTCTGCGTTTTAAAAATCAAAGACACAAACAGCAGTGATATAAACATATTGAACTTGTTCATTTTGATTATGACTTGACGTTTCGTATGTACTCTACATACATTTTCAAAAGTAACCATTAAATATGTTTATCACTGCTGTTTGTGTCTTAGTTTTGATCAAATTACGATGGCCCAAGAACAAAACTATTTACAAATTTCTTTTGCTCCTTTACGATTTTAGAGGATATCAGTTCGTGCGCACTTTCAATCAGTATTCAAAACATCATCTGGCTTTTTTAAATTTCCTTTTTACCTCTTTTCTTGTTTACTTTTTTGTCACTTGGAATTGATTACGTAACTGGAGTTACCGGAACCAAAGAAAACCGACCACCAAACTTCGACCTAAATTTCTTCTTTTCTGACAAAAGGTAAAGCGCCTAACAAGAAATCTAACATACCTGTTTCTGCCTTGGATTTTCTGTACTCCTGTAATAGCGTGGTGTACAGAATGCCGAACGAGTTATGGATCCCCATAACAATTAACTGAGCCACGAATGCAGCACCACAGATCACCCATCCCCAGCCTCCTTCGGGAATGATTTTGATCTTGGATGCGAAAGAGAATCTGTTTTGCCTTGTGAATTGCTGCGGTGGACTTTTCTCCTCGTTGTCTGATCCCGAAGAGCTCATGACTGAACAAGGAACTGAGAATTAATGATGGGCAACGTGAAAAATAACAAAGCAACTGAAAGTATCTGACGTCATTTAGCGCGGTATAGAAAAGAAGGCGGCTGTTAGTTGGTAATTTCATTGGTTAATGAAAGTCATGCATTTTTTCCAAATCCCCTTTTAAAGCGATCGCAATTCTTCCCCCGAATTTCGATTGAACGTTGTTTTTTTTTTCTGGAAAAAATTTCCAACATTTGAACTGAGTTTTATTATTTGCCTTTGGGTGCGTATCGTTTTAAGTGTTTTATCAAACACGAGAGGCAGTGTTTCATCGGGATATCCAAAAACCGAGAAGAGAGTTGAAAAAACGACGCGTAGCGGATAGAATACAATTCAAATGCTACGGAGAATGACTGGAACCTAATTATGAAAGAAATGACAATACTGAAAGTCGATAATATACAGACCTATCTTACTGTCTGCTGGAACATATATTAACATGTACAACAAGGCTTGTAAAGAAAAGGTTTCTCGCTAATCATATTTTCATAAAAACCAAAAACAAAAATCACTTTGTTTCAGTGTCGAGGCGTTTAGCACTTCTGTATTAATTGAGGACACTGAAGAAAGCAAAGAAATAGTGTAAACTGAACAGAAACTTGTTACAAATCCCAATTGGCGGTAGGCTGACCAGTTGGTTATTTACAAAATAGAATCTGGGACCACCAAACACAAATCCATTTACTGGCAGGGAGGAGACCTCCGGGGCCCTAGCCACTGGGACACGTCGCCTCCACATACATAAAGCTGGTTTTGAATCCCCAGTCATGACGTAGGCAAATTTTCACCTTGGCGGTTAACGGCAAAGCATTCTCTTTATAGGTGATTTGCGACCAATGCCTTAATAGGAATGTTCTAAAAATGACACATTTACCTTGATAGGTGGCGGCCATGTTGATTACAAGTTGATTAAAAATCTCTAGTTCGTGTGACAATGACGTCAATGGATACCAGAAATTTCATGCTATTCACGTTTCGGTTGACAAGGAATATCCAATAGTGTTTCTTGTCAGGAAATGTGATTTTCAGCAAAATATATTGGTAAATGAAATTATGATTCAACCGAGTGTACCCTCTAAAAAGTAACATCTTCAACAGCAGGAGTGTTCTCAGTTTGATTTGAAGAGGCGCAGCTGAACAAAAGTTGAGCGACGGTTGAGCGAGAACGCTTCATCTAATTTCTAAAATTGTCAATGAAAAATTCGTTTCTCCGAATTAATGAAGATGCAGGCAAACAAAGTCAAAATAATCAAGTTTTAATGAACATCTTAGCTTGGTAGAAGTCAAAAGGCTCGAAGTAGGGTTTGGTTTGTTCAGAATGATGTTCGCATTGTCGAAACTTTAAGAAAAGGAACTCACAGCTACCTCGACCGTCGCAAATTGCGACCAATATTGAAACTGCACACGTCATGTTATTTACGCACGGCCGTGTGTGTATAGATATTTTTACAATGACGGCTCAATAGGAATTATTTAGGACCCTGCAGGACCAGCGCGCGCTATGTTATAAAGTTTTATATTGCAATATGGAAAAGTACAAACTAAAGTACAGTTCCTGCTTGCTGGGTTACTTTTGTAGCCGTGTAAAGTGCCCTTTACTCTCCAGTTAGGTGGACCTCATAGTGGGCTTTGGCGATAGTTTTGCACCAGCGTTTTCTTGCAAACGCTTAACTGGTTCGAATGAGAGTTGCAACTTAGTGCCGCAGATGAGTGTAAAAATAGAACTAGCTGCATTTCAAGAATGATTTGTTTTTCCAATCTGCTGGTTTAGACTTAAAAACACAAACATGGGAGACTGCACGAAAGCAAAGAACACAAATTACATTGACACTTCCTAACAACACTAATTAATTACCGAATAAAATGCAATCACTCCATTAAATGTAAACATTTTTACTGCGGGACGAGTGTTGATATGTTTCGTTTAACTTCGCTTGGAAAGCGCCTGAGAAATGGTGGAGTTTTTAAGAAAAATAGAAGCAGCGAATCAAAATCGCTACCAAAATCCGTGTCACCGGATGGGCTAGCTCATACTTTTCATACTTACCTGTTTAAAGATATCCTCGACACGATAAAATAAAATCGAAAACATTCGCATGACCCTCGATCGCTCGAACAGCTTTTAAGATTCGGCTGGTTAAGGTTGTTGCAACTCCCCAACTTGCTGGGTATTGTCCAAGTTCTTTGTTTTTGTTTTTCGCATCTTTAGACCCAGAGGGAGTCGAGGTCCATCGCTGTGCAAAAAACCGAAAGAGGCCAATATCCAACCATCTTGATCGAACAAACTTGTTCAATAAAAGTTTTATCATATGGAATAAGGAACACCATTTTCTTGGGAGGTAAAGCGGTGCGGGTAATCCCGCACGGGTGCCATCCGGCCCGCTTGCCTGACCATATAATAACAAGATTGAAATATCAACTGAGGTTTTTAAGTTCATGCTGAAAAGGGCCTAACACTTCACCTCATATCGAGTTGAAGATGCTTTAATTGCATTGCATTAACTTAACACTACTTAACAATATCGCATATTGTTAAGTAGTGAAAGTAGTGTAAGTAGCTGTTTTAGTGTTGTAAATACTTATCACTGTTGTAATTAGTAGCTTTTTGTTCTTTTTTTTTCTTTCTGTTCGTAAATTGAGTAAGTAGACGCACCAGTGCTGTAAGTAGTGTGATTCACATTTAATTAAAAAAAATATATCGAGTTGAACATTTAACACTGACTGGAACAAAAAAATAGCTATTGTATTATGCTATATATTATTGTTTATTCAATATGAAGTTTGTGTTTGACATTATGTTGTTACTTAAGAATCTTTACAGCGATTTCCTCCAACGCTTTCTTGAAGGTATCATAAAGTGTAACTTCGTTCCCAGGGCTTTTTCCATAGAGAAAATCTCCACGGGAAAACCCTGGGAACGAGGTTGCTTTTAAACAGAAAAAGTGGGGTACATTTTATTTCCACACGATTGAAACAAAAAAAAAAATAAAACACCTACAGAATGAGTTTAATTTGCACGGTACTTGTACAGTATAGTTGAGGAAAATATAACGATATAAACTTTCACTCTGATATATATATATCACACAGAATCTTTCCACACTAACAATTCACGTCTCTGACCGGTTTGAATTTTTATTTTCAAAACACGTCAGTCACCACAAAAGCGTTTTAAAAGCTCTGAACAATTGCATAACTAGTTGTTTTATTGTCTCTCTCAGTGAGTGACTGTTCTTCAATTGTCAACATTTCGAAGTCATTTATTAATCTTCGCCGGTGGGAAGACTTCAGGCGCTTTGCCTTTGAATACATAACAATGTTTCGAATTATCGATTCGCCCGCAGACCGCATAGAGATAGAGAACTAAAATCACCGTTGATCGTCTCTTCAAAATAACAGTAAAAAAATACGGGGTTCCTCAACCTTATCGCTTTCTTAATCGACAAGCTTATTACGATTGTTCGACGAGTGTTAAAAACTTTCTTCGTTGTTAATTAAGTTAGAAAACACTCATATATGTTAGAGAGACCGTCAAGTGAAAAACGGCAAACATTGTAGGTTGATTTTAAATATTCCTGCGGGGGTCGAGAGAGGAAAAAGATCTCTCAAATTGCAATTCCTGAGATTGGGCTAAATTGTCTGACTTTTTTCGACATTCCCGGATTTCGTATCAGCTTTAACAAGAAAGGTTTTCCAACACTCAACAGGGGGCTGCCAGAAATTTATTTACAATGCATAATTTAATATTTTATTTTGGAAGTCTTCCTGCCTCACAAAGAAAAAATAGTACAAAAATCGTTGAAAATTGTCACCCATTTTTGAAACGGAATTAAAATATTGCTCAAGCATTCGTTGAAGGATGCTCTTAACGTTTCTTAGCGTTCCTATGTCACATCTAAGAGAATTCGGTTTTGTTTTGTCATACTTTGTTAGAAAACGCTGTCGAAACATCTGGCCATTTCAAATAAATGTTCGTTCCGCGCTTAATTATTTATTGTATTCAACAAATAGAAAGTCAAATTGACTCACAAAAAGAGTCATAACTTCGCAAACTCTCATGTTAGGGATAATTGTGTTTCATGTGAAGACGAAATTGGATAGACAGCGCGAGCTTTATCGACAATATCATATCCAATGCAAACTGACGTGTCCCTTTGAAAAAAGTCTTTGGTTTCCAATAGCGGGCTGAAGATTGTGCTATCATTGTTCATTGTTATCAGAGGATGTCAATACGTTCTCGATTTAATGTTTTGGAACATGCCAAGTCAGAGAACGGGCAAAACATTGTTCGTCGACAGAAAGTCTTGATCAACGTTCGTGGCGAGAAGTTCGAGACATACGAGCACACGTTATCTCGTTTTCCAAGGACATTGCTTGGCTCTCAAACTAAACGAAGACGCTTCTACAATCCTATCAGGAGAGAATATTATTTTGACAGAGATAAGGCAGTTTTTAACTCGATACTGTTCTATTATCAGTCAAACGGCATACTATCAAAGCCCGAAACCGTCTCTTACGAGGTATTCTCGTCGGAGCTGAAGTTCTTCCAACTCGATGGCTATTTCGAGGACTCCGACGATGAACTCTCCGCCGAACTTGAAGAAGCGAGGCGAAGAGCAGCGGAAAGTTTACCCTGCGTGCGAAAAATCAGGAGAACCCGCAGAAATGTGTGGAGGTTTTTTGAACAGCCCATAACCCCGGCTGAAAGGACCTATACTAAGTTCTCTCTGATACTGACCGTTTTATCAATGGTTTCGTTGTGCCTGGAAACTTTACCAACAGTGAAACAGAGCCAGCTTCAAATTCAGCGAGGAAATACGACTACGGAGGAAATCACGGTGGATTATGATATTGTTTGGTCTGCCGTTGAAGTCGTTTTCACCATTTGGTTCAGCGTCGAATTTCTACTGCGTTTCTTGTGCGCGCCGAAGATCGCAAAATTCGTCCTGTCGTTTACTACTCTGGTCGACATCACGGCGTTGTCGCCTCTGTATGTTAAGATCATCGTTCAAAGCGTTACAGATCAAAAAGCGAGCAGTGTGGTGCCTTATCCAGTTCTGCGTGTCCTTCGCTTGGTAAGATTACTCAAATTGAAGCGATACAGCGTTAGTATACGATTGTTATTTGAAACAATTATCGACAGCCGCGAACACATGAGCTTGTTTGTCCTGTGCATCGTATTCAACACCGTTTTGCTCTCCAGTTTCGTGTATTTTTCCGAGGGCGAAGGAGAAAGTTCGCAGTTTACTAGTATACCAGCGACGTTTTGGTTTACGATAATAACACTCTCAAGTGTTGGTTACGGAGATTATGTTCCGACTTCAGCATGGGGAAAACTGGTGGGCACGTTTTGTTGCATAGGTGGTACTGTGGCCATGTTTTGTTTCACTCCCGTGCTTTTCACGGAATTTCGCAAGTCCTGGCAACGTTATTATGCGGAGATGCTAGAAATTAAGGCTCAAAGAGGCGAAGATGTTAGAGAAGATGATCAGGTTCACTATAGAAGTCAAACTGTGCGTTTACGATGTCAGGACGAAGTGTCCCAGGCGTTGCTCGAGAGAGCCAATGTCCACGGATAACGCGGAAATTAAATCGCTTTAATTTAACATTAGCTCTTTGTTTCTAGAAAGTAATCTCAAGATTTCCTTTGTCAATACAAGTGCTTTGGCAGTTTTTAACTCGATCCTGTTAAAGAAGACAAAACTCTGTGGTTAATTTAGCCGCACTAATTTGTGTCAGATCGCGGTTGTCAGCTCTTGAGCTTGGCTGATCAGTTTAACAATGTTTTAAATTCTTAGCGAGATACTTCAAGCTTTCCTTAAGCTCTTAACACTCAATGAAAAACAAACCAATGCCACTTATCTCGCTGTATTTTTAATTTCTCCCGGTATGATAAACTAAGGAAATAAACTAAGAAGATAAAAATTTAGTCGACGTTATTTCTATTTCGATCTTTCCGTTTCAATGCTTGGCTTAGACAGTTTCAATTCCGCGGCGCGTTCCTTTTTGTTCGACTCCGTGCATATCACCGCTAATTTTTAGTTCAAGTTAGGGATTTGAAATAGTAAGTTCTCACTTAGTTACCACCCTAACGATGTCACTTTTCCATTTATTTTCATCTTTGTGTTTACATCCTAAGTGAAGCATAGCTCTTCTTCTGTCGAAGAGCGCGACTTTTTAAATGAAGTTAATCTGCATTCATTAAAGATCAACCACGTCATTAACTCCCTGCATAGGCTTAATGTCTTATCGATCCTTCTTAAAAACGTTCAGCAAGCTGCGAAACTATTGAAATGTTATAAACCTTGCCCCTCTACAAAGATTTCTATTATACAGGCTAACAAAAGAACTGGATTTCAAATACTAAAAATAAAACCAATGCCCGATGATGAGATAACAGAAATCATGAATAAAGAAGATATAAATTCAAACCCAGTCAGGGGCCCGCGACAAACATCCGGAAGCAACAAGCTAGCCGATAATACAGTTATTGCATGGACATAATAAAATTATTGCATGGACATAATAAAATTATTGCATGAATTAAGAATACTGAAACAAGGCGATCTTGCTGAAAAAAGGATGACCGACTAACTTCAGCTAGTATACAAATAAAACAAAATAAAGATACTTTTCTTATGTTTACGAATTCGTCAATAAAAACACTCTTACATTCTCCTGCATTCCAATATCACATTTTAATATCGCTTCGTAGCTCAGATCTCTGATAACTTTCTTCGTCTTTACTGATCGGCAAGGACTTGTTCTTTAACCATGCTACAAAATTTTGTCTTTAATCTGTCAAAACTTCCCACGGGTCCCACTGAAGTTGACATGAAATTTCATATGCATGTGGTGAATTATAAAATCTTAATAACCCGGCGACGCCGATAGACGCAACAAAAACTTATCTCTCAAGTCTGAAACGTGGAGGAAATCAGTTAATTTTTAATGCCAATCTCCCAAGCTATTTTCCACACAAACCTTTCTTTAAAAAGTAGTTCCACCACAACGAAGCATAATAAACGCTCTAAGACCAACAACTACAAAACGGAGCGTGTGAGTTTATTTTTAATTAACTATCGACAACTAAGCAGTTTCCCTTTTTGAAAAGGAAACTGATTTATTTCTCGACAACTAATAGTTGTCGACGGGAAGATTCGACATCGACGTTTTTGACCGTTTTTCCCGAGTGTAGGAATCATTCGAGCAAGAGTTTCAGACTTCTGGTGTGCGCGCAATGCATTATCGATTTTCGACATCTATCGAAACTGTATGTCAGTGGACAGTGTCTTAAGCATGCGCATTGTGTTCTGGGCATGCGTAGTGAACGTTAGTTCCCACGATTTCGCTGAGCTGATTCGCTCCGACGAAGGGCTAACGCTCGAAACGTCAGCTTCCGAATCTCTTTACGGTGGACAATTCACATTATCAACCCAGTTGATAAAACCAAATTATCTTGTAATACTCCCACCGACGCAGCACCACAGTTTCTTTAGAAACTTGCCCCCTGACTTACACATCGTCGACTAACACTATACTGTGAGGAATGCGCGCATCGGACACAATTAGCTGTCGACAGCAAATGTTTGTCGACAACTAATTGTCTATGGAAGCCCTTCCTTTCATTAGGACTAGCTGAACCAAACATTTCAAAAACAGTTCATGCAGGGCAAGTGAATTTTTCTTTTTAGAAGCGACCTCTCTGTTGTAGGCCTCAGACCTACAACAGAGATAAACTAATAACACAGTGTGTTATTAGTTTATCAAGTTTTTGACTACTGTAATCTTGTCTGGGGTAATTGCGGTAAAACTTTGTCAGACAGGCTACAAAAACTTCAGAACCGTGCCGCTCGCTAGTTAACATCCTCAAGTTATGATGCTGATGCCAAAGGTCTAATACGACAACTCGGATGGAAAGATTTGTGTACTCAGCGTCAAATTCAGAAAGCCTTAATGGTATATAGATCTTTAAATGGTTTGGTTCCTGAATACCTATTGTCTAAATTTCTAAAACGCAATGGAACGCGTTATTCTTTAAGGGATTCCGAAAACAAACTGGTTGTACCTCTTCCACGAACTAACTATTTAAAAAACAGTTTTAGTTATAGTGGTGCAGCTCTCTGGAACAGCCTACCCTGCAATCTCAGGATGATAAAATCTCTTAATC